>BPTQ01000007.1:151225556-151386380 GCA_019973895.1 Chrysanthemum seticuspe
TATGAAGGTTTTTAATTAGTGTTATATAAAAATATGAGTATAATTCAGATATTTTTATAATAATACTCAAATGGGTCACAAAATTTAAATAAAACATATATTTAACAATTTAAATATATTAATGCTGCCAAAAGAATTTATGATGTACTCATAATAATAAAGTGAGTTTTAAAACGTTCTTTACATAAAAATATTAAAAATACTAGATTTATATAAAATAGAACTGGGCACTTTTAAATAAAAATAGATTGCGATGGAATTTATAAGTTTACACATATGTTGAATGATTATAATGAATTGTTATGATGTTCAATGATGATAGGAGTTTATTGAAATGTAGATGAATGTGAATATGTAAATGTATGTATTTTTATTTTTATTTTTGTATGTACATAATAATTTATATGTGTTCCCCCTAAGTGGATTTTCTAAACGATCTATAACAAAGAATGAATATAATATGTGTTTGAAAATGAGTATGATGTTATTAAGTTTCACTATCTTATATGAAAAGGTAAAAGATAAAGTTTCATGCTTACAAGTTGCTTGATGAGGTTTATGATCAAGGATTAATCCTAAGCACCCTAGGTTTTTATTTAAAAACCTATACAAAGAGTGTTACTAGATTGTGATGAGCTTGACAAGAAAATTTTTGGTGAGATCCTCTTGGAGCTTCTATGGTGGCCGGTTCTAGGTGAGGAAGAAGAAAGAAAAATGGTTTTGATCTATCACTTTGAATTATTGTAGTATGAGTAAAAGTTTGTGTATAATATAAGTAAGAAACAATATCTAGCAAATCTTTTAGGTGAATCCCCCTTGTGTATATTTAATAATACATGTATGTTTTTATTTTTATTTTTATGTATGTAAATGTATAAGTGTAAGTAGATGTAAAGTTATTTGAGGATAGTAGTAACTTGTAGTATTGTTAAGTAATATTAGTAAGTTGTATACACATTTGAATATTTAAGGTAGCGTTAGATAAAAATAAATTTTCACGGGTCAAGATAAAATATATTTAGATCATAAAAATTATAAAAATACATTTCTTGCAAAATTTTGAGTGAAATAATAATACTCATGTAGTATTTAAGAAAACCGTCGTAATTATATAAATTTAACAATTTATATACAAAATAAATTTAAAACACTGGGTAAACTCATAATAATATTTTTATAGACTTAATATGAGTATAAAAATATATTGTGATTAATTTTTGGAAGTATCGTATCAATTGTTCAAAATAATGTTTACACGATAACGTTTATTTAATAGTAAATAAACGTTTATTGAAAAATGCAAAACCATGCACGAACCGATATGAAATGATGAATATAGAGTTTGAGAAATGACCGAAAATTGAGAATTGTGACAGACAGAACAAACATTCAAGAAAGCATTATTCTGTCCTCAATGGAAGTTTTTGATTCATGTATTGCTTCATTGCATAAGTTCTAAAAGTACTTCTTGGGAGCAGTTTGGGTCAAATATAGCATCTGCAGTGGTTGGTTTAGCTACAAACAGAGTGTTTAATTTTTCAAGGCTTATTTTGGATGGGATGCTTTCGCATATATCATCTGGGTCAAAATGGTTGATGTACCCAAGGTTTGTACAGGTTTTCTTAAACAAGAAATTGGCTGATGTTCCAAAACCTACTGCTTTGTTACCTGTTATTGTGCAACAAGCCAAAATATTTACATTTATGGCTCGGCGAAGTGATTTGTTCAGAGGTGGCGATACTCCATTGACTACCACAATGATGGAAGTTGTTCAAGCTGTACGTGATGAAGCTGGAGAGGATGAGGAAAGTGAAGGTACTGCTTCTGTACATGGTACTGCTTCACAAAGTGCTGCCTCTCAGAGTGCTGCTTCTCAAAGATCTGCATCACCAAGTGCTGCTACACAAGGTACTGCTTCTCAGCAAAGTACTGATGCTCCAGAACATGTTGCTGTTACACCTTCACCATCTCTACATGAATCTCAACACGAAGTCCACTCACAATCTCAAGGAGATGAAGTTTCTATGGAATCTGAAGGTCAAGTTCTCAACAATTATGCTTTAACCAGAGAATTGACAAGATTGAAGAAATCTTTTGGAGAGCAAGCTAAAGCGCTTAGGAAGTTGAAGCGTAAGTATATGTGGTTAAGGAATTTTATTAAACCATATATTCAAGGTTACAACTTATGGGTTAAAGAGGAAAACAAACGCCGTAAGCAACTTCGAAAGGAATTAAAACGTAAGAAGGTTCATAAAACATCTTCTGTCCATTTGGGGAGGAAATTCAAAGAACAGAAATTGAAAGAAGATGATAAGGAGAAAGCAGATGATAAGGAGAAAGAAGATGACAAGGAGAATGAACCTCAAAGAACTGAAGAACTGGTTATTAATGATCAAGGTACTGAACATCAAAGTACTGCTTTTCATGAAACTTTCAGACAAGAGGTAATAACACCAAGAGTATTGAATTTTGAAGAAGAAGCTGGTCCTTCTACAACTGTTATGCAAGAAGAGGAGGAAGCTACATTCAAACCTATTCATTCTGCAAGTGATGATGAATTAATTGCTACAATTTTAGATTTGTCACAACCAAGAGGAGGAGTTACTATTAGAGATATACAAGAAGAAGAACAACAAAGAACTTCTAAACCTGAAATTGATCCAAAAGATAAAGGGAAAGGTGTTCTGGTTGAAACCAAGAAAAAGAAACTAACTTTGGCAGAACTTAGAGCAATTGAAGTTGCTAGGAATGAAGCTGCAGCTAGAAAAGTTCAAGAAGAGTTAGATGCTAAAGATAAAGAAGAACAGGAAGCTCAAGAAGCTTTAAATAGAGAAGCAGCTCAGAAGTTGCATGAGAAATTGAATGCTGAAGCTGCTGAACAATTACAATCACCTACTCCTGTTAGATATATGTCAAGAAGACCTAATTTATCTAAAGAAAGGAATGCAATGATGGCATATTTAAAAGGCAGAGGATATAAAGGACTGCAGAAGATGAATTATGTTGATATGAAAAGACTATATGATGCTGAGAGAGAAGCTTATAAGAAAGATGTTGCAGGCATTAAAGACTTTAGAGAAGAAACTACCTGGACTGAAGCTGAAAGAAAGAAGAATTTGAAAAGAAAAAGGAAAACTGAAGTTACATATGTTCAGTTCTCAAAGAAAGTTGAATTAAGATCTGAGACTAGTGATGAATTAAAGAATTATCTCAGAGTGGTAGATTTTGATTATACAAAGGAAGATGATGACATGAAGATGAACAGATCAAAGATTAGTGTTTTTAAAGTTGTGAAATCCAAGAATGGAGATTACATGATTTTTCATAAAGAATATGAAAGCTTCAAAGTTTTCAAAAGGCTATGGGATATATTGCATATTATTGATAGAGTAGATCTATTCTACTTATATCATGTTGTGAAGGCTTACTTTGAAAATAATCCATTAGAAGGGATTGGTTTGGTTTTACATGGTGATCTCATAATTATATGGGAAACTGAAGAAGAAAGCACTAACGATATCTGGAAGAATCAAGAAAGCTGGGAAATTGTTTGCTGGAGATTCTTTGAAGAGTCTGGAGTTCATGTTTTAGAGCTTGAAAATGGAACAATGATACACATGTTTGCAGAAAGAAGATACCCTCTCACAGTTGAGCTCATGAGAAGAATGCTAGAGCATGGATTGGAAGTAGAAGAGGATAATGAAACTGCTTGCATGGTTATCAACTTGTTTATCAACTGGACTACCATTGCTGAGAATGATCAATAACTGGTATGAATTTTATTTGAATAAATACTTTTTGATATATCAGTACTTTTATTCAAACTACTGCTGATCGGACAGTACTTTCATCAAAGTACTGTTTGCAGAAATAAACCAGTTAAATGAGTTTTAGAAGAAACCTTTTGCTAAGTAATAAATATTTTGAAATAAAAGGTTGAATAAATGGTTTTTGTGATGATAACATCAATAGGTTATCAATCCACCATGGTTACAAAAGGATTGACTAATCCATGAGCAAATGACTCTGGTAAAGATATATCAAATCCGTTTTTAGTTGACAACTTGCTAATAAGTTGGATGGTAATCAACTCACCATATCAGTAATGTGAAGAGTTGGCTAGCCCACAAGAAAATGGCTTGTTGTAAAGGCTGTGGAAAAACCATTATTGGTAATTAGTTCACCATTAGATAGAAGAACTAATTAGTCCAGAAGGGTACAGCTTTTGGTAAAGACAAAACAAATCTGTTGATAGCTGGTGGTTTGCTAAAAATCATATGGTTATCAATGTACCATGGTCTTACACACCAAAACATTTGGCTACTCCAGAGATAATGGCTTTGGTAAAGAGATCTAAATCCATTATTTTTTCAATGATTCACTTGGAAGTGATGAGAATAGTATGCAACTTAAACTGAATTAATGTACAATTTGTCATATGTTGCTGTGTTACTGAAAAGATGGAGATTGCTGGATGCTGCTGTGAGAAGAACAATTCTAAGAGATACTTTGACAAGCACAGATATTACAGAGATACAATTTAAAGACTAAGAAACAATCCATTTTTAACGATGAAGCTGTTAAAGATATATTCACAAAGGAACTTGAAGTCAAGCAAGTAGAATTCAAGTTAGGGGAGGATTGTTGGGATATGAAAGTGCTAAAGATATGAAAGTACTGAAGACATGAAAGTACTGTAAGCTGCAAAGTACTGAAAGAAGTCAAAGAGTCAAAGTACTGCTAAAGACAAAGTCAAAGTACTGCTTTATGAAGTCAAAGTACTGCAAGAACAAAAGATCTGTTATATTCGTTTATGGAAAGAATTGTATTCTATGTTTAGATTACTTGTCGTACAAGGTTACAAATTGTAAACCGACTAGGATATCCTTGAGCCTATAAAAGGACTCCTAGATTGGCATTAGAGGTACGATTTCAGAAAAAGAGTTTTAGAGTTTACGAATTAGTGTTTTAGAGAAAAGTTCGATTATCTAAGAGTTGTATTAAAGTATCTGCATAATAAGCAGATTTAGAGTTTATAATAAAAGTTATTCTTCTTAGCTTTGTTAAGTAAATTCCGCGTACTTAATAAAGATTGCTCAGTGTTTCTTTGTTAATAACTTAGGATTTATCCGAGGTTATTAAACCTTGACAAGCTAGTTTAAGTTAGTTTGATTAAAGTATATCGATCCAACAATATATATATATATATATATATATATATATATATATATATATATATATATATATATATATATATATAATATATATATATATATATATATATATATATATATATATATATATTTGTTTGTTGTTTTTTGTTAGCGTAAATACGTTTTTAAAAATTGTCAAAGAATATTATAAGACGATTGGTCGGGCATTACTTTTAATCATTTGTTTGTTGTTTTTAAATAACTTGTATACATTTTTAAAAATTGTCATACAATATTATAAGACATTTGTTTTATCACAATAACAACCAAAAGTTTTACCAATGCGCCAAGTAACCATTCATTTACAATTCATAGCTAAATCATGATCTTGATCACTCTATATGATTCGGTTACAAATCACTGATCAGATTCTGTGTCAAGTGTAAGTACCGATATGATCATTTACACACATCATAATACATGTTCATCTTAATCATTTCCAAATATGGACGATCTCACAAATAGATTGTGGAAGGAATGTGGTATTAAATCTTCATGAATTTGTCAAAGTTGATCTCTAGAAATATGAATGCCTTGTAGCTCTACATCATCATCACCCTCATGTGGATCGTCACCACCACCATCTTTACCCAAGTCATCATGGCTTGCGCCGATATTTTTAACCATTTTGCTTTTCGCTTTATGAGCCCAACTAATAATGCCTACTTGTAATGTGAACCAATGAATTGGTATGTTGACATCAACCCCAAATGACATGAATATACTAAAGAAAATGTATCTAAAACAATCAAAGGCTCGACCGTGTCGAACAACCCTCGGGCGCGCCTATAAGTCAAGACAGAAACCAATGGATTACAAAAGATACGTCAGAGTTGGTCAAACTTCAGAGTTGGTCAAACTTCACGATATGTTGGTTGTGCTACTTAGTGGTGATACCATATATGAGCAATTGAACACATACATTGCAATTCATGTGAAAAAAGGGTGGCTAATTGATGTGCTCCGGTTGGTGCAAGTTTTAAAAATTTATAATCACGAATTAACCGTATAACCTATTAACACATACGAGCAAGTATACTCGTCCGCAATAGCAAAGTTTGGTAAGTCGAGATCGTCCCAAGGGATTTTTGTTTTGAAATAGATTTTATTAAAAAGTTTCTAACAAGAAAGCTTGTCAAGGCTTCCTCAAATAAGTGTTCTAGTGAGAATACGAATCAAGAATATAAATATATACTTGTGTGTAGTCTCATAATCAACCATAGATAATGTTCATAAAGGTTTGGTGTATACTCTTAGTATGATGCACAAATCATAAGCAAATGATTCCCCAACCATGGTATTTGTTTGTAAAAATCATTCTAAGAACAAAAACATTTAGGTAATCCTTTCGGTCCTTATCCCAATGATTATCCTATAAAAGTTCCATTTGTTTGCAACATGTTCTCATTAAATTTGTTCTTACGAATCTTTCGACCCTTCGTGATGAAAATGTTCCTAGTCTTGTTTTAATAAGCAAAACATGGTGGTTGTCAATCACCATATCCCCATACTAGTTTGTCACTACACTTTTTGGAATAAAACACAAGAAAAATCCTTTCGGTCCTTTTTCTTAAAACATGTTTTATTGACAAATCAATCCAAGACTAGTATTTTTCCAACAAACTCATTTAAACAAGATCATATATACATGCATCACATTTTGAGAACACTATTATGATTAATCACATTCCAACACACAAGTATATCACAAACTACTCCATGAAAACAATCATATCTAAACACAAGTCATAACAAGGTAATTCAAACAATTCAAGAGAATAGATTTCCATAACAAAGTTCATAGAATACCTAAACTTTTGTGATTACAAGAATTAGAAATCGTGGATTGTAGCAACCACGCGCCTCCAATCACCTAGGATCACCGCACAACTCCAAACTACCGAAACAATGGACAAGAATGGTTCCTTCCTTGCTTCTGGACGTTTTCCAGTAACTACTAAGCTTTTGGGTTGAAATAATAGGGTAAGTATTAGTTTTGGTGTAAACTAATACTCTTTTGGTTGTGTCACCCTTAGTATACAAGTACTAGGTCCTTTAAATAGCCAAAGCACTTGCTTAACTGCCCAAAAAACGTTCTCTCCAAGTTAATATCAAGAAATGATCGGACTCCAATGATTATGGGGAGTTAAGACAACAATAAATGCGAATTGTGTAACTGCAGTGCCAGAAACCGGATCGGTTTCTAGGCCGACCGAATCGGTAACAGCTTTGACCATCTGCCCAGCCGGATCCGGTTGCGGGTTGCGACCGATCGGCTGGGTTTTGCTCATTTTGACTTTTTGCTGACTTTTCCCTTTGCGCTTCATTCTTTGCTTATGTTGATAATTTCCAAAGCCAAACTTGATCTTTCCTTGCTGTAGATGCTTCGAAATCACAACGCTTCCATATCATTGAGTCCACAAGCTTCCAATCTCAACTTCCTTCCTTTAGAATCTTCCAAATGTGCATAAAAACTTCATTTCTTCATTATTCGCGATACCTGGCTACATATACATACACAATACGCATCTTTGCACTTTTGCAACAGTTATGAGTAAATATAGCCGAATATCATGCACAAAACTGACAATAACGCTACTAAAAACATGTTCATTTTAGACGTTATCAAATTCCCCCACACTTAAGTTCTACTCGCCCTCGAGTAGGTCTAACATTTGCAAAGATTGATTTCAATGGTCCATAACACCATGTTCCAAAAAAATGTAACAATTACCAATAAAAGATAATTATTATTTTGCTTATAATATGTGAAAATCTTCTAAAAATGAACCAAACACTTTAGATAACATAACTAGGATACCTCACAAATGGCTTTAAGATTTCACTCAACACTCATATATTGGTGGGTATATGTATATCACTCAATGCCTAGTCATGATCAATGCTTTTTACCATAAGCTTGTACAAGTATCAAAACAAAGAAAATAAATTCATCAAAGAGGTCTTTTATTCGGGTTATAACGTTAAGCTAAGGGTTCATAATAGGTATGGATAAGGCATGGGATAGTTTATGAAATTGGTTTAAAATAAAAATAAAATCAAGTCCAAACCTCCATGGTGCTAGTCATCATACAAACCACGATCCCGAAAAATGATTATTACTCCTCTTCTCATATCGATTCTCCGCAAATATGTATAACTCAATTTAGCTCATTGGCTAATCAATATCCATCATATAGCTCCTTGGCTATAAAATATATATATATATATATATATATATATATATATATATATATATATATATATATATATATATATATATATATATATATATTTTAAGCTTCTCCTTCTTCATATATCACAACTCCCCCACACTTCGTATAAGCATTACCACAAAAATACAAATAAGAAGTATGCATCCTTCGTCTTTGTCGGAATGGCACACACGAATGGCAAAGTGCAGCTAACTCATAATCATCAAAAATAATCCAATCATTCCAAACAACTAGCAACAAACCATTAGACTTGATAAGGGTTGGCTAAAGTTTAAAGGTGTAAAATATTTTTGTATTTTTCTGGATTTAACAAAATTGAAAAGGGAATGGCTCAGAAGGTGTAACTAGGGGTATCTAGTGCTAAAAATGAGCACTAACAAAATGGGTCCATGTGGGTGGTTAACTAACCGATGTGGTCAGCTAATATATCATTAGATGTAAAAGTGGAAGGCCATTTGGGTTATTCCTAAGGTGCCTCTTATCACTTGAAAATATTTAGATCACTCGAAAGTGATTTTAACCGTAATGCATAACTAGTACAAGTTCTAGAATCGACATAATCACCGGCACACTCATAGCAAATATAAAACAAAAGATGTGTTTTATACAAAAAGAAACCTCACAAAAATGTGGGAAAAAGGCTATTATGCATGCTAGAAAATGCTATCGAATCCAAAATGAATTACTTCAGTAATTTGGTTCAAATCTAAAAATTTTCAAAAACCTCATTTTACCATTGAAATCCCAAGTTATGTATTTTAATTATCAATAACGCGCGAAAACCATTAGACCATCAAGGGCGAATTTCTTCTAATCACTTGCATCCAAAAGTTATCTAAAAAAAAATAAAAATGCGTATCATTTTCCTATTTTCTTCCCTCCCCCATACTCAAGTTTTGCATTGTCCTCAATGTAATGAAAAATGAACTTCAAAGTAAAGAAAATGGGAAAAAGATAGTTAAAAGATACCACGAGATAAAATATGCAATAAGCACATTGGGTCATTAGCAAGCCTGTGAGTTATCCAACTCGAAACATTTGACCATCAATAAGCTTCCAACACATCCATCCTGCAAACAAAAACTGCAACACGAAATGCACAAAACAAAACAAAACTACTAAAAACTAGAAATAACCAAACAAAGTACGCCAAACATCCTAAAAAAAATCGAACAAAAGATAGAAATAGTTTAAAACACATCATGACCATTGTTTTTGAAACCATAATTCACGAATGATCCTTAATCACTCGTCATCCTCGCTCATTTCTTCTCCTTCTTCATCATCAAACTCATCATCATCACTTTCGGTTACGTAGTTCTCGTCTATGATTTCTGAACGAACTCTCCTCTTTTTCTTCTTGCCTCCAACTCCTGATGATGATCCTCCAACTTCATAACTTGTTCCTCCAACTTCAGGTAATCGACCATATGGGGGTATTGGATCAGGAAACGGTGCGTACCCAGGATATGGATACGGATAGGGTCCAGGATAAGAAGTGTAAGGAAAAGGATATGGTGGAACATTTGGTGGATTGTAGGGTGGTAACTCATAATTGGCTTCTCGAGCCATGTGTTGAAAGATAGACATCGAATAATCATTGATGTAGTTGTTTCTTAACATCATCGAGTCTCTCCACACATCCCTACATTGAATCTCATCTAGATGTTGGTTCCACTCACCCCATCCTGAATCAAAACTACTGGACGTACCCATTTGCACGTTCTCCACTGGTATATTCCCTTGCTGTTGTGGTGGTTGCTGTTGTGGTCTTAGTTCAATCCATAACCCTACGGTTCCCAATCTCCTGTTCAAAGCATTACCAAAACCTTTCGCAGTCCACGTTTCACTATACTTTGGCTCTCCACACTTAGCCAATTCCTCATCAACATAATACCCAAGATTCTTCGCCAATCTTGTCACAAAATGTCCTCCACAAATGTTACTGTTCCTCTTGATTCCCGGGGCTCTCCTAGACAAATATTCGGCTATCTGCCAAATGGCATTACCGTCCTTAGTTTCTTCCAGTAACTTCATAATCCATAAGTCCGGTTTCTGAAATTTTTCCCTGCTTCCAAATCTATTAAATGGCCCGGTCACAATCAACTTGTGAAGTATCCTCATCAACGGATTCCTGATGGTTGATGTCACAATTCTCATTTTCCAGTCATTCTCATACTCCATATTCATCATTTCATAACGGTTCATGCATGGTTTTACATTTTACATTAAACGTATTTTCATATTAAATAAACGTTATCGCGTGAGTTATTATTTTTGAACATTTAATCCATTACTTCTAAAAATGATCCCGACATATTTTATACTTACATTTAGATATAAAAAAACTATATTTTTAGTTTACCTAGTGTTTTAAATTTATTTTGTATGTAAATCGTTAAATTTATATTATTACGACGTTTTTCTTAAAAACTATACGATAATTATTATATCACTCAAGTCTTACAAGGATTATATTCTTACAATTTTTATGATCTCATTATACTTTATTTTGATCTATTAAAAATTACTTGTACCTAAAAACTACCATTTACCTTAACATGAATTCATTTCACTTACATTTTTTCTTACAATTACACAAGTATTTAAATAATAAATAGAAAAAAAAAAAATAATAATAATTGAGGGACACAATCCCCCCCAAAACCGGCCATTGGGGGGGGGGGGATGAGTCAAATGGTTGTTAAAAATCTTTTATTTCTTATAGAAACTTACACTCCAACTTCATATCTCATTCTTCACTTCATTTCTCAATAATTCACTTAGTGTTAAAAATCTTTTTCTCTCTTTTGGGTTCTTCCAAAACCGGCCATCAAAGAGGGTAGCAAGGGATCAAAAACTTTTCAAGCTCAAGTGTTAATAACAATCTAGAATCACACTCTTTATAAGGTTTTGAAATAAAAACCAAGAGTGTTTAGGCTAAACCTTGTTCTTTGCACCTCATCATATTAACTTGTAAGCATATCATTTATATTTTTCATATCTCCTTTTCATTTCATAAGTATCTCTTCATTCTTGGAGCAAACATGCATGATTTGTGTTGTTTATACCATTTTTTACATGATTTTAGAGTTATATATATATAAAAGTCATCCTATAATTATCCCCTTGGTATATGTTGGTCTTGATGATGTTTAGGAACCCATGACACCCTAAGAAGGTGTATGGTAGGATTAGATTAGCTTTGGAGTTGATTTGAAGGGATTAGAATAGGTTTGGTACGAGAAAAACTATTTTCGATAAGTATATAAAAGTGTTCTGTCCTTGTTTTGTTTTTCTGGAAAATCCGACAGTAGGCACGAAATTTTGGCCTTGATATTTAGAAAATATACTTTAAAACGAATCCGTGGCCGCTTGAACGGAATAAAACGGAGTTATAACGAAGAAGTTATGAATTTTTCAAGTTTGACGACGAAATATATATTTTTCAGAAAATTCAGCAACCTATTTTTACTTTATTCGAGTCAAAAACGATTCCTAAGCTTTACAAATTATTTCGACTTGTCAAAAATATATTAGTATACTTTGATACGAAGCTAAGGACGTATTATACGTAGAAAACGGATTTGAAACGACAAAGATATACACGTTTTCATAAAATTGCCGTAACTATTATTTTCTGAAAAACTATATTATTTTTACGAGACAAGTATTACGGTAACTAAAACGACCATGTTGAGGGCTGTTTTTAACAATGATGTGGAACTTTTTGGAACGAAATGTCTTCTAATAAAATCAAGATCACCGAGCATATTTTTCAAAACGACCAACCGTTTGTATAGCGGAGTTTTAATAAATTATTTACGGATGCTTAAACTTGGCCGAAA
The DNA here is from genome assembly GCA_019973895.1 of Chrysanthemum seticuspe. Taxonomy (NCBI): domain Eukaryota; kingdom Viridiplantae; phylum Streptophyta; class Magnoliopsida; order Asterales; family Asteraceae; genus Chrysanthemum; species Chrysanthemum seticuspe. The sequence goes on from BPTQ01000007.1 coordinate 151,237,854, forward strand.
CTCATTTTTACACGACAATTAGACAAAATCACCATCTTTAACCCTTATTATCTTTATGTTCGAGACCTTTATGTCGAAAACTCCTGAACTGAAACTTCTAGATTTTGATACAAACTTTCCAAAACCGTCGAATTCGTTTCTTAACGATCGACGTACACCATTTTACGACTAGTTTTTCGAAGCCATTTTTGTCACTTTCATGAAATTTCCGACGACATGATTTTACGACGAAAAGTGAAAATTTCACTATAAATCATTACGAAACTATTGTAGGATGACATTTTGACGTAAATACTTGTAAAGTGATTTAAGAATGGTCAAGACGTCAAAAGAGTATTTTTCGACGATAAGTATTATTTTCGAAACTCGCAAATGGTATAAATAACATACGAAATGCATGCATATCATAACATCATAACTCATTACATATCATAACATTCATTCTAGGTCGCGGATAGTTTCCGAGTCTCACTTTCGTGCACTTCATTTTGTTAGCATATCCATCATACCAGGTGAGTTCATACCCCACTTTTACTCGTTTATATTCTTACAAACTATTTGGGGGAGATACATGCTTAAATACTTATTTCACTCTTGCGAATACTCAAACTATTTATACAAATGGGTTACAATATACTTCTTATACACTTTGGACATTATGTGTGGTTTATTGCGATATGTGCCTTAATGTGCTAAACTAGCTTTCAATTATGCATCAACATACAAACTTTAGCAACTGGTTAACTCCTGCGGGAGCCGGCGGAGAGGTATTGATAGTACTATCGGGCTGACGCCCCCACCCTTGGGTCCTTGATGACGTGACCTGGGGTGAATATAATCTGTTATTCAATGAAACATTACAAACAAGTTAGACTCGTCAAGAGGTTTAGTTGGCTGTGATTCTTTGCATTAAGTACATGTATATATCGTATGCACCTATGTCCTACTTACAAACAAGATTGACAATTCTATATTTTGGCAATGGGTTGTAAACACACAGGTTGCAAGTTTTGTATGGGCGGAACTTGGAACTGAGTGGATTTACAATGCCTTTGCTGCATAAACAATTTTTGGAAGGCTTTACATTTCATCACAAACTTATGAACTCACCAACCATTGTGTTGACACTTTTTAGCATGTTTATCTCAGGTCTTAAGGTGATAGCAATTCATGGAGCTTTTGGGTCGCATGGCATGCATTGGAGTCTTGTGCTTTTAACAATTACCATTCGACATGTTTTGTAAACTTTTTATGTATTATCAAACCTTGTGATTTCTTGTGGTGTAAACATTAACTTATTTATCGAATGGTAAACGTTTCAAAACGTCTCATTATAGAGGTCGTTTTCTGTATCCATACTTTGTGCTATGACGTCATACCCCAATGACACTATCGTTCCGCTGCGATATTTTGGGGGTGTGACAGTTGAAGCATTCCTCCTAGCACAAGTAGGATCTCCCACTTGATTCCAATAAGCGGGAATACTAGGGTAATCTTTTTCAAACCTCCGAAGTCTAGAAAAGTGAGTTTCAAATAATCGATGATTAACCTCATGTGGCTCATACAAACCAAGAGCCACACCAAAAGCTGGCAACGTGTAAGCATGATCCCTTCCACAAAGTCTAAACCAAATACAAATCTCCGTCATCAAATTCCGAACATCCACCTTTCTTTCAAAATACATGGTTGAAAAGAATTCCATACACCATTCTCGATAGACCTCTTCATTAACACTGAATGCTCTTTCCCATGACAAATCATTGAACGAATCTCCATCTCCTGGATATACATAAGTCGTTCGCATCATCCTTCTTAACTCATCTTCACACTCACATTCGTTAAATAAATCCCAATCAATCACCCTCGGAACCAAACATGTCCTATGTTGTAACTTCGACAATCTTTCCCGAAAAGCATGTTTCTCTCCATCGGTGAGATTTTTGAATTTTAAATTAGCATTTGCTTCCTTCTTCACACTATACTTAACCTTCTTCTTCTCGTTCCTTTCACAAAACTTCGTAACAAGCGGGTTAATTGGAATTTCCTCCCCACTCGAGCTCCCTACAATAATTCTCTGTAGAAATCACAAAAATAAGACCATATAAGAGTGTTAGAACAAATAAGAAGGTTAGAGAACCCTCTAAGATACATTTCAAAATTTCACAAAAAATCCACACAGAAACCACAACCGGATTCGGTTGGATCACCAACCGAATCGGTTTCCATATTGTCAGACACCAACCGTTCGGTTGCAATGCGCAACCGAATCGGTTGTGCAGACTGCATAAGGCATTCGCCTTCAAATCCTCATAATCTCGAATTCCTAACTCTCAAATCACTCTTAGATCGCGTTCTATCATCCTCAATGATTCACACATCCTAGAATTACTTTACTCTTGCTTCCAAATCATCAAACATCTAACATCTTAGAACTCATTCTATATTTTAAAATCATTAGTTCTAATAATGTAGCATCCATCACTCTTAAAAACATATCATCCTTCAAAATGAATCACTAATTGCAGCTTATCTCATTTCATAAGCACAACCCAACTAATTCCGAAAAATCTTATCATCTAAAATCCAATCTATGATGAATCAATCAATCAATCTCTTGTTGTAATGCACTCCTATATCAATTACTCACTCAATCCTAAAATATTACCACTTAATTCGAATTATAACAAAAACCCCCAAATTGGTGACCTAATATTCAATTCGAATCAAATGTTCTAATAAAACCTTAATTGAGTTAATTGAATGTAGATGCTTACTTGCTTGGGTGCCATGATGTTATCCTACAACTTAAACAACTTTCAATCTGCTCTCTTGGATGAATTTTTGCAAAACCCACCTGGAAAATTAGTGTGTGTGTGTGTTTTTGGAAAAAATGAAATTTTTATATTTTGGTGCAACCGGTTCAGTCAAGGACACAACCGTTTCGGTATGCTTTTTGCCAAATTTTGCTCTTTTATATGTTTAACATGTTACTTAGGCATTTACCCTCCAAGCAACATTTTTTTTTACTCAAAAATTCCTGCTAAAGATTCACACAACATTCATTCACCAAATGAAATTTTGAACAATCATTCAATCTAAAAAAAACTCAACTCATCATATAAATGAACTAATCCAAACTCAACTCAAAACTCATAGTCATAATGCATTAAACCAAATTACCTCAATCATAAAATGAAAAATAAATAAGAAACAAAAATCCTAATGCATCAAATCAAAAGAAAATAGTTCATGAAATTCAAGCAAATGATTGCTTGTTATTACGGTCTTTGCCTTTTCCTCAAAATTCCTCAAAATACTCTTGTCTAAGAATATCCTCGCTTTGAAATTTTCCGGTCAACTCACGGAACGTTTCAAAAGTTTTGAATTTTCTCATAAATCTTCGTCCGTCCGGGCATAATATATCAAACTTAACATGCCATGCTCCATCTCCGGTTTGTCTCTTGTAAGTCCCCAACCCTTCGGGTTTCCACTCCAAATTCTTAAGTTGCACCGGTAAAGATCCTAAAAAGTCGGTCAACTTCTTGTAAACCAATATGTTTTTGAATGGGTTATAGAAAGCTTCTATCGCGAATGCACGTTCCATTTCGTCCTCTATATCGAAATAAGGTGGAGTTAAAGGTCCGTACATTGGATTACCGTGGACATCACGTCCCACTTCAAAACAAGTTAAATCATCATTTGCATCCATCCATTCCAAATCTTCCATACATTCTAAAATTGGTCCTCTTGGTTTTGGGTAGTATGTTTGCCTCGAAATCCCATCGTCAATAGTCATGGTGCCTCTTCCCATGTCTATAATTGCTCCACAAGTTCGTAAAAATGGCCTCCCCAACAATAGCGGTAAACTCTTGTCCACCGGAATATCCAGGACAAGAAAATCTGCCAAATACGGTTGATAGCCAATTTGCACTCTTACATTCTTAACTTCTCCCATTGCCTTTGCTTGAGTGTTATCCGCCATAGTGAACTTAGAATGATTAGGTTGCGGATTACTAAGTCCCAAAGTTTTGAACAATGGATACGGCATCACGTTAACACTCGACCCCGTATCAGCTAAAGCATAAACTGGTGTAGTTCCATTTACTTTGATTGGCAACACAAAATTACCCGGATCCTTTTCTTTCCTTGGCATGCCTTTAAACAAAATCCGATCTCGATCCTCATCCGTGAGATTCTTATCTTCCAACCTAGCCCTCGCTAGCATCAATGCATCCAACTTCTTTCGGTAAAGCACATAATCTTGGAGAACTTCAATAACCGGTTTCTTTTCATTGAGCTCTAGAAATTTTTGTTCTAGATTTTCTAAGATAGCTTCTTTTTGGTTGTCGGTTAAGGGTTTGATAGTAGTGGTAGGTGACGATGGTGTGTAATCATTTTTGGTGGTGGAGGTTGTTGTTGGGGTTAGTTTATTTGATGATGGTTTCTTTCGGTTTGCTTTTCCCATTTTAACCACTTCCACATTTTTCTCTTCCATATTTGCACAAACTTCCACTAGCATCTCGTTGACTCCTTTTCCTTCTTCCAACTCGGTTATATTAATCCGCATTTCTCCCATACCAAAATCTACTTGACACTTGGTCGTGACAAGAAAATCTCGACCAAAACACACATTAGGTTCATCCGCATTTCCTTCTTCTAAAACAACAAAATCAGTTTCAAAGATATGTCCATGAATATTGACCTTCAGATTTTTGACCATCTTCCTTCCATATGCTTCATAGTCCATACGAACATGACCGATTTCGTCAAGAACCTCTTCCAAGATATAATTCTCTCCATAAGCCATATTAAGCTGTGCATCCCAAGCACGTACTCCTTCCACTTCACAAGGCGTTCCAAATCTCATCAGCGGTGAATCATACACCGTTGACGGTGCTTGTGTAAACACTACCACTCTTTTGTTTTTGGGTAGTTGAACCTTGTTTTCACATACTTCTTCCATATCACCCGTGTCAATTCCCAATTCTTTCTTGCTTTCCTCCAAAATTCCTCCAATCTTTTCTAATGAACTTCCGGTATCCTTGAACATTTCATCCAAAGTACGAAGGTATTCCGAGATTCCGCTCAAACTATCCATGTTACTAGACAACTTAACAAAGCAAAACAAAACAAATCCCGAATGATTAGCGTTAAAGTTAGTAAAACAAGAACAAACTATAAAAAACATATAATAAAATAACTAAGACATCTAACAAAAATAAAAACTCAAATAAAAACTCAAAACCTAAATGATGAAAATCAACTCAAAAACTCCAACCGGATTCGGTTGGATCACCAACCGAATCGGTTGGTTGAAAATTTAAGACAGAAATACGAACCGGATCAGGTTGCGGGTTGCGACCGATCGGTTTGATCGATTTTTTTTTTTTTTTTTTTTTTTTTTTTTTTTTTTTTTTTTTTAAGAAAAAAAAAATTAATGCAAATTAAGTGTCATAAAGGGGTACTAACTCCAGTTTATTAAATAAAACTCTTCATAAACTAATAATTAAATAACATATTAAATCTAATTAAAACCAAAATTAAAACTAAAACTAAAACTAAATAAACTACCAATAAATTCTATCATGAAATAAACTATAACTGAAAATAAAATTACTCCTAACCATTACCATTAACTATTAAAAATTAAAATTAATAAAACTAGATTAACTAATAAATGACAAATGTAAAGAAAATAAAATAAGTAAAAACAATAAATCTAAGAACTGATTAAACCACAAAAATTACTCTAGAAATCAAAACACAATAAACTAAGAAGATAGATAACTAAATTCGAACCAAAAAATATTTTCACAGAATGTCTAACCGGATTCGGTTGGCTAACCAACCGAATCGGTTAGTTTGTAACAAAACTTTTTTTTTTACTAATAATTTCAAAGAAAATTACAGAAAAATCCCCGGCAGCGGCGCCAAAAACTTGATGTGCTCCGGTTGGTGCAAGTTTTAAAAATTTATAATCACGAATTAACCGTATAACCTATTAACACATACGAGCAAATATACTCGTCCGCAATAGCAAAGTTTGGTAAGTCGAGATCGTCCCAAGGGATTTTTGTTTTGAAATAGATTTTATTAAAAAGTTTCTAACAAGAAAGCTTGTCAAGGCTTCCTCAAATAAGTGTTCTAGTGAAAATACGAATCAAGAATATAAATATATACCTGTGTGTAGTCTCATAATCAACCATAGATAATGTTCATAAAGGTTTGGTGTATACTCTTAGTATGATGCACAAATTATAAGCAAATGATTCCCCAACCATGGTATTTGTTTGTAAAAATCATTCTAAGAACAAAAACATTTAGGTAATCCTTTCGGTCCTTATCCCAATGATTATCCTATAAAAGTTCCATTTGTTTGCAACATGTTCTCATTAAATTTGTTCTTACGAATCTTTCGACCCTTCGTGATGAAAATGTTCCTAGTCTTGTTTTAATAAGCAAAACATGGTGGTTGTCAATCACCATATCCCCATACTAGTTTGTCACTACACTTTTTGGAATAAAACACAAGAGAAATCCTTTCGGTCCTTTTTCTTAAAACATGTTTTATTGACAAATCAATCCAAGACTAGTATTTTTCCAACAAAATCATTTAAACAAGATCATATATACATGCATCACATTTTGAGAACACTATTATGATTAATCACATTCCAACACACAAGTATATCACAAACTACTCCATGAAAACAATCATATCTAAACACAAGTCATAACAAGGTAATTCAAACAATTCAAGAGAATAGATTTCCATAACAAAGTTCATAGAATACCTAAACTTTTGTGATTACAAGAATTAGAAATCGTGGATTGTAACAACCACGCGCCTCCAATCACCTAGGATCACCGCACAACTCCAAACTACCGAAACAATGGACAAGAATGGTTCCTTCCTTGCTTCTGGACGTTTTCCAGTAACTACTAAGCTTTTGGGTTGAAATAATAGGGTAAGTATTAGTTTTGGTGTAAACTAATACTCTTTTGGTTGTGTCACCCTTAGTATACAAGTACTAGGTCCTTTAAATAGCCAAAGCACTTGCTTAACTGCCCAAAAAACGTTCTCTCCAAGTTAATATCAAGAAATTATCGGACTCCAATGATTATGGGGAGTTAAGACAACAATAAATGCGAATTGTGTAACTGCAGTGCCAGAAACTTGATCGGTTTCTAGGCTGACCGAATCGGTAACAGCTTTGACCATCTGCCCAGCCGGATCCGGTTGCGGGTTGCGACCGATCGGCTGGGTTTTGCTCATTTTGACTTTTTGCTGACTTTTCCCTTTGCGCTTCATTCTTTGCTTATGTTGATGATTTCCAAAGCCAAACTTGATCTTTCCTTGCTGTAGATGCTTCGAAATCACAACGCTTCCATATCATTGAGTCCACAAGCTTCCAATCTCAACTTCCTTCCTTTAGAACCTTCCAAATGTGCATACAAACTTCATTTCTTCATTATTCGCTATACCTGGCTACATATACATACACAATACGCATCTTTGCACTTTTGCAACAGTTATGAGTAAATATAGCCGAATATCGTGCACAAAACTGACAATAACGCTACTAAAAACATGTTCATTTTAGACGTTATCACTAATATTTACATACAAAAATTGGAAGTCGTACTTCTTTGGTACCTCGGCATAACTCATAATACCCAAATTAGTCACTAATTAATTATTTACCATATACTAAGTAAAGAAGAAAAATAAGCACATAGCTATGTATCATGCGCCATTCTCAACGAAATTACAAATTTTGATTTGAATAAATTAATAACCAAAACATGAGAAAAAAATAGATAGCCGACAAATACAATATGTAAATACAAAAAATTGGATTATAGAATACTCTCTAAATAATTGTCGAAGGCCGCCCCGGGGCGGGCATGACTTGTGATTATTCTTTGATTGTATTATGTTACGAATATCAAGATATATGGTTGGGGTAGTTTAATACCCTATGAAATGCTAAAATAGTGATTTGTGTAGTTAAGTATTTGGTAATTTTGCCATATTATATATAGTGTTAGGTAATTTATGTACACCATTTCCTATCCATGCTAAATATCCGAAAATGGATTACAGTGAAGTTAAATTCACACTTACCCAGGTGAAATACTCCCTATAGCCAAAACCACCAAAGAAATGCTCCCAATCAAATATGGTACAAAGAAGCCCCAGTCCCCCATAACATTTTGGTTATAAACATTTTACTTGCAACAAATTATTGCAGCGTTATCACATGCTCACAACATAATACTAAATTAAACTGATAAAACTAATTCTATTTTGAGTAGCGTGTTTCAATGTAGTGAGTCTAATATAACCTGATAATTAGGTTATACATTAGTGTTTTCTAATTAAAGAAGATGTAAAGAGCACCATATTAAGACAACCGATAGTACATACCTCTTGGTGTTGTTGTTTTTGACCGACAATGCCATAAATGCTCAGCTATTAGTAAGAAAATCAGAAAACCTACGCCTCGAATCACAACTCCAATAATGGCTCCCTTATTTTGTTACGTCTATCCAACATGTAAAAATAAAAAGCCACAAAAGTTGTCATAAAGTTTACCTTTGTATGAAACTTTATGCATACTATATATTTCAAATGTTCTCAAATAAATGGATGTTACATGCCCAAGTCCTCATTTATCCATTTAAACACATGGACAATTGAACATGATGCAGTTTCCGCCAGAAATGTATATACTGTAGTAAGTATACAATCAAACATAATCGTCAACTATCAAAGTAAAGAATCAGTGGTAGATCATGTTAATCTCTTTATCAATCCAAACACTCATATGGATTGGCATATAAATATTCTTCTTCCTTTGGTCGATTAGAAATCATCACTCGTCTCATTGGACGTCCCATTCTATCTGTGTGGACTTCCTTGACTGTGTTTGAAAACTCTTCCCAGTTTAATGACCCTTCATTGTATCGATCTATTAAGTCAACTAATATCTTTCTGTCAAATCGAATAGTCTTCTTGAATCCTAAGTACCTGGTACATGTTGATTACATTAGAGGGATACCAAATATAAAAGCATCCAGTTAAGCTATAGAACCAAAGGTTCAACTGTAAGCCATATTGCATTTATATGTCTCGGAAGTGAAATGAACTTAAAGGGCGTTTGGGTAAGTTTATTTACAGGGGTGTTTGTCTTAGCTTATATTTTGGGCTTAAAATTATATGTTCAAAATAAGTAGCCTACGGCTTATAAAAAAATACGATAAGTTCTTGTATAAAGACAGAATTAGCTTACAAAAAAAGATACTATTCCCCTGGCTTCTTTTTAACTTCTCATCAGTTTCTTCATGCCTCAAGAATATAGAAATCTTGGTGATCATTCCGTCCTTCCTTGCTAAGTTTTGAATGTTTTAAGACTGATTAACTCAAACTTTCTATCTTAGCTTTTAATAAGAATTGTCGGCTAATCACTTTTTCATATAATGCAGTTTTCACAAGCATCCAATACGAAAACAAATCAACAAAAATGAAAGAAATTTAACTACACATACAGTTCGAGGATCTCTTACAATTCCCTGGAGGCGTTTAACTGTCTCAATGTTATGAGCATAAACGAATTATGTAACAACGAATTATGTGACTGTGACTAATCTATAACAGACACAATCTTATGCGGCCCATTTTGTAACAACGAATTATGTAACTGTGACTAATCTATATCACGATATATACATTTCAAAATGCAATGCCATGGACTAATAAATCCCCTTAGCACTAACTGCTACAAATATCCATTTTATAGTAATCACAAAAGTAAATTTCTTACACTTTTTCATTTCCTCCGAAAACAAATATTGAGTGTCTAGAGTAGTCATTAACTTGTTTACCTTCTGGAATATATGCTTCAGTTTTGTGCAAGACAGACAAAATTATCATCAAAGTTTACTAATCAGATGATAAAAAGTGGATACCTTAGACGGAAAGGCACAAAAGTTATAATTCTTTAGTCAATTCACATGCATATTTGTGCATTTTGAGTATCTAGTGTTGTTCTGTTTTCATGTTAAAATTTTAGTGAATGTTACCTTGCCCACCGATCTTTGGTCCATTCTTGTCACCAAATTTGACATCAACAGGTACAACCTTCTCTTTTAACTTCATCCCAAATCCTCACAAAGAATTGTCCTTGAGCCCACATACAGGACCTCCAACAAACACAACAGTCCTTTTCTTTTCCGGCATTATGTTTTCAAGAACATGATCAGCAGTTTTGAGTGCATCTAGTATGCGCATATTACTATCCCTGTCTACTCTCGTACAATAAATCCTAGACATGATCCTTGGAAGATCTCGAGTAGGTTCAAACAATTTATGAGCAAAGCTGCCCATTGCCAGTATGCCAACACAATTCTCTGGATGAAAATCGATTTTTTATTTACAATAAAACTCGAGAGCTTCAGCTTGAGCCAAAAAATGATTTGATTCTTGGTGGAGTATCCATGCAGAAGTTTATTTTTTTTGTTTTGTTTGTTGATATGACTTATTTTTTTCTTTTTTGTATAACGGATATCACCATTCTTCATTCCGTAGAAAGTGTATATTTCCTAAACCCTTTCCACAATAACCATCAGGTTCAATTCAGCAATTCAGTTATATGTGGTGTTTACTCACTTTCAGATTACAAAATGAAATCAAACCATCTAAAAAGCATTTGGGGCACAAGCTAAGTCCATACTACCATAACTGAGAATGTCAAACTAAAGCTAATGAGCCTATAAGTCAAAGATTCAAGAGCAGTTAAGGAAGTAGAGAAGAGATGGAATGTACAAATGAGAAGAATAATGCAATGATAGTATGATAGATAAACCGCTTTTTCTGCACTTAGATTGTTGCAATATGTGTTTAAAAATGAAGTGCCCACGTTGTTCATCCCATATGCTACAACAACAATACACTATGCATGTTACGAAACAAAAAATATCACGGATTAAAAGTCTACGGGAAAAGGCAATGCAACCTGAAGCCCAAGAGCCCATTGACTCTAAACTTGGCCTCTCATATTGTTGTGCTAAATATGAAGCAACAACGCATATTGTTGGCGGGGTGTAATCCAGTTAGGCCGAGCTCGAGCTTGACAGGGCCTAAATATATAAACACTCTAGAAGTGAAAGTAGTAGATGCAATATCATAAGTTTAAAATTTGAGACTATCCCAATAAGCTCCGAATACACAAAGACTATAATGAATGTCTTTGGTAACTGATAATAGAATAGACCCCTGAAATTTTTTTCCTGAAGCTTGATTTACATCCTAATTAACCATGTGCATTTTTGTCTTAGTTAGCTTCTGACAATCTTATGCGGGCTGACTTTGGGCTCGATTATGTGTTAATGCTGCAAATGGAAAATTTTGTCAAGGAAAAATGCGAACTTTGAGCATTAGATAAAGCAAAAGGAGAACACAATAAGCTTTATACAATTTTGTGAAACATTTGGACCTTACCATAATAGAAGATCACCACTGGAAGCTATTTTATCATGGTTGAATTCAGGGGCTAAATCTTGCAACAATCGAGCTGCTCATAAGCTTCTCGTGTAAGCGAACCCGAATTCCATTTTCAGATTTCACATCATACTTAACGTATTAGAAAATTTAATCATGAACATGGCTTACTGCGGTATGAGATTTACAGATCGTTTAAAATAATCATGTGTATAAGTTCCTCTTTCGTAATGACTTAACATTTGCTTGATTGAAAGAAAATACATGATCATGTTAAAGAGTTTAGGTAACCCTGCAATCATCTATTTTTTGCAGTTAGCCTGTAACATTGCTGAACTTTTCTCCTCTAATGTTTTACATAATTTTTTGTTAATCTGAATCACCAAATTATAACCATAATTTATAAAGAAAAGATCGCATACGTATAAAGAAATAAAAATGCAAAAAACTGATGGTTGTGGACACTCTTTTCTCATGTGTACATAAATATCAGTTTGTGATTACTAAGGATTATGGGGGAGAAGATTATACAGATCATAATGTGTGGATACCCTTTCAACAGGAGTGTCAAATGTTAATGATCTTCTACTGCTAAAATGTCTCGTTTATTGGCTAGGTCTAAAATGTCTAACAAAATGAGTTCCTAATAGATTTGTATATCATTTGGTCATTTAAAGATTCGGGTTCATAGAAAAGCATTATACCTGGTGCATTTTCTCAGCTTATTGACTTTACTAATGGTGAAGAAACCTGACGCGCCACAAATTTAAGGTGTATATACAACTGAGATGAGATTAGATGATTGTTATAGGGTCATTCGTGGTATAGATTAATGTTAAGATGGTCACTGATATCAGTGATTATTATAAGCTTGCTACTACTTCATTCTCCTAACCTACAAACAAAATAAGAAGGCAACTTTACCAAGAGCGAGCTTTATAAATTAACCAAATAAAAGTTTTATAGAGACAGTAGAGCATAAGAGGAAAAAGTTAAACTTCAACAAAAGGTTACCAATGCCTTTAGGTTTATTTTCCTATAATGGCATCCACTATGGAAAAGCTCCATCTGGTGGAATTTGATATGTAGAAATAAGAATCCATGCGCTTTGGTAAATCTGTAAAAATTTACCAACTTGTGAGCGACCCACCCATCTGGTGACTGATTAGTCCAATTCTAACAATTCTAAAGTTAAAGCAATGGAAGGTTAACTGGTTTGTCGGAGCTAATGAGTGAGCGAACAATGTCCGAATAGTGTCAACAGCCTTGCCAATCATACACCAACCTGCACAAAACAACATTCCACGTGAATCAACCAAAATCTGAAAAGGCTAATTTGAATGGTGGATGTAGAAGGATGAAAAAATAGCAAACTAAATAAGTCAACTGCTTTTTTTGAAAATGGGTAAACCTGTGGTTTCCCTCACAGCCAGAAATTCAAGGTGAAAAATCTCTTAAGATATCAATATACGAAATACTTGATGGTGCATTAGAAACTCATGTTCTATTGTTCTCCAAGCAGTAATGGCGATTACTCTAAACAAAGAATAATAGTACTCTTGAGTGACGAATAAGAATATAGTTAAAAAAAAACCCCAACCTTTTTCTCGCACACATGCCAGCTGTTGGTACCCCAAGGAGGTCTTCTGGGCTAATGGGCCGTTTTAGTCAACTCTTGTCTCTCGATACAGAGGAACCAAGACTGCAACCCACTAAGCAACAACTTGCTGCTCATCAACGAACTCTGCGGACAATTCAAAAGTGTCATATTGATAGTATTTTCACTGAAAGCAAATTTCTACAAGCCGACTCTTTATTACACTTTGCTAGGGCACTCATTTGGGCAGCTAGGCGCCCTCAAAAGGGTAATAGCTCTCCGGAGGATGAATATACTACAGTTTTCTGCCTAGAGTTATTGATTGCAATCACATTGAACAACAGGGATAGGATTGTAATTCTATGGCAGGGCGTTTATGAACACATAGCAAACATTGTACAGACAACTGTGATCCCTTGAGAAGGCCGTGTTTGGACTCTTAAGAATCTGTCAACGGCTTCTTCCATACAAAGAGAATTTAGCAGATGACCTTTTGAGGTCACTCCAGCTTGTTTTGAAACTTGATGCCCGTGTGGCTGATACATATTCTGAACAAATAACACAAGAAGTGATCCGTTTAGTTAAGGAAAATGTTTCTCACATTCCATCCCAAATGGGTTGGCGGACAATTACATCTTTACTTTCCATCACTGCCCGAAACCCTGAAGCTTCTGAGGTGGGATTTGATTCACTTCTGTTCATCATTTTGATGGGATCAATTTACTTCCTGACACCACCATAGTAGCCTGCAAGAGCATGCCATACATACACATATATGCAATAACACAAATCCGATAATCAACTTTAATAAAATATGCTTCAAGAAATTATCATTGAATCTATAATCTATTGCTCGTGTTGCAGCATATCAATTTGGCAGAAGACCCATATCAAGAAGCCATCTTGCCTCGGATAAAATGCCATTGCCTCATAATACCAACATTGACCTTTAAGATTGCCTAACCAGATAAGAAACCAAATTTTAAATGCTATGCCCATTGCCCAACACTCACTGAAACCATGTCTTCAAATTGAAAATCAATTGAAAGAATTGCATCAGTGGGATGGCGATGAAAAATGACCTTGATGATTTCAAGTTTGTGGTTCAAACGATACCAATCATTAGCAGGTAAGGATTGAGCACTTGAATCACCTGCTATCGTGACCAGCTCCTCAACACTGTCCCGGTCATAACATCTCTCAAAAGTGGGAAACTCAGATCGTATTTCTAAACTTATCTCTGAAGTTGCTTTTGGAACATCTTGTTTTCCACATATAAACCTTTGAAGCTAAGGAAAGTATAAATACAAAAGAAATTAGTCAGAAACACACATTTGAAGCTAAGGATTGTATGTGCATGATGTATCTCAACTCGTACCTGTCTTTCACTGATAGAAGGCTTTGCAAATCCAACATCAAGACCTTATAAACCTGTGATGACAAAGACGATTCAGCAAGTTTACTAAGCAAAATCTTACCAGAAAGACCATCAAGAGCGATACAAATTATTTGATTGTAGACTTCTCTGTCATTAAGTCCAGCTCATAATACCATCTATTAGCTTACCGTCTCATCACCACTTGCAGCCCCGGGATTTCCTTCAATCAGATACCCAGACCTGTGTGAAAGAAGAAAAATATCTTCAGCATGGTGTTTTAATGACTATATCGAGTATTAATATAAAAGTGATGGCTTTATTAAAATCATAATAGCCATGATATGTAAGTTGCCATTCAGCTCCAAACTATCAGAAATGAAGAATTACATGACCCTCAAGTCCCCAAAATATGGTTGAGGAGAGTATTACCTGATAATGAGCTATATTTCTCGTCCCATTTGCAGAACGTGTCACAACAAACGAACCCGGTTCATACATGTTCACAGTAGCATTTGCAGAACATGTCACAGCAGACGAACTTGATTCATACATGTTGACAGTAGCTGGACCCTATTTTTATAACCCAATGGGTTTGTAGTAGTAGCCTCCAAGGGACCCACAGTGGATAGAGCGTTAGAGCAGCTGGCTACATCATCATCTTCCCACTCTTCTTCATAGAACGACGCACCATATTGTGCACCATTTTTTGGGCCTGAATCATCTTTTTCAAATAGTTTAATAAGCACATATGTATTCTGAAAATATATAGTAAATTTGGGATGTATGAGATATTTTTGTGATATTAGAAAAATGCGAGATTTAAAACCCTTCTATACCTGAACAACACCTGCATTAGCCAACTGCTCATCTTCCAGTCTATATTCGTGCATGATCCAGTCTGTTCTTTCCCATTTTCCCGCATGTCCTATATGAAAAACCAATGTTTTAATTGGTTATACGGTTCAACCCCTGTATGTAACATTTCCGTCTTTTCCAGTGGCTTTCCAAAACCCGATTCCAGTTGCACGGTTGTATCGGAAGCATATTGATTATTATACAACATTAGTAAATGTTTAAATAACTGAATATAAAGAATTGCAGGTGTGTACAACTAATCCAGTATATGCAAACATTTGTTTTGTTAGACATCCACATGCTTAGAAGAATATACATTTAGTTGTGCTTAGGATTTTTCAATTCAGGTTCAGATGGGTCTTGCGTTTCAGATGAGAATAGTTCCTTCCTAACGTGTGTAGATGCAGGTTCAGTCTTTGGCTTTTCTTTTTCTGTAGGTTCTGATGTGTTTGGTGGTGGAGTTATACTCTCAAGAGCAATTTCGGTTGCCTTTGTGTCCTCATAGGTAGGCTGTGCGGATGATGAAGATGTTCCTTCAGTTGTTTCATCGCGGATACCTGGAAGTAGTATATGTGGACATAAAATTAATAAGCGGAATAAATTACCAACGCTAAAACACGCATTTCAAGGATAGCCCTTCCCATTGGTTTTAGCAACGCTTCTACAATGTCTTGTTAAACCTGTTATACAAAAAACCAATAAACTTGTAAACAGAAAAGCTTGTTTTGTTGTCATATAATGTTTAAAATACCTTTACAAATGATCAATGGATAATTATGTAATCTTTTCTTTTAAATTAGAACCTACAAATGTACGAATAGCAGCCAGCAGATATGATGTACATAAGGAAATACGATATACATATGCAAATACATTACAAATATTTAATTGTAGCTAAAACTTAAAAAGGCGTCTAAAAAAAGTTTGCATGTCAAGCTAAAAAATTATCTGCAATCTCAATGCTCACACAGTTACGCAAAACATCTGAAAGGCCATCTTGTGAGCGGCAAACTGAGCTCGTAACACCAAGAGTTTTTTCTAATAAATCAAAATCCTCGTGTGCTAAACTTAAACCCCTTTTAGCTATATTAAGTATCGACGAACAATATTTTACAAACCGGTTTCCTTACAGATTACCAAACGTAATTTTATTTTGACGATAAATAATTTGTTACTGCAATTCATATTCAAAATGGTTATGACATTCATACGTAGAAAGTATTATATAAGCAACTATCTTTACAACCCAAGTACAAATCTTTATAACTATCTTAGGCAAGACATATTATTTAAAGCTCCCTTTTAGTGTCACCACAAGTCGAATTGGAAAGTAATGATGATTAACTTATGTTTCTACCATTGAGTGGAGAAAGCTCCAACCATGTGAGACCTGCAGTAATAAAAACAAAAGTTCAAATATGTATTTTATTAACTAATCCACCAGGTATAAAAACAACCAAAACTGAGATGGCTTAATAGTGGAGCAAATTTCGCAGTGATAAATATAACAAAGTAATAAAGCATGAAAAGATGAATCAAGAACTCCATATTCCTTTTATGCATGAACGCTACATAAAGATTACCATGTTCGACTACAGCAGAAAAATATTATAAAAAACATACCTTGGTGCTATAAAAAAAAAGGAAAAAACAAACACACAATTGACTAATACTTTGTGTATACATGAAGCCATTATAAACAACATACCTGGATACATATTACCAACAAAGAACAAACATTAGCAGAATCTGCATAAAAAACAAAACATTATTAGTTAATTGTGTGAACTTGAACATATTAGGGTTTTGAGGAAAAAAAATAAAGAGACTGGTTTTTTTAATCCGAGCATTCCTAATAATAATGGATTTATGTTGTTGTAGGGATTCTTATAATTATATATTTGTAGACAAATACATTCCTTTTTAAACTAATCAAAATGGTCAATGGTTGTAGAGATTTATAAATTTGGTTTTCCAAGTTATAATCAAAAAAATGTGTTGGTCTAGTGGTAATCATGTTTGTTTGTAGACTAATAGACCCATGTTCGAATCCAGCTGCATGCATGATTTTTTGAAGAATAAAAAAAACAAAATTTTAATAAATAAAAAAAAATTCCGAAATTTATTAAAAATAATTCCGAAATTTATATAAAATCTAATTAAATTAAAAAAATAGTGCTTAGGTGGACAACTTATGATTACGTGGCATTGAGGTGTCATTGAGGTGTCATTAATGTCAAATGCCTCCTGTTATATATAATATAGAGATATATATTTCATAACTAAATAAAAACATAAACATCCCCCACTTGAGATGAATATATAATGAGAATATGGAGGTCTTCAATGATCTTCAGATGTAAGCCTTTGACGAAAGTGTGATTTCCGAACCTTTCTACTTGAACCTTGAACTTGGGCAAACAGTGACTTCCCGATCACAAATTAAGACTACACGGTAGGTTAAAGTGAATGGGTGTAACGAAACAAACATAAAGGGTATGAAATGAAAGGAAAGGCTCTGAAGGGTGTATCTAGGGGTATCTTGCACTAAAGGAGAGTGAAACAAAATGGTTTTGTTAGGTCACCATAATATGAACACACGTGTATAGATGTATGATAGAACAAGAGATTAAGAGAGATGGATGATTCTCATACACGAAATATTAAGAAAGGTTTAAGTGTATTATGAAAGAACCAACTACTCTCAAATGAGAGGATACATTGTATTTATAGGCAAAGGAACTAAGGCATCCCTTGCCTTGGCCTTATGGGCCTTTGTATAGGCTCATGGGATTTCTACATAAGCCTAGCTCTAATTACATACATAAAAGCCATAATTAAGCACCCTATTACAATTAAATGACTAACACTTGATAATACTAGTTACAAGTGATTCCAACAATCTCCCCCCAAGTGCTAGTGATGATGTAATAGAGGTTGCTTGACGTCTTCTAGCATTATTATTTCTTGTGAATAGAGATGCTTTGATTTTTTTGACTTTATCACCTTTAATGTCGTTATATTCTTTGTTCTTTGTTCTTTTTTGGATGTTGTGATAGTATGTTGTTGTCTGCCATTTGTCAGCTTCATTGATTAGGTGTCACCACGTCTTTGTCCACCATGCTCACACTTCTTTTGAATTTTATTCCACTTGTGGTGTAGTTCTCGAGTCTTTAAACTTTGTAGATTCTTTGGCTTTGAAGAAGAATCATTTTGACTTTTGATTTTCCTTTGATTATGAGAGAATTTCATGTGTGATGTTGTTGATATGAGCATGTGGAGATCGGCACGGTCTTTCCTCCAAGGATCAATCATCAGTTCATGCATGAATAGGTAAGTGATAAACACCAATCGATCATTGTGGACTTTTCATAAAGAATTGACTACTACGATTGTTTTACTGATGAATGTCTTGATTCCATTCACTTTGGTCGGGCGAATCAGCCGTCCTAATCCCGTTGAGGGACAGTTGGCATTAAATTGAAGATTCAAGTAATGACCCACATCTTCAGTACTCGATTCTTGAAAGGAATCTCTTTAGCGGGATTTCTAGCACCTACAAGTTCGAACTTCGAGGGTGTTAACAGCATAGTGTGAAAACACATCTCTAATTCTAACAATGGCTATTCCTGAATTGGAGGCCCTCAAGTAGGCTAACACGATATACCAAAGTACATTTACAATTCAAGTGAGTCATTGAGGTACACTAAAGCATCATCTCACGACTGTAGACCGTTTGAGACACACTAAACGTAACCCACAAGGAGTTATCGAAGTGACCTGTTGTGAGGGCTATTTGATGTTGATGATAAGGATTTTAAGCCTTTAATTGATCACTTTTGTATCCGTTACTACTTAATTTCGTTCCTTTTCACTTTTTAGGTCTCTTGAAGGCAAATTGCTGGAATGACACTTATTCGGACGAAAAGGCGCGAATACACGAAGAAAATGGCCAAGTCAAGAATCGAGACACTCAAGCTGCTAGAAAATGAAGGGGACGGCGTCACGGATTATTTGCGACGCCGTCGCGACACATCTTGAGACGACTCAGAGAGCAAATTGCTATTTTACAAGTGGCGGCATCAGGTTTAAAAGAGTAGGGCGTCACAACTCAGACGGCCTAGATTTGGATCCAGACGGCGTCATATATTGAAGCCGACGGTGTCACGAGCATAATGTGACGCCGTCACATAATTGACGTGGCCAAGACGAAACCCTAATGGCGACGACCCGACGGCGTCACAATTAAAGAGTGACGCCGTCGCATATTGTAACACTATATATAGAATCTGAATTTTTCAGTTTTTAGAGAGGTAGTTTTGTGGAGTAAAAACCTAAACCGAACCAAGGCTGTCTTGGGCAATATCTTAGGGTTCCACACCCTATTTTACAACAAGATAAGTGTTTTACTTCATTGATTCAATCATGTCTTCAATTGTTTGTGTGTATGCTTGCATGTTCTCCATGTCCGGCTAATTTACTTGTGTGTTTGCTTAGATATATGAAACCTAGTTATTAAATATTGATTGGTTGTCTCTTATCTTAATTGTGATTGACCTAGTATTGCGATAGGTCATCCATTGTGTTATTAATGCTTGATTAGTCTTTGTTGAACCTTAGCTTATAGTTACTAGTGGAATTGTAGGCTAAATATCCAAAGATAACCTTAGTGTTAAGTTTATGAATCCTAGAGATTTCGTAGTCATTAACCTTAGGTAGCTTCAAAGAGTTAGGGATAAACGCATACCCTACGACCTTAGAAAACACAATGCGTTAAGAATAAGGACGTGACAATTCAACCATCAATAGGAGATAACTAGGGAGTAATAACATCTAAGTAAACACATTTTCAATCATCATAAGAGCACACAACAATAGACATAGACTACACTCACTTTAGATTAGATAATTATATAAGTAGAGTAATCGGTAGAAATACCAACCCCCCAAATCCAATACCCCGAGATTCGTACCATTCTATTTTCTAAAAAATATAAAAAAGATAAAAAATAATCTTCCTCAACCCCAACCTTAGCGTAGTAATTTCTCACTAGCATTCCTATTCCCCTAGAGAACGATATCAATTCCCGAGGCTTACCCTAATACTACACTACAACGATTAGGTTTACTGCCTAGGGTATTGAAAAACTTGCTCGACGAAAAGGAAGTTCCTTTGACCCCGAACGCGCGTTGTACGCGTATCAAGTTTTTGGCGCCGTTGCCAGGGAATTGAATAGCTAGTTAGATTTCCACCTCGTTTAGGTTCCCTTGCTTGATTCCTATAAAGTAAGATTTTTTTCCCATTTTTTAGCTTCCTCGTAGTCTATCCCCCTTCTTCGTGACCTTTGTTCGTAACCCCATCACTTTTCATCATGGAAGGTGATAACCAACCACCACTCATCAAACCACCACCAAATGACCCGCCGAGAGGCCGTACTATTGGTGAATACTCGAGACCAAACCACCTAGGCTATAAAAACACCATTGAGCTTCCCGACCAAGCACAAACTACGGCCCTTCGATCCGACACCATCCGGTTGGTGCAAAACGGATGTGCATTCCATGGACTTCGTTCCGAAGATCCTAATCAGCATCTTAAGGATTTCCTTAAAACTGTCTATTCCATCGACCTCGATGCTACTACTCAGGAGAACACGCGTTTGCGTCTCTTCCAATTCTCTCTACGGGACCAAGCAAGTTATTGGCTTGAGCGACTTCCCGCCGGCTCCATCTTAAGTTGGGATGATCTCACCTCTCGTTTCCTTGCTCAATTTTTCCCACCGGGGAGAACTACTAAGCTTAGGAATGAAATCTTGATGTTCCAACAACGTCAAGCTGAATCACTCTACGAAGCATGGACTCGATTCAAGGACTTACTCCATAGAGTCCCTCATCGCGGCACTGATCTTTGGCTTCAAGTCCAACTCTTCTATGATCATGTCAACTTCCCTACTAAGCGATCCATTAACCAAGCGGCCGGTGGAAAACTTAATGATCTCACCGCGGAAGAATCATGGGGTATAATAGAGGACCTTGCTCTCTACGACAATGAAAGTTGGAATGACCCTCGTGAGTTGCCCAAAACCATAAAGGCAATCTCCTTGCCTCCCATTGACTCACAATATTCCGACCGTAGGATGCTCGAGCTTGAAGATCAAGTTAAATTCCTAATGAGCTCCTACGAAAATCCTAAGTCTTCACGCCAAGTGAACAAAGTTTCTTCCTTGTGTGAACCATGTAGTGGTCCTCATAACACTCGCACTTGCACAAGACTTCCCGAACAAGCTTCCATTGACTACGCATCCTCGCGTACCAATGGAGCGGGAGGAAGATTCCCTACAACACCCGAACCTAGGACTTTAATGACGCCCGAGAAGCATGGAAGGGCAAGCCTGACTTTTATTGGGGACAAACCAAAGAATTCACATCTAATGATTTCTCATGGCCCCCATCTCACGGCCCTAAACAACAAAGCATAGAAGGGATGTTGCAACACCTAGTCACATCCCAAGAAGCTCAAATAGCTAAGCTCTCGGACCGTTTTAATCAACAACAAGCCGAGATGGATAGGAAGACAGATAACCTCTTGAAAGCCATGACCATTAGTGATAGGAAGGTTAATGCTATCTCAACTCCCGAAGCCTCCGGTTTAGAGATTAAGGACCCAAGTAAGTTAGCTAAGCACGTTCAATTCATCAATACCATCACCTTAGTGAAACCTAATAGAATAAATGATGAAACGAACCATGAAACGGTACTTGAGGTTAGTGAAACTCCTAGGAATGAAACAACCGAGGAATTAGATGAATTAGGCAATGACTATTTCAATAAGTTTCCTACGGAAGAAGAACTCTCTCGCCACCCACACTTAGTACGAGACCTCCGTCACATGTATGTTAGGAGAAGCCCTAGGATCAAATTTGGGAACCCTTGGAATCTTAACATACCATGTTACATAGGACACCTTTTTGTGGCAAAAGCCTACATTGATCGCAAGTCCCCGATAAATATCATGACTAGCACTTACTATAATTGGGTAATTGATAACGCTACACGCGTCGTTCGGGGTCAAAGGAACTTCCTTTTCGTCGAGCAAGTTTTTCAACACCCTAGGCAGTGAACCTAATCGTTGTAGTGTAGTATTAGGGTAAGCCACGGGTATTGATATCGTTCTCTAGGGGAATAGGAATGCTAGTGAGAAGTTACTACGCTAAGGTTGTGGTTGAGGAAGATTATTTTTTTTATCTTTTTATAATTTTTTAAGGAAAGGAAAGGTACGAATCTCGGGGTTTGAATTTGGGGGGGGGGTTGGTATTGCTACCGATTACTTCTACTTATCTAATTATCTAATCTAAGGTGTATGTAGTCTATGTCTAATTAATGTGTGCTCGTATGATAGTTTAAAGATGTGTTTACTTAGGTTTTACTACTCCTTAATTATCTCCTATTGGTGGTTGAATTGTCATGTCCTTATTCCTAGTTGCGTTGTGTGTCTAAGGTTGTAGGGTATGCGTTCCTCCCTAACTCTTTGAACTTACCAAAGGGTCTCGTCTACAAAACCCACTAGGGATAATAAACTCTTACTCTAAGGCACTCTTTGGATGGTTTAGCTTACAACTACTCAAGGAGTCATATTCTAAGGTTCACAAAGATTTAATCAAGCATTAAATACACAATGAATGACCTATCGCATTACTAGATCATTAATCAACTAAGATAAGAGACAACCAATCAATATTCAATAATTAAGTTTCATATTCCCTAAGCAAACACACAAGTAAATTAGCCGGACATGGAAAACATGCAAGCATACACACAAATAATCAGAGACATAATTGTAATAATGAAGTAAAACACTTATCTTGGTGTAAGATTGGGTTTGGAACCCTAAAATACTGTACAAGACAGCCTTGGTTCGGTTTAGGTTTTTACTCCAAAAGACTACACACCACATACTGAAAAATTCGGATTCTATATATAATATTACATATGCGACGGCGTCACCTTATGTTTTGTGACGCCGTCGTGTCGCCGTCATTAGGGTTTCGTCTTGGCCACGTTAGACTTGCGACGACGTCACCTTATGCTTGTGACGTCGTCCTCTTCAGCTTCTGACGCCGTCTGGATTACATCTAGGCCGTCTGAGTTGCGACGGCCTACTCTTATATAACTTGACGTTGTCACTTGAAAATGGGAGTTTTGGCTTCTGTCCCGTCACAAAGATCCTCCGACGGCGTCACAATTAACACCTGACGCCGTCACCTTATGTTTTCAGTAGCTTTGAGTGTCTCGATTCTGACTTTGGCCATTTTCTTCGTATAATCGCGCCTTCTCATCCAAATAAGTGCCATTCCAGCATTTTGCCTTCAAGAGACCTAAAAAGTGAAAAGGAACGATATTAAGCAATAACGGATACAAAAGTGATCAAATAAGGGCTTAAACGACCCCTAAAAAAGGTACCTTTTAAAACCTTATCAAATATCCCTACACTTGGTATTTGCTTGTCCTCAAGAAAATGTGCTTTTAGCCAATTAATTTATTAGTTAGAGGTCATGAAGCATTGGTTTAAAACAGTCCACAACACATATAAGCCCCGCAAAAGTCATAACAAGCACGGAAATTACATACTAGCACCTCACATGGGGTGTTTGGAAACTCACATCTCTCTTGGGTGTATATGAAATATAACAAATTGGAAATGGAAGATAAACACTCATTAACCGGTCCTAGTACATAGATTACCATAGGCTTGAGAATAGATCAAACCTCCGTCGCTTTGGCGTAAGCACCTAGGAAAGACTATCAAAGAGGTCTTTAAAGGGTTGTAATGTTAGGCTTACGGTAGGGAAACAAAGGGTTTGGTGGGATAGGCTATATAGTGGTGGTAAGTCAAAAATCTCTATGTTAAATGCATACGAAGAATGGCGTTGCTAAGCCAAGACTGGGCACTCTAGACTCTAGCTAACTAAAATAAACAAACATAAAATTTAAAGGATAGATGTAGGATGGTAGCCCGTTTTTTTTTTAATCAAACACTCTATTTTTTTCTTTTCTCTTTTTCTATTTTTTTTTTCGATTTTTTTTTTTTTTTTTTTTTTTTTTTATTTTTTGTTTTTTTTCATACACTTTTACTCTACCATCCTCTATGGTAACATCAAAATGATAGGGATTTATAGGCACATCCCTACACTTGAGGTTTTATTACTCTAACACTAATTTGACCTGAATTGAAAAGATCAACACACTTGGGGTACATTATTACGCAAACAAAGGGAATTTGAATTTAACGTTCCCTTCCCGTCATTTCATAAACTTTAACTTTTCCCATGAATCCCAATCGTCCCAAAACTGTATACAAAGGATATGACTTGACTTAGCAACTCATGCAAGCAACCAGATAATTGAACTAAGGGTTTAGGGTGATAACAATAATGCACTAAAAGTGAGTGCATACAAGGTAGGCTAAGGCGATTTGGGTGTACATTTGGGGGTGGGGTGTAAACAATGCTCTTCATTGATATTCCGGAAAAACCGAAACATCACGAGAACCGCGAAAAGGATAGGCTCTGAGGGGTTAACTAGGGGTATCGTGTACTAAAGATGAGTACAACGCAAAGGTGTGGGGGAATTACTCAACCGATGTGGAAGAAGTAATTATATTACGGGTATTAAACAAGGGTTATCCTAATGCCTCTTATCATTTAGTTATTCCTAACTACACAAGTATAGTCTTACTAGCGATCTTGGAATGCATCACAAAACAAGTTCTAGAATCTAATATACTACCGGTTTATACTCTAAGCATTAAAGATGAATGCTTTAATTCCTACTAATCTAAGGGCGATCCTCACATTTTGGGTGGAATTTAGGTGGTAAAGGGTTTTTGTGCTAGTCATATAACTTCTTATCCGTGAGACGCTTTTGTTAAGGCTAATGGCCCACTCCTATATGTCATGAAAAATTTTAAATTTGGTGCCAAAATTACCCTAACCGACATTTTCTCATAGTTTATTACACAAATACAATTGGACAAAGCAAATAATCAAGGATAAGCATAGTTTCAAAGTTCCCGTTTTATTTTCCCTCCCTACACTTAAACTGAACATTGTCCCCAATGTTCCCCGAAAGTATCAAAGCTATGATAATGGAAGGTAATTAAAAACGAAAGAAACTAGTACTCCTCTGATTAGCTCGGTAGGATCCGTGTGTGAAGTAGTGGTTAAACCCTTTCCAAGAAGAATTTATGCGTGAAAAGCTCCTTCCAATCTTATGTAACTTCTTCTTGATAAATTAAACCTGCACACTTGAAGAAACAAACGAAACCTTCGCGTAAAATCAGCGGTAATAATATATATAAGACTCGATTTAAACTAGGATATAATGCTTGTGGAATGGATGTTTACAAAATTTCTAGAAAATTAAGACCTGGAAAATTCCAAAATTTTTAAGTAGCTCAGAAAATGAGAAAAAAGTAATCTGTTGTTTTTACTCCTTCCTGACGCCGTCAGGTTGCGATCCTGACGCCGTCAGGTTATCCTGACAAAAACTGGTCTGCGATTTTCTGGAAAAAATTCTGGAAAATTTACATCTTTAGAATCTGGAAAAATTTCTGCAAAACATCCATTATGACTCGATACAAGCATTTGACTCGAACAAACACAAAAATATATCTTTTAATGAATTGTTATTCTCATGTTTATGTTTCCTTGAAAACGTGTGTAATCCTCCCTACACTTATCCCTTATGTAAAATACCTTTATATGCAATTAAGACGAGGTTAAAAACAACATAAAGCATTTTTACAAATTTAAACATGAGAGTAAACAATCAATAAAAGATATATGACACTAACAAGCAAACAATTAAGCATGAGTTGCCTCCCACGAAGCGCTTTTCTTTATTTAAGAGTATTGTAGCTAGACTCGTAGTCGTACTCCTACGTTACTTCATTACCGCCATCTTGACGGTCTCTAATGGGGGATTCCATGTTGTAGAAGTGCCCTATGATGCACCTCTCTAAGAGTTCGGCCTCTCCCCACTTGGTCCTATATTTCGGTCCTAAGTTCAAGCAATCCTTATAGAATCCGAAAATCTTAGCCATAACATAATCTACTCCTTTTTCCCTATCCTCATCATTCCTATAATAGACCGACAATTTAAGTTCCTTTTCATCATTAGAGAGTGATGAAAACTTCTCAATCTTAAACGGCATTTGGTAAGCTATGTCATCGGTCTCATCCTTGAATCGCACTACTCCTACCGAGGGATTATAGGTCAACCCGGTGCTTTCTATGAAAGGTTTTCCTAGAATAACATGGGACAAGCTAGGGTCTATGGCCGTGCTAATATCATCCACAATTATGAAGTCCGTAGAAAACGTAAAACTACCTACATAAACTGGCAATCCCTTAACTCTACCAAGAAAATTGCACTTAACCCTAGGATTATCGGGGTCTTGCCTAGTTGGAATATGCTTCTTCATTACCCAATTGTAGTAGGTGCTAGTCATTATGTTGATTGGGGATTTGCGATCAATGTAGGCCTTTGCCACAAAAAGGTGTCCTATGAAACATGGTATGTTAAGATTCCAAGGGTTCCCAAACTTGATTCGAGGGCTTTTCCTAACATACATGTGACGGAGGTCACGCACTAAGTGAGGGTGGCGAGATAGTTCTTCCTCCGTAGGAAACTTATTGAAATAGTCATTGTCTACTTCATCTACTTCCTCGGTTGTTTCATTATTCTCAAGTGTATGGTCCTCTTCGTCATTTGTTCCATTAGATTTAACTAAGGCGATGGTATTGACGAATTGAACATGCTTAGCTAGCTTACTTGGGTCCTTAATCTCTACACCGGAAGGCTCGGGAGTTGAGATAACATTAACCTTCCTATAACTATTAGTTATGGCTTTCAAAAGGTTGTCTATCTTCCTATCCATTTCGGCTTGTTGTTGGTTAAAGCGGTCCGAGAGCTTAGCTATTTGGGATTCTTGGGATGCAACAAGGTTTTGCAACATCCCTTCGATGTTTTGTTGGTTAGGACCGTTAGGTGGGGGCCATGAAAAATCATTGGAAGTGAATTCCTTGGTTTGTCCCTAGTAGAAGTCGGGCTTGCCTTTCCATGCCTCTCGGGTTTCATTGAAATTCCTAGGTCCGGGTATTGTAGGGAATATTCCTCCCGTTCCATTAATACGCCAGGATGCGTAGTCAACGGAAGCATGTTCGGGGGATCGAATGCTAGTGCGCGTGTTATGAGGATCACAAAACGGCTCACACGAGGAAGAAACTTTGTTCACATGGTGTGAATATTTAGGATTTTCGTAGGAACTCATTAGGAATTTTACTTGATCTTCAAGTCAATCATCCTACGGTCGGAAGGAGGCAAGGAGATTGCCTTAATGGTTTTGGGCAGCTCACGGGGGTCATCCCAACTTTCGTTGTCATAGAGGGCGAGGTCCTCTATTATACCCCATGATTCTTTCACCTTATGCTTGTGACGCCGTCCTCTTCAGCTTCTGACGCCGTTTGGATTACATCTAGGCCGTCTCAGTTGCGACGGCCTACTATTTTATAACTTGACGTCGTCACTTGAAAATGGGAGTTTTGGCTTATGTCCCGTCACAAAGATCCTCCGACGGCGTCACAATTAACACCTGACGCCGTCACCTTGTGTTTTTAGTAGCTTTGAGTGTCTCGATTCTGACTTTGGCCATTTTTTTCGTATAATCGCGCCTTTTCGTCCAAATAAGTGCTATTCCAGCATTTTGCCTTCAAGAGACCTAAAAAGTGAAAAGGAACGATATTAAGCAATAACGGATACAAAAGTGATCAAATAAGGGCTTAAACGACCCCTCAAAAAGGTACCTTTTAAAACCTTATCAGTAATGAAGAAGCCTATCCCAACTAGGCAAGACCCCGATAATCCTAGGGTTAGTTGCAATTTTCTTGGTAGAATTAAGGGATTGCCCATCTATGTAGGAAGTTTCACTTTTCCTACGGACTTCATAGTTGTGGATGATATTAGTACGGCCATAGATCCTAGGTTGTCCCACGTTATTCTAGGAAAGCCTTTCATAGAAAACACCGAGATGACTTATGATCCGTCGTTAGGAATAGTGAGATTCAAGGATGAGACCAATGATGTGGCCTTCCAAATGCCCTTTAAGATTGAGAAATTTTCATCACTATCCAATGATGAAAAAGAACTTAAGCTATCGGTCTACTATAGGAATGAGGAAGATAGGGAAAAGGGAGTTGATTATGTGATGAATAAGATTTTCGGGTTTATAAGGATTGCTTGAAACTAGGACCGGAATATAGAACGGATTGGGGAGAAGAGGACTTCTTAGAAAGATGCATAATAGGGCATTATTATAACATGGAAAACCCCAATAGAGACCGTCATGAGGAAGAAGGTGACGGTAACGAAGTCACGTAGGGGCACGACTTCGAGTCTAGCTACAACACTCATAAATAAAGAAAAGCGCTTCGTGGGAGGCAACCCATGCTTACTTGTTTGCTTGTTTGTGTGTCGTATATCTTTTATTGATTGTTTATTCTCATGTTTAAATTTATAAAAATGCTTTATTTTGTCTTTAACCTCGTCTTAATTACATATAAAGGTATTTTACATAAGGGATAAGTGTAGGGAGGATTACACACATTTTCAAAAAGAACGTGAACATGAGAATTACGATTATTTAAAAGATATACATGTGTGTTTGTTCGAGTCAAATACTTGTATCGAGTCATAATGGATGTTTTGCAAGAAATTTTTCCAGATTCTAAAGATATAAATTTTCCAGAAAATCGCAGACCAGCTTCTGTCAGGATAACCTGACGGCGTCAGGGTCGCAACCTGACGACGTCAGGAGGAGTAGAAACTGCTTACTAATTTTTCTCGTTTTCTGAGCTACTTATAAATTTTTGGAATTTTCCAGGTCTTGATTTTCCAGAAAATCTGTAAACATCCATTCCACAAGCATTATATTCTTGTTTAGTAGAGTCATATATATATTGTTACTGCCGATTTTACGCGAAGGTTTCATTTGTTTTCTTCAAGTGTGCAGGTTTTATTTATCAAGAAGAAGATACATAAGATTTGGATGGAGCTTTTCACGCATACATTTTTCTTGAGAAAGATTTAACCACTACTTCACATGGATCCTACCGAGCTAATCAGGGGAGTACTAGTTTCTTTCATTTTTAATTACCTTCAATTATCATAACTTTGATACTTTTGAGGAATATTGGGGGCAATGTTCAGTTTAAGTGTAGGGAGGGAAAATAAAATGGGAACTTTGAAACTATGCTTATCCTTGACTATTTGCCTTGTCCAATTTTATTTGTGTAATAAACCATGAGAAATATCGGTTAGGGTAATTTTGGAACCAAATTTAAAAATTTTCATGACATGTAGGAGTGGGCCATTAGTCTTAATAAAGCGTCTCATAGATAGGAAGTTATATGACTAGCACAAAAACCCTTTACTACTTAAATTCCACCCAAAATGTGAGGATCGCCCTTAGATTTGTAGGAATTAAAGCATTCCACTTTAATGCTTAGAGAGTGTACCGGTAGTATAATAGATTCTAGAACTTGTTTATTGATGCATTCCGAGATTGCTAGTAAGACTACACTTGTGTAGTTAGGAATAACTAAATGATAAGAGGCATTATGATAACCCTTGTTTGATACCCGTATTATAATTACTTCTTCCACATCGGTTGAGTAATTCCCCCACACCCTTACGTTGTACTCATCTTTAGTACACGATACCCCTGGTTAACCCGTCAGAGCCTATCCTTTTCGCGGTTCTCGTGATGTTTCGGTTTTCCGGAATATCAATGAAGAGCATTGTTTTCAATCAACCCCCAAATGTACACCCAAATCGCCTTAGCCTACCTTGTATGCACTAACTTTTAGTGCATTATTGTTATCATAATAAACCCTTAGTTCAATTATCTAGTTGCTTGCATAAGTTGCTAAGTCGAGTCATATCCTTTGTACACAGTTTTGGGACGATTGGGACTCATGGGAAAAGTTAAATTTTATGAAATGACGGGAAGGGAATGTTAAATTCAAATTCCCTTTATTTGCATAATAATGTACTCCAAGTGTTTTGATATTTTCAATTCGGGTCAAATTAGTGTTAGAGTATTAAAAACTCAAGTGTAGGGATGTGCCTATAAATCCCTATTATTTTGATGTTATCGTAGAGGATGGTAGAGTAAAAGTGTATGAAAAAAAAATCGAAAAAAAAATAGAAAAAAGACAAAAAGAAAAAAATAGAGTGTTAAAAAGAAAAAAAAAAAACATACGGGCTACCATCCTACATCTATCATTAAGTTTATGTTCGTTTGTTTCACTTTATCTAGAGTTTAGAGTGTCGAGTCTTGGCTTAGCAATGCCATTCTTCTCATGCTTGTAACATAAAGATTTTTGACTTGCCACCACTAAATCGCCTATCCCACCAAAAATCCTTTGTTTTCCTACCATAAGCCTAACGTTACAACCCTTTAAAAGACCTCTTGGATAGTTTTTCCTAGGTGCTTACGCCAAACCGATGGAGGTTTGATCTAGTCTCAAGCCTATGGTAATCTATGTACTAGGACCGGTTAATGAGTGTTTATCTTCCATTTCCAACTTGATATATTTTATATACACCCGAGAGATGAGAGTATCCAAACACCACTTGTGAGGTGCAAGTTTGTAATTTCCGTGCTTGTTATGACTTTTGCAGGGCTTATATGTGTTGTGAATCATTCTAAACTAATGCTTCATGACCCCTAACTTATAAATTAATTTGCTAAAAGCACATTTGCTTGAGGACAAGCAAATACCAAGTGTAGGGATATTCGATAAGGATTTAAAAGGTACACTTTTAAGCGGTCATTTAAGCCCTTAATTGATCACTTATGTATCCGTTACTACTTAATTTCGTTCCTTTTCACTTTTTAGGTCTCTTGAAGGCAAATTGCTGGAATGACACTTATTCGGACGAAAAGGCGCGAATACACGAAGAAAATGGCCAAGTCAAGAATCGAGACACTCAAGCTGCTGGAAAATGAAGGGGACGGCGTCACGGCTTATTTGCGACGCCGTCGCGACACATCTTGAGACGACTCAGAGAGCAAATTGCTATTTTACAAGTGGCGGCATCAGGTTTAAAAGAGTAGGGCGTCACAACTCAGACGACCTAGATTTGGATCCAGACGACGTCAGAGATTGAAGCCGACGGTGTCACGAGCATAAGGTGACGCCGTCACAGAATTGACGTGGCCAAGATGAAACCCTAATGGCGGCGACCCGACGGCGTCACAATTAAAGAGTGACGCCGTCGCATATTGTAACACTATATATAGAATCCGAATTTTTCAGTTTTTAGAGAGGTAGTTTTGTGGAGTAAAAACCTAAACCGAACCAAGGCTGTCTTGGGCAGTACCTTAGGGTTCCATACCCAATTTTACAACAAGATAAGTGTTTTACTTCATTGATTCAATCATGTCTTCAATTGTTTGTGTGTATGCTTGCATGTTCTCCATGTCCGGCTAATTTACTTGTGTGTTTGCTTAGATACATGAAACTTTGTTATTGAATATTGATTGGTTGTTGATAATACAAATAAACCGTAAAAACGTTTATTAATACTTTGCAATCTCTTTGTGTTTTGTTGATAACAAATATAATGTTATCTTAAGTACAATTATAAGGATACATGTTATTTTTGTAAAGCATTTACATATAGCCATTTAAATACAAAAATGTAGTAATTAAGCATTTGTTGTAATAGTTTATTAGGATGGGTAAAAACCACAACCCATGGACCATAACCCATGGATCATAACCCATACCCAAGTTGGCTATATACAATGTATACTTAGATACATTGAATCTAAAGAAAACCCATGGACCAACCCATAACCCATGACCCATAACCAAAAAACCCATGGGCAAAGAGGAGCGTCCCACGGATCCCTAGGATTACACTAGACGGATCCCAAGTGGGAGGGATCCGTGGGATCCGGGGAACAGTGGAAGAATTTGCCTATAAATAGAGAGCCATTTCTTCATTCTAACTCACCCCTCTTCTTACTAAATCTCTCAAACACTCTCATTCTCTTCTAACACATAAATCACTTGATCTAGAGAGTTTTTCTTCTTTCTTTCTATTGTGATCCTCATATCGGTCCTTCTCTAAGGCGAGATCACGAGCATTCTACAAGTCATCCAAGCAAGGGGTCCTTGATTGATTTGTCACTCCGCAAGACTTTTGTAGCAAAGATCTTGTATTTGATATTTCACATATTTGTTGTGTAATAGTCGTGTTGGTTTGGTCCACCGTGTTACGGACTCGGTATCTAGCTTTGTACCGGAAAAAGGTGTAAGCAACGTTGTGAAGGCTTCTCCGCCAAGTGAAGGAGTTTGTTGACATAGTGCTTGAACTCTCGAGTAGGTGACTCGGGGAGTGGAGTAGGGCAAGGAAGGTGTCCTTGTAGCCGAACCACTATACATCGGTTGTGTCTTTTCTATCCCTTTGCTTTACATTATTTACTTGCTTTATCATTAGATCTATACTTTCTCTACATCCATAAGATCTCACATATTAAAGAATCTAAAGTTTTTGAAACTAACTTAAAATCGGCAAAACTATTCAACCCCCCATTCTAGTTTTCCACAATTGGTATCAGAGCTAAGTTTATAAAAGTTTTAAAGTAAAATTGTATTTTAAAAACTTTTCGATCACTATGGGTTCTGAAAATTATAAGGAAGGGCAATCTATGCAACGACCACCACTACTTGAAACTAATGGTTTTATATATTGGAAAAATAGATTCGAAACATATGTGAAATCTAAAGATATTGATCTTTGGTACATTATTGTTGAAGGCGATTTTGAGGCTACCTCAAAAGATGATAAAGGGAATGTAGTTAACATACCTCATGATAAACTAAATGATGAATTGAAGAAAAAGCTTTCTAAAAATAGTGAAGCAAAAATGGTTTTATATAATGCTTTACCGAAAAAGGAATTCGAAAGACTTTCTATGCTTAAAACCTCTAAAGAAATTTGGAATTCTTTAGTTGTAACTCATCAAGGCAACCAACAAGTTAAAAATAATAAAATTGATTTATTTGTTCAACAATATGAAAAATTTTCAATATCGGATGAGGAAACTATAGATCATTCATTTGCTAACTTTAATACTATTATTACATCTTTACAAGCACTTGATGAATCTTTTTCTAGCCGTAACCATGTTAGGAGATATCTAAGGGCACTTCCATTGAAGTAGAGATCCAAGGTGACGGCAATCGAAGAGTCAAAAGATTTGACAATCCTCACCCTCGATGAACTCATAGGCAACCTAAAAGTCTACGAGCTTGTCCTTGCTAAAGACTCCGAAGACTCAAAGGTGAAAGAGAAACACAAATCTCTTGCCCTTAAAGCCAAAAAGGCTTCAAGCGATGAAGAGAACTCCTCCTCGAGTAGTGACGACGAGGAGTACGCTATGGCGGTAAGGGACTTTTAAAAGTTCTTTAGAAGAAAGGGAAGATACGTCAAACAACCGTATGACAATAAGAAAGGCTTTCGGAAAAGCAAAGAGGACGAGAAGCCAAAAGATGATCGTATTTGCTTTAAATGTGGGGACCCAAACCACTTTATTAGTAAGTGTCCCAAACGGGATGATCAAAAGGCGTTCGTGAGCGGCACGTGGGGAATGAGCGACGAGGAGGACGAAGAAATTTGTCTCATGGCAAATGACGAGGTATGTCACGAATACTATAGTAGCTAATCACTTGATAACGACTCATTGCATAATGAATATGACAAACTATGCAATATTAGCTTAAAACTAATTAACAAAAACAAGCTTTTAAAGAGTCAAAACCAACGTTTAGATAAAGAAGTCATAGAATTAAAAGCAAAACTAAAACGTTTAGAAAAGGGTCAAATAGCAAGTGGCGAATGTGAACTTTTCGTTCAACTTCAAACACTAGTTGATCATCTAGATTCTAAAATTGCTAGAATGAGTACGAACACTTTAGATATGATATTAGATGGTGTTAAAACCGGTAACAACGAAAAAGGTTTAGGTATTCAACAACTTGATCCATCAACTAGTGAAAATAAGGACACAAAATTTGTTAAGGCACTAGAAAAACCAGCCACTGTTGTGGTGGATCCCACGGATCCCTTAAGAAGGGAACCGGCTAGTGTACAGACAGGGATCCGTGGATCTGCTGTAGCAAACAGTGGTAATAACGTAGCTTCTTCATCTAGAACTGAGTTTGTTATCGTTAATAGGAAGAAACCAACTCATGTCACCACTAGACAACCACCTCCAAAATATAACCCTACTTTTGCAAGAAACAAAGCTCCATCTTTTTCAAAACATAATCCATCTAGGAGACCTAATAACGTTTATCCAAGAAGTACCCATCAAATGGGATGGAACCCAAATATGCAAAATGGTTTTCCTTATCAAAACTTTGCTCCATGGAATGCATACTCATCTTATCCATACATGTCTAACATGAATGGGATGTTTAACACTAATGGACCCATGAACAAATGGGGACCAAACTTTTGAGTTTATTATTGTCTTAGGTATGCTTAAAGGTCGACCTAGACCCGGATGAATGGGTCAAGGATAGCGGGTGCACGAGGCACATGACCGGCAATAGAGATCTATTCTCCACATATGAATCCTTCAATGGAGGTAATGTGGTGTTTGGAAATAGCAAAAGTAGAATCATCGGTAAAGGTACGATTTCTAACAAATCTCTAACCATTAACGATGTGTGTCACGTAGAGAACCTAAACTTTAACCTTTTAAGTATAGGACAAATATGTGATAAAAAGTGCAATGTACTTTTTACCGAAACCGGAAGTAAGATATTAAAAAATGGCATAACCATAAGAAAAGGAATTAGGAAACATGGAGTCTATGTCATTAAAATCGGTAATGAACCCAAAGATAAACTATGTCTTACCTCTATGGATGATACTTCGACCTTATGGCATCGAAGATTGGGTCACGCCAACATGCGACTTCTTCAATCGCTATCATCCAAAGATCTAGTAAGAGATCTACCTAAGTTAAAATATGAAGATCACTTTTGTGATGCTTGTAATGTAGGAAAACAAGCTCATTCTAGTCATAAAGCTAAAAACATGGTGTCTACAACTAGATGTCTAGAATTACTACATATGGATTTATTTGGTCCATCCGCTATCCAAAGTTATGGAGGCAACTACTACACTTTGGTCATAGTGGATGATTACTCTAGGTATACATGGACAAAATTTTTAAAGAACAAAACGGAAACCTTTAATCATTTTGAAATATTAAGCAAAAAGATCCAAAGACAACTAGGAAGTCCTATAGTGTCCATTAGGACGGATAATGGTAGGGAATTCGATAATGAAGTGCAATTTGGAGCCTTTTGAGACGCTAATGGTATTACTCACAACTTCTCGGCTCCACGCACTCCACAATCGAATGGGGTAGTAGAAAGAAAGAATAGAACCCTACAAGAAATGAGTCGAACCATGCTTAATGAACAATCCATACCTCAAAAGTTTTGGTGTAATGCCGTTGATACTTCAACTTACATACTCAATCGAGTCTTAATTAGACCAATCTTAGGTAAAACTCCATATGAGTTACTCCGAGGCAAAAAGCCTACGTTAAATCACTTTAGAGTCTTTGGAAGCAAATGTTTTATTCTTAACACTAAAGATTACCTTACAAAATTTGATCCTAAATCAACCGAAGGTATCTTTCTAGGTTACTCTCCAAATAGCAAAGCTTACGTCATATTAAACAAAGAAACAATGAAGGTAGAAGAGTCATTAAATATAAAATTTGATGAAAGTCCACCCACACCCTCTCTACCTCTTTTCGATGACGAGATTATAGAAAGTGAAGCTATAGTAATAAAGAAAAAGATAAATGAAGAAGAAGAACCTTTAAATGATGAAGTCATAAACATTAAAGAGTCCAAAGATCACCCAGTAGATAAAGTCATAGGAAAACTAAACGAACGAACATTAAGGTCTCAAGTTCAAAACCAAAGTAGCTTGTTTTGTTTCGTTTCAACCATAGAACCTAAGAATATACAAGAAGCCAAAAAAGATGAAAGTTGGGTAATGGCTATGCAAGAAGAACTAAATCAATTCGTTTCTAATGATGTTTGGACGCTTGTTCCTCCACCTAGTAATCAAACCATAATAGGAACCAAATGGGTTTATAAAAACAAATTAGATGCAAACGGAGTAGTGTCTAGGAACAAGGCTAGACTCGTTGCCCACGGGTATAACCAACAAGAAGGAATAGACTTTGATGAGACCTATGCCCCTGTGGCTAGATTAGAGTCTATAAGAATACTTCTTGCGTATGCTTGTGCTAATGATCTAAAGCTTTATCAAATGGATGTCAAAAGCGCTTTTCTAAATGGTTTTATTAATGAAGAAGTATATGTAGCTTAACCTCCGGGCTTCATTGATTTTGAAAAACCCAAACATGTGTATAAATTAAAGAAAGCCCTTTACGGTCTTAAACAAGCTCCAAAAGCTTGGTATGATAGACTCAAGTCATTTTAATTAAACACAACTATACCACGGGGTTAGTTGACAACACACTTTTTACTAAGAAAAGAGAGTCACATATAATCATAGTGCAAATATATGTAGATGATATTATATTCGGATCCACTTGTCTAGACATGTGTGATGATTTCTCTAAAATCATGCATGACGAGTTCGAGATGAGTATGATGGGAGAACTTAGTTTCTTTATTGGTCTACAAATCAAACAAGTAGAAGATGGTATCTTCTTTAATCAATCTAAATACATAAAGGAGATGTTAAAGAAATTCGGTCTAGAAGAGTCGAAACCAATTAGGACACCAATGTCATCCGACACCAAACTCACAAAAGATGAAGACGACGAATCCGTCGATAATACTAAATATCGTGGCATGATAGGTAGTCTTCTCTACCTCACGGCAAGTAGGCCGGATATCATGTTTAGTGTTTGCTTATGTGCTAGGTTTCAAGAAGACCCTAAAACATCACACCTAGAAGCCGTAAAAAGGATATTTAGATACATTAAAGGTACAACACAATTAGGATTATGGTATCCTAAGGGTACGGGAGTAGAAACAATTGTATATGCAGATTCTGACCATGCAGGTGATTACGTTGATAGAAAAAGTACAAGTGGGGTATGTACTTTCATGGGATGTTGTTTAACATCTTGGTTTTCTAAGAAACAAACGGCACTAGCAATATCAACAACCGAAGCCGAGTACGTCTCTGCCGGCAAAGCATGCCAACAAGCACTATGGATGAAACAAGCGTTAGTCGACTACGACATTCATCTAAGCGACATAGCCATCCTATGTGACAACAAAGGTGCCATCGACTTAAGCAAGAATCCGGTATTGCATTATCGCACAAAGCATATAGAGATTCGTCATCACTTCTTAAGAGACAATGTTCAAAAGGGGAACATCTCTATTGAGAAGGTAGCATCCGAAGACAACATAGCCGACGTCCTCACCAAACCGTTGAAGCGGGAACAATTCAACCTACTTCGT
The DNA here is from genome assembly GCA_019973895.1 of Chrysanthemum seticuspe. NCBI lineage: Eukaryota > Viridiplantae > Streptophyta > Magnoliopsida > Asterales > Asteraceae > Chrysanthemum > Chrysanthemum seticuspe. Next base: position 151,275,794 of record BPTQ01000007.1, read on the forward strand.
CTTGGTCTTGGTCTAATGGAACAAACGTCGTAACTTATTTGACTTTACAAGGTATGTAAACACTAGCCTTCTTCTTTCTGAGTCTAGGATCTCTATTTCACGCACAACTCACAAACAATACGAGAATTTTTAAAACCCAAGATAAGTTTTCCACTTATAGCTTTCTTATTTTTTTAAGTTGCAAACACATAACTACATATTCATTTTCAAAGAAAACTTCTTTTCAAAATGTTTTCTAAAAGGATGATACCTTCCCGTATCAATTTCACAAAAGCAATTTCTCACGTCTAGGACAAATCGCTTTCTCATTATTAATACAAAAGTAAAAACCCGTTTTCATTGCATCTCATGTCTTTTGAATGCTAAAGGGGACACATAACTAATATGTGTTTTCGGGTACATTCATTTAAGAAACAATGAATTAGGAGCATTGATAACACTAAACTACGTACTCATGTACTAAATATGTGTTTTCGGGTTATCTCAATAGGATGCTTTTCTACTTCTAGTTTACTTTTCTTTTTCTTTTTAGGGGTCGAGATAACCGCAACTCCAAATAGTTTGAATATAGGCACACACTAGGCAAAAATGTTTCAAAAAGGAAAATTTTGTGCTGCCTGAATCACCAGACCCACGGATCCCAGCCTTGATGCTGGACGGATCCCTCAAGGGAAGGATCCGTGGGATCCGTGAGACAGAAGCTGTTTTTATCTTCTATTTTTCTCACTTTGGATGAAAAATCCACATTTGTTTTATTTATTGGAGTATGCTCTTTAATGCTTGTGTTCTCATGATCACATGCCTTAAATTCATATCTAATCATTAGATTTTAATCCACATTTTGGGTCAAGCATTCATTAGAATGCTTTGTTTTTCTATATATTGAACTCCCAAAATGCTTGCATAATCCATCCCATCCTCACAAACAAAATACACCATGTCATCCACAAATCCTTTAGATGAATCACCTAGTACAAACAATCATCTCCATGCAACCCAAACCTTTGTACTTCCACCTTCCAAAATACAAAAATCAAACTCTAGGATATACGCACGGATTAACATCTGATCTTGTTGCTTAGGAAAACCATCATCATATGGCTCATCACCATCAACTAACTCACCACAAGATGCTTCCATTATAGCACCTCCTTCATCACCAACGAGTACACCAACTTCATCACCAAATCATTCACCACCTAAAATCACTCTTTTGGAACTCCTTACGACTCCAACAAGATCTCCACAATCAAAGCAAAAAGAATTAGCCTTTTTGACACCTCCAACTTCTCCAAACACAATATTCAATGATCTTGAAACATCACCACATCTAGCTCCCATTAAAATACAAGAACATCTAGGTTCTTTCCCACCACCACTTCCAATCATTCCGGACTTTGATCCGTATTTTCCTATTTTTCCACCACAACTTCCGCAACTCATAAATCAAAACAAACCGGAAGATTTCCGTACTCATTAACCACATCACCTACATTGTGAACATTGCCAATCCACTAGGGAAATTGCAATAGAAGTTAGGGAAGAAATGCGATTCATACTCAACTTCATCCTTGATCGCATCAATACCATTACTCATCCAAACCTTCATCCATAACCTTATGCAAGCATGGAAGGAATCATTACTACTATTTTCTATTTTTAGTATTTTTTTTCTTTTGAAGTCATTTTCAAGAACAAGTCTTGTTCTTATTTTTACATGCTTGTAGGTGGCATAAATACCACTAAAATTTGTTGTTTTATTACAAGGCCTTGTTTACATACCTTGGCTCCTAATCTTGATTTTGGCAATCACAAGATTATTTAAGCATGTTACTAACCTTTCTCTTTGTAGGATTTTTTTTATTTTTTATTTTTCTTCACTTGACGCCCCAAACTAGGGGGAGCTACCATCAAGGGAGAGTTAGCGATACGTGGACAATGTTTTCCACACTTTTATTTCTTCCAAGGGTTAACTTTTTGTTTCGACAAAAAGGGGGAGAAGAAGTAAAACTTAGGGGCTTTCAAAACTTACATCTATTCTTAAGTTTTACTCATCATAACATTATGTTTTGTCATCAACAAAAAGGGGGAGATTGTTAATACAAATAAACCGTAAAAACGTTTATTAATATTTTGCGATCTCTTTCTGTTTTGTTGATAACAAATATAATGTTATCTTAAGTACAACTATAAGGATACATGTTATTTTTGTAAAGCATTTACATATAGCCATTTAAATACAAAAATGTAGTAATCAAGCATTTGTTGTAATAGTTTATTAGGATGGGTAAAAACCACAACCCATGGACCATAACCCATGGATCATAACCCATACCCAAGTTGGCTAGATACAATGTATACTTAGATACATTGAATCTAAAGAAAACCCGTGGACCAACCCATAACCCATGACCCATAACCAAAAAACCCATAGGCAAAGAGGAGCGTCCCACGGATCCTTAGGATTACACTAGACGGATCCCAAGTGGGAGGGATCCGTGGGATCCGGGGAACAGTGGAAGAATTTACCTATAAATAGAGAGCCATTTCTTCATTCTAACTCACCCCTCTTCTTACTAAATCTCTCAAACACTCTCATTCTCTTCTAACACATAGATTACTTGATCTAGAGAGTTGTTCTTCTTTCTTTCTATTGTGATCCTCATATAGGTCCTTCTCTAAGGCGAGATCACGAGCATTCTACAAGTCATCCAAGCAAAGGGTCCTTTATTGATTTGTCACTCCGCAAGATTTCTGTAGCAAAGATCTTGTATTTGATATTTCACATATTTGCTGTGTAATAGTCGTGTTGGTTTGGTCCACCGTGTTACGGACTCGGTATCTAGCTTTATACCGGAAAAAGGTGTAAGCAACGTTGTGAAGGCTTCTCCGCCAAGTGAAGGAGTTTGTTGACATAGTGCTTGAACTCTCGAGTAGGTGACTCGGGGAATGGAGTAGGGCAAGGAACGTGTCCTTGTAGCCGAACCACTATAAATCGGTTGTGTCTTTTCTATCCCTTTGCTTTACATTATTTACTTGCTTTATCATTAGATCTATACTTTCTCTACATCCATAAGATCTCACATATTAACGAATCTAAAGTTTTTGAAACTAACTTAAAATCAGCAAAACTATTCAATCCCCCCTTCTAGTTTTCCATAGTTGTCTCTTATCTTAATTGAGATTGACCTAGTATTGCGATAGGTCATCCGTTGTGTTATTAATGCTTGATTAGTCTTTGTGGAACCTTAGCTTATAGTTACTAGTGGAATTGTTGGCTAAATATCCCAAGATAACCTTAGTGTTAAGTTTATGAATCCTAGAGATTTTGTAGTCATTAACCTTAGGTAGCTTCAAAGAGTTAGGGATAAACACATACCCTACGACCTTAGAAAACACGATGTGTTAAGAATAAGGACGTGACAATTCAACCATCAATAGGAGATAACTAGGGAGTAATAACATCTAAGTAAACACAATTTTAATCATCATAAGAGCACACAACAATAGACATAGACTGCACTCACGTTAGATTAGATAATTAGATAAGTAGAGTAATCGGTAGAAATACCAACCCCCCAAATCCAATACCCCGAGATTCGTACCTTTCCATTTTCTAAAAAACATAAAAAAGATAAAAAATAATCTTCCTCAACCCCAACCTTAGCGTAGTAATTTCTCACTAGCATTCCTATTCCCCTAGAGAACGATATCAATTCTCGAGGCTTACCCTAATACTACACTACAACGATTAGGTTCACTGCCTAGGGTGTTGAAAAACTTGCTCGACGAAAAGGAAGTTCCTTTGACCCCGAACGCGCGTTGTACGCATATCAGTTGACCCTTGCAGGAGTTTCCATTCAATCACTGAGAATCACAATTTTGAATCCCCTCATAAATGTTCTCGGCAGATTGCTGAGATCTGCGAAGGACTCTAAAATGTGTCACTTGCGTTCTTATTGTTGAACGACAAGTGATGAAAAACAAGTGTTCCTAAGAGATCTTTTGATGAATCTCGTGGCTCTAAACTCAATAGTGTGCTTTGGTTTTTCCTAAGCAGAGACTAAGGAGAGGGTCTCCTTCTTCAATACCAAAAATCTCTAAGAGAAAGTCGATAGATTACGTAGGGTTACATGTGAGAACGAAACAAGATATTTTGAGAGAACTTGAGGGGCTTAAAAGGTTTAGTGCATTGCGTCACTGGGTCCATGACGTCTTTGTCTTCAATACCGTTGTCATCTAGTGACATCCAGTACATTAAGAATTGAACCCGGTGTCTGCCCTAAGTTGGATAATTTGGAGGGCTATTTCTTTTCACCCTTTTCTTTAACTTTTATTTTTAATTCTTCAACTCCTTCTTTCTTCGATTCTCATTTTCTCCTTTTTCAATCATACCTAAGGACTTCTAAATACTAACTATTGGTGGTGCCCTTGGGTAGATCCCTCCGGCTCTGGCGGATCATAGGACGTTTATTCCTAAACTTAGTCACCTTAGATGTAACACCCCCAATTTTGTGATACGCAGCGGAATTCAAACTAGGTGTTACTTCATGGCACAACAGTCATAACAATAGAAATTGATCTTTAAAGGAGACGTTTTAAAAAGGATTTATCATTCCATTTATATAAATATCAGAGTTTACAAAATAGGTCCCAGTTGGTTCCGTTGTTTACAAAATACATCAATATAAAGTCTATGATGTTTTGTGAATGATAAAATAATTATAGCCTTCTTCATTTAGTCATTGCCCTTCCGTGCCAGCTTCCGACATTATGGACCTGAAATATATGCTTAAAACAGTCAACACAAAGGTTGAGTGAAATTCATAGAGTTTGTTTGATGGTTGAACACATTATGTTTGTAGTGTGAGCTTTAGACTCACACCAATGGTTTGAAAACAAAACAGTTAATATTAGACTAAGCATCATGCAACCAAGGCATTAACGTGTTCCAAAATTAATTGGTGAAATTGTTGGTACGAGCCATAACAGGTAAAAATTGTTGTTTTTACCTAATGTTACTTAAATATAGTGCGTTTGTTTGCCTACCCGGTCAACATAAATGAGATTCATCAATCCCAATAGATCTATTCACAATATTCGCGCCCACTCTCACTAGGGATTAATGATTCATGATTTAGGGACTTAAGTTTGGCAAATGCGGTAACTTAGTGCTAATAAAACAATCAGATAAGCATACATTAAGTAATAGAAAGTGGGGCTATGAACTCATGGTAATGATCAGCAGCGGAGTGTAACGGTATATTGTATGTCAATAATAGAGAATGGCAAGACCACGATCTTTAACGATTACCTAAGAAAGCATAATATTCGTGTTTTATTATATTGTACGCTATAAGTGTACAAGTATATGTAGTTTGTTGGCTTATGATGTTGTACATGAATTCTTAAGTTAAAGTATTCCTTAAATGTTGTTTGGCTTATAGCCTTTTTATAAATAACCTCATACCATCGTTCAGGCTATCAAAATCAAGAGGTCGTGAAGTAGTTTAACATGTCATACGGTCATTTACTCAGTTTTTCAACATCTAGTGAACAAGTTTTAAAAACAAGTTTCGGTCATTAAACTTATACTAGCCGTGCGGCTAAGTTATGGTTAAGAAATAATAATCAAGACCTTATTAAGGATGTGTCTAAGTTTAGACAATCTCAAGACAACAATCTAGACTCAATTTTGGCTTTATATTAGCCTCAAATGATCAATATATCACTTAAAGTTCTCACTAAGGTTGGTTTCTCGTCAACAACAGGTCAACTTATGTTTTGCCGTTTTTAGGTTTTGTCGTTCAAATTCTGTTTATGTGCTTTCAAGTTTTTGTAGAAAAGGTTATTCTGAGCAACTATCGTGTTTTACACTTTTGCTGATTCGGACCAGAAAAGGGTCAAAATCGTGATTTAAAATCGTATCAGCAAGCTTTTGTTCCAACACTATATTTTCATCCAGTAAAACTTAACTAGGCATAACTTTTTAACCACAAGTCCTTTTTAAGTGATTCAAAAGCCCAAGTTCATATTTTTATATTCCCTAACAGCTTCTTAAGCTTAATCAAGTCTAAGGTCCAAAGTTTACCTATATCAATGGTCTAATTATAAGTATATACTTATATTTCATTGCAGAAAGTTTGGCTGCACATTCTGTCCTGCCAAAATGACCATAAGTTGAGTTCTGCAACTTTATTTGACACGCGGCTTACGCCAAACTTCAATTTTAGGTCTTAGCTACATTTCATAAAACTGAGTCGACTTTCAGAAATGAACAGAACCATGGGCTTTTCCCAAATGAAATTTGGTGTGCAGATTTTGACATGTTTTGCCATTTTGGCTCTCATTTACTCATCGAGAGGAGTTATGAGGTGCGCCACCCGGCGAAACGACTGTAAGACATAGTTATAAAATCTTATCTTACTAAATTAATCTCAAAGTTTACTGAGATGATCAGTCTAATCAAACTTTGGGATTGTTTCAGAATTCATGTTCATAGAACTTACCTAGGACTTGTTTTAGCTTGTTTTCATGGTCACAACCTCATGTACAACATCAATTAAGCCATATTACATATACCAATTATGTTCAATTTCATAAAATGAATATAAATTATTACAACCATATTTAATGAATATGAAGATAAATAATAGCTTACAAGGATTGGAATAACACAAGTATCACAACTACAAATCAACACCTAAACCCTTTCAAATTTTCACCCTTCTCTTTAATCTTTATCCATATTTATAACACCTTGATAATCACCCTAAAGACCACCTTACTTCAGCCCCTAACCTCTTGTATAACTCCAAATCTAACCATGGAATCACTAAAACAACACTTGGACTATGTAGAGCTCACTTAGGCCTTCATCTTCTTAGTATACTTTGTAGTAAGAAACAAAGTTATGAAGGGTGTTTTGGTGGTGAAAGTGGACAGAAAGGAGGAGGGGAGGAGAGGGTTTTTGCTCACTTTTGCATGTCAAATGATAAGAATGAGGTGAAATAGTCTTAAGTGGGGGACAAGGGTGAGTATGTGTAAGTGTTGGTGTGATGAGAGAAGGCCAAGTGGCCTTGTGGCTAGCCATTGCACGCCACCTCTCATATGAGGTGGTAGTGTGTGTATTTTGTACCTAGTTTTTGGTTTATGAGGTGTAGTTTGATCCCGGTAATTACTAATGTTAAGCCCTTAAGTCACGAAACATAAAATCCGGTAACGTAAAAATGGAATACTTACAAAAATGTCTAAAATTATCAATATACTCTAACTATGTATATTAAATGTGTGATAAGTCTAATTGGGTGCGTTTATGTTGTTAAATCCTAATAACGTAGGTTTTAGTACGCGTCTTACGTAAAAAGTAACATATCTATTTAAAAATGATAAAGTAGTAATAGTTCATATAAATTATGATTATTGGTGAAAATAAAGTATTTTGAACATATAGACTTATCGTAGTCTTGTGTTGGTTATAAGGAAAATTACCAGTTACTACCGGTTATCGTATTTGCTTTTACGTTACGGTAATAGTCAAATAGTCAAAAGTCAAAGTCAAAGGTCAACTTTAAAAAGTCAAAGGTAAAATAGTTATTTTACCTTATGAAAAATTACGGGTTGCTACAGTCTCTACCCCTTAAGGGAATTCCGTCCCGGAATTCAGTGTGTGTTATCCGATGTCGAAGTGTCTACGAAAAATGTGTGTATATGCGCCGAATTCAAATCTTTGCATTCTCAAGTTTCTGGTCATAGAATGTTTTATGTACCAATCTAAGTTTTTGGTGGTGGCTTAGGTTGATAATCACGAGGGTTTTGTTAAAATCTTATAGAGTCCAATATACCTCAAGTTTGGCTTTTCCTGATTCTCAAAACGAATCATATATTATTGTATCGAGGCTTTCAACAAAATCTTAATTTCTAACATGGAGTTTTTGTTAAATTTTAATGCCTTACATCCATGTAATTTTTGTTTCTAGTGATAGTGTGCGGCATGCAGCCTAATTTGTGTTTGTATGGTTTTATTAGTTGTTTCATGGTTGATCTTTGAACACCTTAGTCCAGCAAATGGTTAACTGACACTTTCTTCGATATAGTGCCTCAAATGGAATAGTTTTTGTTGTTGTTAGGGTAATTGTTGTTAATCAAAGGTGTAAGATATTGTTGATGTGAAATGGTTTATAATGATGTGATAATTGTCGTTGTAGGAAAGTCTTGATAGTGGCAAGTGGTTATCCAAACCATTTCCAAAGTTGATCATGTCTTAGGTGGTTTCGGGATGAAGGCTATATCGTATAGTGTTTATGTCTACTAGTGTTTGAAAGAAACGTGATACTGTGAAGTTTTACATACTGACTTATAATGGGGTTCAGATAATGATGTGATATGTTGACGTTTAGAAGAGTGTAGTGTACCCTTACCTTAATTCTTAGGTAGAGATGTCAAGTTTGCTTTAAAATCATAAGTGAATTTTAAAGGATTATGGCAGAATGATAGCCTTGAAACCAAAACAGGCTAGTACTTCTAAGAAATGACGAGAAGATTTGATGACTATCCCAATATACTAATTAGGATTATTTCATATATGAAAACTTTCAAGAATGAAATTAGGTAGTATAAATAAGTGTTAAGATCTCGCTGAGTGGTAAGACACTATCGTGTCTCTAGATCTTTGTTAATGAATTCTGGTGGTTTATCGAGTTCAAGTAGGAAATTAACCTGAAAATAACCCTTGTATAACTATTCTCAGTGTTTGAAAATTTTAAGTCGAACATAGTTAGTCAGACTATGTTCCACTGTCCCTAGGTTAAATATAGGTGACTAGACTATATTTAGCCGAGGTTCGATAAATTTTCCAAATACAAAAATTAGGTATACTCGTGATATGTCCATAGTTTTTGAGAAAATATCCACAAAGCTAAGGTGATATCCAACCATTCAGTTACAAGTCCGGCCATACAAGACTTGTAACCTATGTTTTCACATTCCATTGCATAGAAGATAGCATGGGTAGATATGTGTGGAAAGGAAGTTTTAAGTAACTAAAATAGTCCATACTTGGCTAGAAGTACGAACTTTTAACAATGAAGGTTTCAAAAGAGAATTTTGATGAATGTAGAGAAAGTTGCTGAACTTCAGCTTTTGTAGATGATGAGTCAGTTTGTCCTTTAGTAATCCTATTTCTTGTATTTCCATTAGGGAAATTGTTAGATTGTGACGGGTTTCATGTAAAACAATATCACATAAGGTTTTATAAGATAATTTCTAGAGTCTATTGTATAATTTTCAATGTTTGCGAAGTAAATTAGACCATTGTGTAACTCACAATGTCTGAGAAGTAGTTGAGACCATTGTGCAACTCACAATGTCTGAGAAATAGTTGAGACCATTGTGTAACTCATAATGTCTAGGAAATAATAGAGACCATTGTGAAATTTACAAAGTCTGGAAAGTAAATGAGACCACTGTTTCACTCACAGTGTCTGAGGATAAAATAGAGACCACTGTAGGATTTACAATGTCTGAGAGTGTAATAGAGACCACTGTATCTCACAGCGTCTTGAAAAATGAATGAGAATATTGTATCTCACAATGTCTGGGAAGTAGGAAAGACCATTGTAATCAGTTACAATGTATTGGATAAAGTTTCGTAATCCTAAAATGCACGAGTAGATGCATGATTGGGAGATTGGTAAAAAAAGATTGTGCCATAATGCCTTAGAATAGGCATACGCAGATAAGGTTAGTACATTGTTTAGCTAAAATGATTGAAAATATGTCGAGTTTATATATCAATATACTAGTATGTTTGTGTAGCATAAACTACCTAGAAGTCACATAATCGTCTGGAGGATGGAAGACACGGAAAACGAAAGGCTATAAAATGTTTTGTTTGTAAAAGTGGTTACGGTTTAGGCTTTGATACCAATTTGTAACACCCCCAATTTCGTGATACGCAGCGGAATTCAAACTGGGTGTTACTTCATGGCACAACAGTCATAACAATAGAAAACGATCTCTAAAGGAGTCATTTTAAAAAGGATTTGTCATTCAATTTATATAAATATCAGAGTTTACAAAATAGGTCCCAGTTGCTTCCATTGTTTACAAAATACATCAATATAAAGTCTTTGATGTTTTGTGAATGATAAAATAATTATAGCCTTCTTCATTTAGTCCTTGCCCTTTCGTGCCAGCTTCCGACATTATGGACCTGAAATACATGCTTAAAACAGTCAACACAAAGGTTGAGTGAAATTCATAGAGTTTGTTTGATGGTTGAACACATTATGTTTGTAGTGTGAGCTATAGACTCACACCAATGGTTTGAAAACAAAACAGTTAATATTAGACTAAGCATCATGAAACCAAGGCGTTAACTTGTTCCAAAATTAATTGGTGAAATTGTTGGTACGAGCCCTAAGAGGTAAAAATTGTCGTTTTTACCTAATGTTACTCAAATATAGTGCGTTTTGTTTGCCTACCCGGTCAACACAAACGGGATTCGGCAATCCCAATAGATCTATTCACAATATTCGCGCCCACTCTCACTAGTGATTAATGATTAATGATTTAGGGACTTAAGTTTGGCAATGCGGTAACTTAGTGCTAATAAAACAATCAGATAAGCATACATTTTGAAAGCCATGTGTTCGGTTTAAAATAAATCATGTATCTCCCCTAAGGGTTTGTAAAACAATTAAGTAATAGAAAGTGAGGCTATGAACTCACGGTAATGATCAGCAGCGGAGTGTAACGATATATTGTATGTCAACAATAGAGTATGGCAAGACCACGATCTTTAACGATTACCTAAGAAAGCATAGTATTCATGTTTTAGTATATTGTATGATATAAGTGTGCATGTATATGCAGTTTGTTGGCTTATGATGTTGTACCTGAAATCTTAAGTTAAAGTATTCCTTAAATGTTGTTTGGCTTATAGACCTTTTATAAATAACCTCGTACCATCGTTCATGCTATCAAAATCAAGAGGTCGTGGAGTAGTTTAACATGTCATATGGTCATTTACTTAGTTTGTCAAAATCTAGTGAACAAGTTTTAAAAACAAGTTTCGGTCATTAGACTTATACTAGCCTTGCAGCTAAGTTATGGTTAAGCAATAATAATCAAGACCATATTGAGGATGTGTCTAAGTTTAGACAACCTCAAGACAATAATCTTGACTCAATCTTGGCTTTATATTAGCCTCAAATGATCAATATATCACTTAAAGTTCTCACTAAGGTTGGTTTCTAGTCAACAACAGGTCAACTTAGGTTTTTCCGTTTTTAGGTTTTGTCGTTCACTTTCTGCTTATGTGCTCCATATTTTTTGTAGAAAAAGTCATTCTGAGCAACTTTCGTGTTTTACACTTTTGCTGATTCGGACCAGAAAAGGGTCAAAATCGTGATTTAAAATCGTATCAGCAAACTTTTATTCCAACACTATATTTTCATCTAGTAAAACTTAACTAGGCTTAACTTTTTAACCACAAGTCCTTTTTAAGTGATTCAAATGCCCAAGTTCATATTTTTATATTCCCTAACAGCTTCTTAAGCTTAATCAAGTCTAAGGTCCAAAGTTTACCTATATCAATGGTCTAATTACAAGTATATACTTATTTTTCATTGCAGAAAGTTTGGCTGCATATTCCGTCCTTCCAAAAAAACCATAAGTTGAGGTCTACAACTTGTTTTGACGCGCGGCTTTCGTCAAACTTAAAGTTTAGGTCTTAGCTACATTTCATAAAACTTAGTCGACTTCCTGAAATGAACAGAACCTTGGGCTTTTTCCAAATGAAATTTGGTGTGCAGATTTTGACATGTTTTGCCATTTTGGCTCTCATTTACTCATCGAGAGGAGTTATGAGGTGCCTTACCCGAAGAAACGACCGTAAGACATATTTCTAAAAGCCTATCTTACTTAATTAACCTCAAGATTTACTAAGATGATCAGTTTGACCAAACTTTGGGACTGTTTCAGAATTCATGTTCATAGAACTTACCTAGGACTTGTTTTAGCTTGTTTTCATGGTCACAACCTCATGTACAACATCAATTAAGCCATATTACATATACTACTTATATCAAATTTCATCAAATGAATATAAATTATTACAACCATATTTAATGAATATGAATATAAATAATAGCTTACAAGGATTGGAATAACACAAGTATCACAACTACAAATCAACACATAAACCCTTCCAATCTTTCACCCTTCTCTTTAATCTTTATCCATCTTTATAACACCTTGATAATCACCCTAAAGACCACCTTACTTCAGCCCCTAACCTCTTGTATAACTCCAAATCTAACCATGGAATCACTAAAACAACACTTGGACTATGTAGAGCTCAGTTAGGCCTTCATCTTCTTAGTATACTTTGTAGTAAGAAACAAAGTTATGATGGGTGTTTTGGTGGTGAAAGTGGACGGCAAGGAGGAGGGGAGGAGAGGGTTTTTGCTCACTTTTGCATGTCAAATGATAAGAATGAGATGAAATGGTCTTAAGTGGGGGACAAGGGTGAGTATGTGTAAGTGTTGGTATGATGAGAGAAGGCCAAGTGGACCTTGCAAATCAGCAATTTTCTCAATCTTCAAAAACAACTGGTCAATCATTGGATTTGTTGGTTTAGTCCCCTGTGGTGCTAGCATGGTTTCCAACATATTTCTTGCAACATTCTTGGACAGTGGATAATCTTTATCAATAAACATGAATATCTTCTCCTGTGTAGTCTAAACAGCATGCAATCTACAAGTCTGATAAAGCATCCATTCTACCACTTCACAGTCTTCCCAAAATTTATCCTCAGGATTGGGTTGAAACATATTCTTCACTGATGTCCATACAAACTTTTCTAGTGATCCAGTTGGTCCAAACTTACCATATCTGAAATCCATAATCTTCCTCAGTTGTTCCAAATCAACCTTAGACATACAGAACAACAAAATTCCAAAATTGAAGTATTGACTTTTCCATCCATCTCCTCTAGTAATCTCAATAACTTCTTTTTCATTTATTGTGAGAATCTGCCAATCTACAATAGGATGTATAGCTCTTACTGGTGTGGGATTAATAGGCTCTGGTTGATCACACACCATAAGATACTGATTCAGTCTTTCTTCCTTCTCCATCTCTTCATCCAACTTCTGTTTCTTAGAACTAGACTCCTCCTGATTAGCTCCTTTTCTCTTTTGTTGTCTGTTCCTCCACAACTCATCTTCTCTTTTAGAATTCATGGGAATGAACTCAAACCTTCTTTTGCAAACATAGTACAACTCCTTAATTCTCTCATAAGTGCAGTTCCTCTGGTTTTCAGTTTTCATCTCCATGTGTCTAATGAATTTCATCATTTGATTGGTTGGAGGTTTATTTTTCTTTGCTTGATAATCTCTAAAGGCTCTTTCTTGTTTCATTTGTTTCATCTTCTCAACCAACATCTTTGACCTTGTGTCAATATCCAATTGACCCCATTCAGCTTCAGTCCATTCTTTTTGCATACTCTCAGCAACTTGAAATAGTGGTTGTTCATTGTTCCACTCTTCAATCAGTCTCAAAGAAGCTTCCTCATCCTCTTGTCTTTTCTTCTCAATAGCTTGCAAATCTTCAACATCTAACTTCTCTTGTAGCCTTTTAGATACTTCATGATCATGTGTAATCTGTTCTTCCCTATTTTTAAACTTCAAAACAGGATCTGCAATTCCTTTACCTTTTCCAATATCTGGTTGAGCAACTTTTGTCTTTATAGGCTCACCAATTTTCAAAACTTTTAGCCAAAGGTTTAGGTCCAGTTGGTTTAAGTGTAATAGGAACAGGTGCAATGATGGGTTCATGGATTGGTAAGGTTTTACTTAGGTTTAACAATGTACTAGCAACCTCCTTCTCAGCTTCTTTTGACTTTGGTGGTGATGTGACATTGGTTGTGATTATAGTGGAAGTGGTTGTGATTGCAATGGGAATTTCTGAACTAACAGTGGGAAGAATTACCTCAGAAGTGGTTGCAGCAGTGGATACAGCAGTGGTTACTTCTTTACTAGCAGTGGATGCAGCCACATTAGGAGTGATTGTTGTCGGCACCACTTCTTCCTCTTCAACAACAGCTTTCAAAGTTTCTTCAATCACTGCTTCTTTTCCCTCCTTGTTGATCACCATATAATCATTACCATGATCAAAACTATCTAAATCCAAGTCAACATTGTAGGATATTAGTTTTCACATACACATCAAACCATAATACAAAGTGGCGTATGAATGGAGTTCTAGAGAGAGAAAGTTAGAGGTTTAGGGAACTTAGTGAGAGAAAGTGAAAGATATTATTATGAGCTCCAACTCTCTACCTTGGAAGGTAGAGAGTATTTATAGTCTTACAATAAAACGCCACACAACGGGCTGTGGATCAGGCATACAGTGGGTAAAGACCCGTCCGTCCTCCACGGTGTTACTAAACTAAATACTACTTAGCTTAAAAGAACTATGACTACGAGCTTTCTAACGATTACATATACTAGAGGTGACCGACTCTTTAATACCTGGAATTTCTAATTCCTAACAATCTCCCCCTAAGGGAGGTCACCTCAAACATATACTAAAATTACATTGAATACAAACAGATATTACATTAAAAATTGTTCTTGCATTCTTGATGTAGCACTTTGCTCTGGAGCTCGTAGTCATTGATTCTTCTCATTGCATGTTAGGTTAATCCAAGTGGAGGTCTTTTACTGATTCACGTGATTATAATTTTGAGCCAGCTTTTGAGATCATCAGCTAACAAAAATCTCTGAGACATCCATTGTGGTGTTGGTATTATGTGATGTTGTGACTTTCGGACCGACATGCTCACATTCTGGATCATGATATCTTCTCATCAGAGTAGCGGAAGCTTTAGTTGATTCATGATATTGGCAGCAGCGTAGCAGAAGCATGGAGTGAAAATATCAGAGTCATTGATGCACTAATCATGATTTCTTTTGAGATGAATGTGTTAAGTGAGCATGCGACTATGGATTGACCGCTTCATTCTGATCAGCTTCAAACGTCGGGTGTACCTGCATACAACAGTTAGCAATAAATCGCACGAAAGTGTCTTTGATCACTTTCGTTGAATTGAGGTACACGGCCCACGGTTCCCCGTTGATCAGTACATGTACTGCCTGTGATCATGTATAATTCCGAAGAATTTCCTTGACAGGGTTTCGCAGCTGCTCTAGTTGTTCTCAAACCGGAACATCTCAAAGAAGACAACACGGAGTGAGTGAACCAGCGAATTTTAAGTCCACTGATTGATGAAAAGAGATTTGAAAAACAATCGTGTATTGCTCAATAGAAATTGTTTTTGCAATACAACGAAGGTTTTATTGAAAATCAATTATCAATCATAAAAACACCTTTTAGTTTGAAAAATGAGTACACGGTCGATGTGCTAAAGAAAAGAGTTGTTAAGCACAAAGACCGGTTTTTCAAAGGTATCCGTCAATCCATAACCTGAACCAGGATTGATTCAAGAGATTGAATCGCCCCATTGTTTCTGTTCAGTTGTCACATGGTTGATCTATATAATAGATCTCACATGCCACCTACCAGGAGCTTGTTTGATGTTGTCTCCAGAAGGTTTTCCATCTTCACTGTGAATATGTTCACATATCACTCGGATGTTCAGGCAAAACCACAAGGATAATGCGTAGGACTCAAGATATAATCTCTCTTTCCACATTGTGTGAAACAGAGAGTCTTCATTGAAAGTGTCCTAATGAGATTTATTGATGATCTCGTGGCTCTAGACTCAATTTGTGCATATTTGGATCCTGTGTCGGAGACTAGGGAGAGGGTCTCCTTCTTCAATATCAACAATCTCTAAGAGAAAGTCGATAGATAATGTCGGTTCCCAGTGAGAATGAAACAAGTCCTTTTAAGAGGAACTTGAGTGGTTTGGAAAGTTGAAGTGCAGTGCGTCACTGGGTCCATGACGTCTTGTCTTCAATACCGATATTACCATCAGTAGCATATGAATTGAACCCGGTTTCTGCCCTAAGGTTGAATAAATGGAGGGCTATTTGTTTTCACCCTTTTCTCATTCAATTCTTTTTAATTCTTCAACCCCTTCAGTGCTTACCGAGACTTCATAGCAAGAACCTTGTTGGGTTTGTTCCAGTACTTGCTCTATCTCAGTCCGCACTCTTCCCATATCTCACTTTTCTCCTTTTATCATCATACCTAAGGACTTCTACACTAACTAGTGGATTGTCCCTGGGTAGATCCCTCCGGTTCTGGCGGATCATGGGAACCAATACCTAACCTTATCATCCTTATATCACCGTACATAAAGTAAAGTTGGTCGGTCTATTTGGTATTGTTCATCTTCCATATGGAACCAATTGAAAACCATTTGAAAATCAATCCAGATACTTGTGATATATTATCAAAACATTTTGCACCTGAATTGTTTTTGATATTTTTAGAACAAGTGCTCCCCTTTAACATGTGCATCAAATGTTTGAAATCGTTTTGCACACGGAGGCAAGAGGAAGAATTTACTTCTTTGATTACCTTTTTCTAAAAGATATCAACATCACTTCCCTGATCAAATCAAGAAGATAAAGCATTTCCAGGAAGGATGAGGTTTTCATAAGTTTGCTCCCCCTCAATATGTGCCTCGAGATTTGAAAAGAGTTTTGCACATACTAGAGGGAACCTGCACATTGAGATAAGTTGATCACGTTTCAAATCATAGGTTTTAAGATAGATGCTCCCCCTCAACATGTGCATGGAAAATTTGAAATCGTTTGTCACATGTGTGAAGGATAGCATGTACATCCTTATGAAACCATTTACCGAATTATCAGTTTAAATCCAATTTAAATCACACATTCTCCCTCGATCACAATTATCAAATCATTTGAGATTTGTGATCTCTTATTGATTTAAATTGATTTAGAAAACTTTTAAGGGGAATTGTGACTTGATTATGAAAGCGTTTTAACTGATACGGATCGGATTTTAAGACTTTAAACTCCATTGATAAAACATGCATGAATATCTTTTGAAAACAATTGAATGCCAAATAACTTTTTAATTTAATTAAAATCATTCTCCCCCTCAATAAATGGCATAGGTTGTTGATTGAGGGATAGAGATTTTAACAAATAAGTCCTGATGATTATCAAAAATAGAGACCGAGTTATTTTTTAAGGCATTTAGTTTTCAGCAGATAAATGTTTATAGAATCAGAGCATGGAATTTGAAAACATGGTAAAACATGGCTCTGTTCTTTCTTTTAAAACCGGGTTATTGCCTGAAAATGACAATAAACCACTGTTTCTCTTTCTCCCAATTTTTTTTTTTTTTTTTTTTTTTTAAATAATAAATATTCGAACAATATCTAAAGTCCCGTGTCATTCTTTGAATGACAACAACAAGACCGTAGATATAATCGAATCGAGATACACATGAGAAAATGACAATATTTTTTGAAGATTTTTCGAATTTTTCAAATTTTTATGGATTTTGAAAGTTTTATATTTTCCTATTTGATTTTTGAAGGTTTTATAATTTTGTATTTTGTTTTTCGAATAGATATATACAAGAGACAGATGAAGATAGACCTTTACTCCTCGTCTTCCTCCTGAAGACGTTTGAGTGTTTCTGGTTGAAGGCTTTTTAAGCCAAGACGTGGAAGAATAAACTCAAAACGTTCTCTTGGAAGAGCTTTGGTGAAGATGTCTGCTAACTGATATTCAGACCTCACAAAATAGAGTTCCACCACACCTTTTCCCACTTGTTCCCTGACGAAATGATGTCGAATGTCGATATGCTTTGCTCTTGAGTGTTGAACGTTGTTGCATGAGAGAGCAATAGCACTTTTATTATCACAGTACAAAGGGATTTTGTTGAATTCAAAGCCATAGTCAGATAATTGAGATCTCATCCATAAGATTTGAGCACAACAGGATGACATGGCTATGTATTCAGCCTCTGTAGAGGAAATAGAAGTACTCACAAGCTTATCACCCAAAAACTAAGCACCTCCAGACGTACTTCGACGTGTATCTTGACAACCTGCATGATCAGCATCTACATAGGCCGTTAGTGACATGCCGGTGTCCTTCGGGTACCAAAGACCCATATTGATGGTTCCTTGGAGATACCGAAAGACCCGTTTAACTGCTTCAAGGTGCTTTTTAGTAGGCTTAGCCTGGTATCTAGCACACATGCACACAGCGAACAAGATGTCTGGTCTACTAGCAGTGAGGTACATCAGGGATCCAATCATACTACGATATTTCGTTTGGTCAATCATGATCCCTGAGTGGTCCTCATCTAGTTTGGTTCGATCAATCATGGGGGTGTCAACAGGCTCACTTGAATCAAATCCAAATTTCTTTAAGATCTCTGTTGCATATTTAGATTGATTTATGAAAATGCCTCCGGGACTTTGTGAAATTTGTAATCCCAAGAAAAATGACATTTGTCCCATCATTGACATTTTAAATTTTGAACTCATTTCATTAGAAAAACGATCACATTCCATTGGGTCTGTCGAGGCAAAAATAATATCATCAACATAAATTTGAACATGAATTAAATGTTTGCCTGACTTCCTGGTGAACAGTGTAGGATCAACTGCTCCTTTGCTAAATCCGGTAGATAGAAGAAACTTTGACAGTGTATCATACCATGCCCTTGGAGCTTGCTTTAAACCGTAAAGAGCCTTCTTCAAACGATAAACGTGAGTAGGATGCCCTTGATTCACAAATCCTTCAGGTTGGCTGACGTAGACGACTTCTTTAAGATCTCCGTTCAGAAATGCCTTCTTTACATCCATCTGATAGACTACCATGTTCTTACTAGCAGCATTAGGCAGAAAGATTCTGATTGACTCGATTCGAGCAACTGGAGCAAAAGATTCTTCAAAGTCAATACCCTCCTCTTGACGGTATCCTTTAGCAACTAATCGAGCCTTGTTCTTCAACACATCACCATGCTCATCAAGTTTCACTTTGAAGATCCATTTAAGAGCAATAATCATAGCACAGTTTGGAGCAGGTACTAACTCCCATACATCAAGTCGATCAAACTCATGAATTTCATCTTGCATGGCATTGAACCAGCTATCTTCATTCATGGCGGTTTTAACATCTTTTGGTTCGATCTTAGATAGTACGGAGTTGAAGAAGCACCATAAGGCATCGGTTGCAAGTTGTTTCCGTGTTGATACAGGACGAGAGGGATTTCCAATGATGTTGTCTAGTGGATGATCGTGAGTCCATTTTCTAAGGTGTTCATGTGGCAGTTGTTGAGGGACTGAGGTAGCAGAGTCGATGTCTCTTGAAGAAGATGGTTCTGATGATGATTCAGGAGCAAATATGTTTTCAAATGGTGCATCTTCAGGAGTAGCAAAGGCATTAACTTCTTCATTGATGCCAGAAACAGCTCCATGATGTACATTTGAAGAATGATAATTTGTTGATGAGACGGAAGGATCAGCAGTAGGCGCTTCTTGACTTAACGATATTGAGACTGAGGGATTGACTTCATTCACAGGAATATGAGCATCCTCTGTTGTAGGGATCAACACCTCATTAGTACTTGAATCATAAAGTTCATCAAACATAGGATGAAACAATTTCTTTAAATCATCTTCAGATGGAGGTACATATGGAGTTTCTTGAGAGGAGTTTGGAACAAGGGATGAACCAATGGGACTGTTTTGAAGTGCGGGTCCTGAGCTGGAGTGTCCAGGAGCCATTTGACCGGTCAGCTCATCAAACGTAACGTGAATTGTTTCCATGATATTTCGGGTTCTTTTGTTGTAGATTCGGTATCCCTTTTTGTTTGGTGCATATCCTACAAATACTCCAATTTCAGCTTTAGCCCTAAGTTTGCCTAAGTCTTGACCCTCATTAGTTGGATAACACAATGCACCGAACACACGAAGGAAATAGAGAGTAGGTTTTCTGTTGTGGACAAGTTCATATGGAGTTTTTCCATGAACAGTGTGAATCAGAGAATGATTTTGTGTGTAGCATGCAGTGGCAATTGCTTCAGCCCAGAGAAACATTGGAACCTTTGAGTAAATCAGCATTGTTCTAGCGGCTTCAACAAGAGTTCGATTTTGTCTTTCAACTACACCGTTCTGTTGAGGAGTTCGTGGAACACTTCTTTGATGGCTGATTCCAACGCTTTCATAGAATTCACTAAGTTGTTTGTTGACAAACTCAGTTCCATTATCTGTTCTGATAATTCTAACGGTTTTGTTAAGTCGAACCTGCAGCTGTTTGATGAGTTTGATGATGATATCAGGAGTTTCATCCTTTGTCCTTAAGAACTTGACCCAGGTGAATCTAGAGTAATCATCAACCACAACTAACACATATTTCTTCCCAAAGATATTCTGCACCCTCATTGGTCCACATAAATCCATATGAATCATATGAAGAACTTCAGTGACAGAGTTAATAGGTTTGGGTTTATGGGCATACTTCTTGCTTTTTCCCAATTGACATGCTGAACAAAGATGATCCTTTTCGTACTTGAGTCTAGGTAAACCTACAACTAAGTCCTTTTTGGTGAGATCATTGATGGTGCCGAAGTTCAGGTGATTGAGACGACGATGCCATAACCATGACTTTGTTTTAGAAGCCTTTGACAGCAAGCAAATTGGAGAAGACTTCATCATATCTTCGATGGAGATGGTGTATAGATTTGAACCTCGTGAGCCTCTTAAAAGTTCCTTACCATCAAGTTCTCTAACGAAGCAGGTATGTTTTCTGAAGGCTACTTCTAGATCCGAATCGCAGAATTGACCAACAGAGAACAAGTTGTGACCAAGACCTTCTACATAGTAAACTCTGGAGATAACACTTTTTCCAACAACATAGTCTCCATAACCCATAATAGCACCAAAATGATCATTCCCGAATCTAACAGTCCCGATGAATTTGCTCACGAAGTTCATGAGCCGTGACCGGTCGCCAGTCATATGCTTGGAACAGCCTGAGTCCAAGTACCATAGAACGATTTGAACGATCTGCAGTTGAACACAGACAAGAATGGATAACTGGATAATTGGGATCCCCATGCAAGAATGGGTTCCATTTGGTTAGTAACAATGGTTGGAACACCCACATCAGAAATAGAAGCATTCATATCATAAAATGAGGCAATGGAATCATTGTGAATAGATGCAGTACTAGTGTCTGTATTAGCCCTATTCACAGTGTGATCACTTCTTAAGGGAATAGTTCTACCAGTAGGCATCCATTTTCTAGTGGGCATTATCTGATTAGTCTTATGACCAACAGGTATCCAATAATAGCCTATTTTACTGAATGTTCTTCCTGTGGGTTTCCACTGTTTTCTAACTTTCATTCGTTTTTGCCTTTTAGCCTTCTTAGCATGAGTTTTAGCATTAACAATATTAACTGGACAATTAGCATCATTAGGCAGAGCATTAACACCACATTCATGATTAGAGACAGAATTCAAGCAGACATCAATACAAGGTTTGCAAATAGTATCAGAATTCGAATTAATTACAGTACGCCTAAGGCTAATACTAGAATCAACACGATTTGTTTTATTTGATTCAAACTTAAAGTTCCTAGACTGTTCTTCTACTCTTTTCCAGTGCACATTCTTAGCTTGCAAGGTCCTATCATTCCTTGTATTGTCTTGAGACTTTGACCTGCTCCCTTTAATGTCACTGATTACTCCTGTAGAGGGAATGGGAACATTAGTTGGTTTTACTACTCTTTGCATCAACTGTTTAGATGTGCTGGGATCTGAACTACATGCAGGCACACTAAGGTTCACTTTCTTGAAACTAGAAGTACTGATATTTGTATTCCTCCTAGAAGGTACACTTGAGTACTCTTTCTTAGCATTGACAGATCTGGAATCTGAACTACTTAAAGGCACACTATGGTTCATATTCAAAGCACTAGGAATCGAATGAATATCATACTTGGCATTAGGCATCGAGCATGGAATCAAAGGATTAACTCTCTCACCTAATGACTTTGGGCATATTGTGATCAAGCATTCTAAGATTTCTTGAGATCGTTTGGCATATAAGCATGCATGTCCAATTGCATTATCATGAGGTTTCTCTAACTTATCCTCTTCAACAATCTCACGCAGACATTCTAAGCAATCCTTAAGGGATGAGAAGTATGTTTGAACAGCAAGTTTGTTGTTCCTAAGATGAGGAGGGACATAATTCACAAACAAAGCATATTTATTACAAGAGTGAACCTCTGATACACCATTCTCCCCATTGGTCATAGGCATTTTCCCTTTTACCTGACTCTTCAGATTCTCAATTTCCTTTTGCAATGAAGCTATTTGTTCATTATTTTTGTTACGAGTGACCTTTATTGATTCAAATAACTCATTGAAATGACGTTTAACTTTTTCATTTTCTTCTAGAAAACTTTCATTTTCCTTTTGTAATGCATTTACTAGGTTTTGAAGATGAAACGTTTGAGAAATCTGAGAGTCTAAAGGAGGAGGCATTTGGGAGCCTGTCATATTGTTCGTTTGACCCTTTAATTGAGAGATTTGGGCTTTCAACTTTCTGATCGTGTTGCAATGAGCTTGAATCTGTTCATCACGTTTGTTAATTTGAAAAACTGCATCAAACTCTGGAGCATCTGAGGATGTCTTGATGTTTGAAGTTTTTACATTTTCTTTAAGATGTTGATATTTTAGTTGTAAATTAAAATGCTCAACCTCTAGTTTAGAAAAATGTTTAACCAAATTGTCGTGATCATCCAGTTCAATTTTCTCGTTTAGTTTAGAATTAGTTTTTTCAAGCTCAATGACACGATCATGAGAGACTTTCAGGGCAACAGATAGTTCATAAAATTGGGAAGCATTAATAGAGCAATTTGAAGCAGTGAAAAACACATCTTGAGCCACACATTCAGTAATAAGAGTCTCATTTAATGTATGCAAGTTCTTCCTCTCAATCTCATTATATTTTAGTGCACGCTCATAGTCACTAACTTCAACAATCATTGCATCAAATTCCTTTTCCATTCCCTTAATATCAGTTTCTATCCCCTTTTTAAGACTCTCAAAGTGATCTTTTAGAAGTTTAAAGAAAGGCATGACCTCAGTTAAATAACATTCTTTCATTTGTTCAAAACCCCTTTCTCCTTCAGTTATACCAGTGGGTGTGATCCTTTTCTTGCAAGTTTTCTCAAAATCAACAAATAGTTGAAATATAACATATTGGCTAATTAAGGTCTTGATTTTAGTTGCAATTGTTCTCGGAACGAGATGCATTGGTGTATTAGGAGGATACACAGTCGCTCTAGGCATTTTCCAAAGGGGAGGGTTTGTTTCAACAATATTTTCAGCTTTCTGCATATCTAAATCCATTTTCCAGAAAACTTGTTCCGGAGTCAGCAATGTCTGAGGCTTAAACTTGTTCAAGGAAATCCAGTTTTCCTTCTTGTAGTCATGAGGAGTGATAATAATTTTTTTTTCTTTGCATTTAGGATCATTTAGTTTCTTATTCATCTTCTCCCTAGTGATTTCATCTAGTTTCTTATCATTCTCAGTGCACTCAATGCAACTAGGTTTTTTTCTAGGTTTAAGAATCTCATTGCCATCATAGATCACACTTTGAGCTGTTTTTGCTATCTTTCCGTACTCAGGGTTGGGTTTATCTATAATGGGAACACTATGCTTATCGCTTAGAACTCTATGCTTAGTGATCATGTGAGCAGTCTGAATGGTGTTTCCTTGTATGTACAACTTGTTTTCAAGTTTGTTTTTCAAATTTTTCAGATTAGAAAAGTCTCTCAAGGGTTTTGATTCCTTTGCATTAAATTCTTGCTTAAACATTTTCACATTTTCTTGAAGTTCTTGTTTTTGCTTAGCTGTTTTAGAAAGCTTTTCTTGCAAGGAATTTAACTCTTGTTTCAATACTTTTTCTCTAAAATTACTTTTTCTAATGACTGTACGTACTTGGTCATCCATTTCCTGCTCACGAGTGGTCAACTCAAATTTTTCACGTTGTTCATAAATAGCAACACGTTCTTTATAGGCATTTAGTTCAGAAATTACAGAATCATCAGGGGCACATGCAGTGTATTCATCAAAAACATAGTCATTGTTGACTGCAGAAGATGCATCACTTGGTACAACTTCACTTTCACTTTGTTTCACATATTGATCATATGGGACAATATCGATATTACCCATATTTTCAACATTTGATTCAATAGTTTCAGTTGATAGTACTTTGTCATGCATCTGTTGCACATCAGCATCATCATATAGTTTTAATACCTCTGAGATGAGTTTGTCTTTGGATGAGCCAGTTTGTGGTGAAGAAGAGACCTTGGGAGAAACCATTGGAGAAATGCTAGCCATAAAAATTGTGTATGCAGTAGGTCCATCATCCACATCAGAGTCGTATGCATCACAATCAGCGACTTGAAAGGCATTCTGATGATTGTGACCTATCTCCTGAATAGGCTGCTCATCCACATCTGCATGATAGGTCTTGGCATTGCCCTCAGCTAGAAACAGCAATTCCTCTTCATCCAAAGCAGCAGCATTGTCCTGAGCTTGTACAAGCAGCATCTTATCTTTGAAGTAATCAGCATTCTGTGGACGCTTTGGAGATGTGCAGTTTCTTGCAATGTGTCCCTCACCACCACAGTTATAACATTTGATCGGCTTAGCTTGACCTTGATTACCATTCCTTCCTCGATTTTGGTTACCAACATAACCTCTACCAGCTCCACCTCTTCCCTGATCATACTGTCTTTCCTGAACTGGTTGCCCCATAATTTTCCCATCTCTGATCAAAGCTTGGTTGTGAAGATTGGAGGCGGTTCGGATCTCATTGCAGGCGTGAAGTTTGTTGGTGTGAGGTGAAAGTGTCCTGTTTTCTTTAACCATGAGTGTCAGTTGAGTGATGAAATGTTCCATGACAGCATTTGCATCAGGTTGCTTGATCCTTGGATCAGAAATGGGTTTGTGATTATCATCTTTCGTGGGTACAACTTGAGAAGCATTGGTGGTAATCCCATCATTTGTGAAAAAGGCAGTTGAATCATTTGTAGAGCTTGTTTCTCCCTGACCTTTGAACTGATCAAGAATCCTCTTTTCAAACATGGCATGTCTCTCATTCTGAAGGAGGAAGGCATAGAGTTGCTCATAGTTTGTATTCTTCAATCCTTTAGTGAGCTTCACAGAGGTGACAAACTTGTGCCATTCGGGATTCATGTTGTTCACAAATTTTGAGTTCAGCTGAATGTTAGGCATAGTCATCCTGATGTTCCTCATATCATTCACCAACTTATGAAATCTCACATAGTACTCATAGACACTCTCATCTGGTTTCATCTTGAAGTGTTCAAATTCGTCATAGAGTTGTGATTCTCTGTCTTCCATAGTTAATTCAAAACCTGAGAGAAGCATCTTGACATTATCCCATACTGCCTTTGCTTCGGTGTTATGATTGATCAGCTTGTAGATGTCTTTAGGAAGACCTTGAAGAACAATGTTAGAAGCCCTGATATCTGCATCGAATCTCTTTTTCTCCTTATCATCAAGCTCATCATACATTTTAGGTCTGTCCATTCCGTAAATAGGAGTTCCATCTTCATTAGTATCAAGTATATCTCTAGTCGTCTCAACTCGATACGGTCCTTCATCAATGGATTTGAGAATGTTGACACCATTTTCCTTTCCAAGGCAGTACAATCTGATTCGTTGAGCCCAAGAATCGTAGTCAGTTCTGTCAAGCATGGGTGGACGAGTATCTGAGCCAGCTGCTTGAACATCCTCGGCAACAGTGGAGATGATAGTAGGAACGTTGGTAGACATGTTAACAAATTATACGGGATTTTAGAACTCTATGATTAAACCGGGAAATAGATTCTTTCACGGGATTTTACTAAATCAAAAGAAAACCGTAAACAATCACCCAAGTCGCTAGAAGAAAATGCACCAAGTCGCTAACACCTAATTCGCTACACTCCCAAGTCGCTAAAGTCCCAAGTCGCTAGACAAATGCAAGTCGCTAAGTAGTAACTCGCTAAGCCTCAAGTCGCTAGCAAAATTTTGGCAGCAATTCGCTACACAAGTCGCTAAAGATTCAAGTCGCTAAAGAGCAACTCGCTACAGACCAAGTTGCTACCACCAAGTCGCTACCCGTAGTGGAGAGTCCACTACTTGTACTGTTAATCGCTATGTCTAAGTCGCTAGCTCCAAAACTGTAACTCGCTACGAAGAAAGAAATCCGTATATCAAGTCGCTAGCAAGAAAAACCACATAAACATCACTTTTTAATCCAAAAACAACCCAACCAAGATGATTCAAGCATACCAAATGAAAACCTAAACACTTGTGATGATTCTAAACATAAAAGTACTAACAAAATCCAAGCTTTAACACAAGAAATCAACCAAATGATGCACAAACCACTAAACTTTTCAAACTCAAAAAAACCACCTAAAAACCACTAAAAATCCAAAGATGTGCGAGATATGATCTAACCATGGCTCTTGATACCAATTGTAGGATATTAGTTTTCACATACACATCAAACCATAACACAAAGTGGCGTATGAATGGAGTTCTAGAGAGAGAAAGTTAGAGGTTTAGGGAACTTAGTGAGAGAAAGTGAAAGATATTATTATGAGCTCCAACTCTCTACCTTGGAAGGTAGAGAGTATTTATAGTCTTACAATAAAACGCCACACAACGGGCTGTGGATCAGGCATACAGTGGGTAAAGACCCGTCTGTCCTCCACGGTGTTACTAAACTAAATACTACTTAGCTTAAAAGAACTATGACTACGAGCTTTCTAACGATTACATATACTAGAGGTGACCGACTCTTTAATACCTGGAATTTCTAATTCCTAACAAACATCCAAATGCACATCCTCCCCTGAATCTATGCTATTACTCCTCCCCTGTTTTGATGCATCATCCAAACTCTGATCCTTTGAGGAGCTTGCCTTCTTATCCATCCTTTTGAATTTTCTATATGCAGCAATCCCTGGTCTCCTATGTCTCTCCAAAAAATATACCCTGTGCTTCAACCTCCTAATAGTTCCAGCTTGAGAGGTTGCCAATTCCTGAAGACCAGTGATTTGAGATTCCATGTTGGTACATTTAGCCATAAATTCCTTTAAAAGTTCAATTATATCCTCACCACTTCTCCCTGTGTGAACTGGTCTGAGAGGTGGATCCTTGGAAATGACACCATGTACAAACTGAGTACCCGTCAATTCAATATGTGGTCCCAGACTACCCTCATCACTTCAAGCTGTGTAACCTGCTCCGAGAGGTAAATCATGGGGTGAAGTTAACATGGCATCATACCTAGCCTGATCATCCATGCACCCCAAGGTAGTCGGTTGGCTGGGGATTCCTCCACCTGTGTTGAGCTCAAGAGAACTCAACACATTAGGAGTTGCAAGCGGTTTGGTCTTACTTATGGTTTCACTGACCTGCTCAACATCCAAGCCTGAAGCAGTAGTGAAAGCCCTTCCACTCATGTCACCTCCACCACCTGTGATAACCTCATTATCTACACCACTAACACCAGCCTGAGGTACCTTGGTGCCCTACCTTCTCCTTCTGGTAACTAATATCCTTTGAGGTTCAGTTGGTAAGGGTAAGGGTTCGGCATTAGTTTCAGATGGGTTAGCAGTGGGTTCAGATGTGGTAGCAGAGGGATCAGCAGTGGATGGGCTGGGTTGTGGATTTTCCTTTTCTACAATTTCTGGTAGGTTGAGCATGTGAGGAAACAAAGGTGTAATGGTCCCTGAAAAATTTGGACTCTTCTTCTTTATATGGGCAAACACCTTAGGAATCATATGAAGGACTTCATACTTCCTTTTATGAGGAATGGGTTCTGTTACTTGACTTTCTACTATCAACTGAACAAATCTAGGATATAAATAGTATTTGCCATGTTCCTTAATGTTCTTCAGAAAACCATCAAATATCATCCTAGACAAATTGAATACCCTTTCTTGAGATAGACAGATGATAACAGTTGCAATCTTAGATGGAAACTCATCAAATCCAGTGGTCTTATTGCTTACACAAATTAGCAAGGTATGGATTAAGAACTTCCGTTGGGGTGAAAAAAATACCTTTGTGAAACTTTATACGATCCCCTCTTCTCTCATAACCCATTCTCTCCAAACCTTCAAAGATTTCATCATTAGACATATTAACAATACCTTCAAGATCCTGAAGCTTCAAAACACCTCTAATTACCTCCTCTGTGACCAGAATCTCCTTCTCATCAACAACAACCCTAATAACCTCTGCTCCATCTCTTTCTTGAATTTCAATGTTCCACCAAAACTGATGAATGTAGGATTTAGTAATGATAGGTTCAACAGTTAATGCAAAGTGAATGGGACTATGTTTAATGAAATCAATCATTTCATGGAAGCCTTCAGAATGGTTGTTCTTGACTAGGTATGCTACAAGGTTGTGGGTTGTGGAATATTCAGTTGCCATTGTGTGTTGTGGGTGAATAAGATGTGGGATTTGTGAAAATAATAGTTGGGAGTGGTTAGGGTTTGTGTAAAGCGCCAATTGTGAGTGTTAAAAAGGTCAATTAAATGATCAACAGTGATTTGGGGATTAAATACGTTATCATCAAAAAGTTTCAGAACAGCCCCTGTAGTTTCTACTTTCATCAAAACTGCTCTAGCAGTGGATTGCCCATAACTAGCAATGGTTAGATTATGCTAGCAGTGGAAACTTCACTGACACTCCAATCCTTTGACTAAGACTTCCGCTGCATCCAAATATAGTGTGATCATGCACATATTTGAAGAGATTACAAAATTATTTTTTTTTTTTTTTTTTTTTTTTTTTATTTTTTTTTTTTTTTTTTTTAACACAGCTACTCCTAAAGCTCCAAAAGCTCCACAATATACAAAAGCCCCGTCAAACCTGCATGTCACAAACACAAACCAAACACTACAATCTTTGTTAAGGTTAGCAGTACTTAAAAAATAACTAGAAGTGGTTTCAAAATGTGTACTAGCCGTGCTTATCCAAGCTACTAAGCACCTAGTCAAATAGTCAACTTAAAGTCATTTACTCGTCCACCTTAAGTCAAATACATCATTAACTCCTCAACAACCTACACCTTCCAAACATTTAACCCACTGATCTTCTCATTAAGTCTATTTAAGAACAAATCTCCCACATACCACACATATCACTTACATTCCCAAAAATATGTCTCTCTCAAAACCAAAAGATCATCAAAATGAGTAACTCAAGCAATCCCATTGAGATCTCCTCTGATTCTTCAAAAAGTCCATCTTCCAACAATGAATGGGAAAACTATTTTCCCCCAAAGAACACATCAATCACATACATGAGTACAAACACTACTCATGTTGGACCTTCTGCTTTACAACCAGTACCCCAAAAAGCTCTCATTAAGGGTTCAAATTCTTAACTGAGCTCAATGCCCCAGTTATGTGTCACCCTATGAGGACACAGATGATGAAGCTTCCTCCAGAGTGTTGATTGTTGCTCCCCTTGCAGAGATTCCACCACCAGAACCACTTGCAACTTCTTCTACTCCAGCACTTCCTACAGTTCCATCCTCATCAGCTCCACCTAAGAGAGAGAAAGTGATAGGTCTCCATAGCCCAAAAGTGTGGGTTGTGGTTGGGGGAAGAGGAAAGCAGAGCATACCAGCATGGAGAATAGGAAAGAGGCCAAGGGAGTAGCCTGGTGATAGTCTTTATGTTGTAGTCTTTTGATGGTAGTCCTGTGTAGTTGTCTTTTGATGGTTTGATGTGATGTACTCAGATGATGGTAGTTAAATAGGAATGGATGTACCACTACATCTCAGGATGCAGTTTATCTTATGAATAAACTTTCCTTTTTATGTCCATTCTTACTTACTGAGTGTGATTTGTCTTTATTGGTCTGCAAAATTGGTAGTGGGAACAAAAATAACAAGCAGTGGATAAAACTAAACTAGCAGTACTAAGATCTACCAATAGCAGTACATATCTTTTACAAAACAAATTTGAGACTTAGAGATTTATCATACCAATACCAACTACAAGATACTGAAACCTCCCCACATCAAAGGCTTTAGTGAGAAGATCAGCAACATTGAAGTCAGTATGAATTTTAACCATTTGAATTAACCTTTTCTCATTACAATCTCTAATAAAGTGATGCCTAATCTCAATATGTTTAGTTCTAGAATGCAAAATTGGATTTTTAATGATGCATATTGTACTGTTATTGTCAATGTAAATCTTAGTATGCATAAAATTGTACCCAAAGTCCAACAATTGATTCTGAATCTAAAGCACATGACCACAGCAACTAGCAGCAGCCACATACTCAGCTTCAGTTGTGGAATTGGTCATAATATCCTGCTTCTTACACTGCCATGAGATAAGCATGCTTCCCAAAAACTGACACCCTCCAGTAGTAGACTTCATATCTAAACTAGCTCCAGCATAATCACTGTTTGTATAGGCCACCAAATCAAAAGGTGAATCTTTAGAATACCAAAGGCCCAATTTAGGATGACCTTTAAGGTATCTAAAAATCCTCTTCACAGCATTCATGTGTGATGTGTTTGGTGTAACTTGGAATCTTACACACACACATACTGAGAACATAATATCTGGCCTAGAAGCAGTGAGATACATCAAAGATCCAATCATGGATCTATACAGCTTCACATCAACTCTGGGACTTCCATCATCAGCTAGCGGTGGTTTTTATGTTTCCATGGGTGTACTTGCACTCTTGACATCCTGAAATCCAAACTTCTTCAAAACATCTGCTACATATTTATCTTGACTGATGAAGATACCATCAGTCTTTTGTTGAACCTGTAGCCCCAAAAAGAAAGTGAGTTCACCCATAGAACTCATCTGAAACTTATCATGCATAAGTTTCTTAAAATCCTTGCACAACTCCCTATTTGTTGAGCCAAAGATGATGTCATCAACATAAACCTAAACCAGCAATATATCATCCTTGTGCTTCCTTATGAAAAATGTCTTGTCAATCAGTCCTCTCTTAAATCCATTGTCCATCAAATAAGTAGAAAGGAAATCATACCATGCCCTTGGAGCTTGATACAATCCACACATAGCGTTCTTCACCCTGTAGACCTTATCAGGATGATCAGGATCTTTAAAACCGGGAGGTTGACAAACATAAACCTCCTCTTCAATAGTACCATACATAAAGGCACTCTTAACATCCATTTGATACACCACAAAGTTTTTGAATGAAGCATATACCAAAAACAATCTGATAGCTTCAATTCTCTGGCAACAGGGGAAAATACTTCATCATAATCTAGACCTTCAGTTTGTGTGAATCCTTGAGGAACCAACCTTGATTTATTCCTCTCCACAATACCCCTTTCATCCCTTTTGTTTCTGAATACCCATTTAGTTCCAATAGCCCTCTTGCCATTAGGTAGATCAACCAATATCTATACTTCTTGAAGTTTGAATTGTAACAGCTCCTCTTGCATTGATTCAATCCAACCTTCTTCTTCTAATGCTTCTTCAACTCTTTTGGGCTCCTTCTGTGACAAAAAGCAATCAAACAAATAATTTTTCAGGTCTTGATGACTGTTTCTTTTGTGAAGGGACCTTGCAAAGAAACCTTGTTCAGGGAAGGTTTTATTAGCCTTGCTTCTTGTTTGCACTGGTGTATTCAGATTACCAAGTATTTGCTCTTTGGGATGATTCTTATGAACCCTGGTGGTAGGAATTGGACTTTCTATGATGATTGAATCCAAATTTGTAACATATGCATCATTGAAAAAGTCATCCATGTTCTCATCATCAGTGGGAGTATCCATTTCTTCCAAGTCAGGCATGTTAGGATCAGGTGGATACTCCTCAGAATCAACTAGTGGCTTAGCAGTGTTTCCAAAGAAAGTACTTGATAAGGATTTAAAAGGTACACTTTTGAGGGGTCATTTAAGCCCTTAATTGACCACTTTTATATCTGTTACTGCTTAATTTCGTTCCTTTTCACTTTTTAGGTCTCTTGAAGGCAAAATGCTGGAATGACGCTTATTTGGACGAAAAAGCATAAATATGTGAAGAAAATGGCTAAAGTCAAGATCAAGACACTAAAGCTGCTGGAAGTGCACCCGACGACATCACAAACAAAGGGCGACGCCGTCCCTCTAATTGCGACGGCTCAGGATTGAAATTGCTATTTTGTACCTGCCAGCATCAGGCTTTAAAGAGTAGGGCGTTACAACTCAGACGGCCTAGATCCAGATTCAGACGGCGTCAGAAGATGAAGCCGACGGCGTTACAACCACAATGTGACGCCGTCACAATTGTAACTCTATATATAGAATTCGAATTTTCAGACTTTTAAAGAGGTAGAATTGTGGAGTAAAACCCTAAAAC
This sequence comes from Chrysanthemum seticuspe, assembly GCA_019973895.1. Taxonomy (NCBI): domain Eukaryota; kingdom Viridiplantae; phylum Streptophyta; class Magnoliopsida; order Asterales; family Asteraceae; genus Chrysanthemum; species Chrysanthemum seticuspe. Next base: position 151,308,229 of record BPTQ01000007.1, read on the forward strand.
GATTTTGGTTTGTCTTGGGAAGTATCTTAGGGTTCTCATACCCTATTTTACAACAAGATAAGTAATTTACTTCATTGATTTCATTATGTCTTCGATTGTATGTGTGTATGCTTGCATGTTAACCATATCCGGCTAATTTACTTGTGTGTTTGCTTAGATCTATGAAACCTAGTTATTCAATATTGATTGGTTGTCTCTTATCTTAATTGTAATTGGCTTAGGATTGCAATAGGCCATCGTTGTGTTTTTAATGCTTGAGTAATCTTTGTGAACATTAGTTTATAATCTCCTAGAGTTATTGTAGGCTAAAAATCCAAAGATGACCTTAGAGTTAGTTTATGAATCCTAGAGATTTTGTAGGCAATAACCTTAAGGTATCCTCAAAGAGTTAGGGAAAAAAATCATACCCTATTATATGTAATATGGCTTGATTGATGTTGTACATGAGGTTGAGATCATGAAAATAAGCTAAAACAAGCCTTAGATGGGTTTTATGAGTTTGAATTCTGCAACAGTTCCAAAGATTGATTAAACTGATTATCTTAGTAAATCTTGAGGTAAATTCAATAAGATATCCTTGTATATCTATGTCTTATGGTCGTTTTTCTGGGTGGCACACCTCATAACTCATCCCGATGAGTAAATGAGAGCCAAAATGGCAAAACATGTCAAAATCTGCACACCATATTTCATTTGGGAAAAGCCCATGGTTCTATTCATTTTTGGAAGTCAAATCAGTTTTATGAAATGTAGCCAAGACCTAAACTTGAAGTTTGGCGAAATCCGTATGTCAAAACAAGTTGTAGAACTCAACTTATGGTCGTTTTGGCAGGACTGAATGTGCAGCCAAACTTTCTGCAATGAAATATAAGTAATTAATTGTAATGAGACTATTGATATAAGTAAACTTTGGACTTTGAACTTGATTAAGCTTGAGAAGCTGTTAGAGGAAGTAAAAACTAGAATTTGAGCTTTTGAATCACTTAAAAAAGACTTGTGGTTAAAAAGTTATGCCTAGTTAAGTGTTACTAAGGGTAAATATAGTGCTGGAACAAGAAAGCTTGCTGAAACGATTTTAAAACGAGGTTTTGACCCTTTTCTGGTCCGAATCAGCAAAAGTGTAAAGCATGAAAGTTGCTCAGAATGACTTTTTCTACAAAAACTCGGGTGCACATCAGCAGAAAGTGAACAGAAAATGCTAAAAACTACAAAAACTAAACTGACCTGTTGTTGACAAGAAAACAACCTTAGTTGAGAATCTTTGAGTGATATCTTGATTCCTTGAGGCCAAAACAAAGCCAAGGTTAAGCCAAGGTATTGTTTCAAGATATTTTAACTTAGATACATCCTCAAGAATGTCATTGATTATTGTTTGACTTAGCCGCACGGCTAATATAAGTTTAATGACCCGAAACTTGTTTTTAAAACTTTGTTCATTGGGTTAGACTTTGCTAGACTTTGACAACTAAGTAAATGACCATATGACATGTTAAACTACTTAACGACACACAACTTATATCATCATATCGTCACACAAGTCAATCAATAGTCTTTGACGAAACACGACACATGTTTTATATAACATTTGTCTCGTCAAATACTTTACTTATAAATGACAAGTACAATAATAGTAAGGAATTTCATTATCAGAAGAGGCCTCTTCGGGGAGTCGTATTAACGAGTTGTGGATTTACGAATTAAAGTGTCCTGGATCCTCATACTTTCACTACACGACCTCTTGATTTTGATAGCCCGAACGATGGTACGAGGTTATTTATAAAAGGGCTATAAGCCAAACAGCACTTAAGGGATACGTCAACTTAAAATTTATGTACAACATCATAAGCCAACAAACTACATATACTTGTATATTTATATCATAAACTATACTAAAACGTGAATACTATGCTTTCGTAGGTAATCATTAAAGATCGTGGTCTTGCCATACTCTATTGTTGACATACGCTATATCGTTACACTCCGCTGCTGATCATTACAGTGAGTTTCATAGCCCCAGCTTTTATTTAACTGTTTTATAAACTCTTTTTGGGGAGATAGAGGCTACTGCTTTTACTACATGCTAAAATGCTTTATTATGGACAATTACTTGCAAAATGAATGCCTTGACTGTATTATTGCATGCCTAAGTTGTTTATGCCAAAAGTCCCCAACATCATGGACTACTAATCACTGGGAGTGAGCGGAAATATTATGGATAGGCCTATCGGAATTGACGAACCCGTCTCTGTTATCGGAAATAACAAGGCACACTAAATTTAGGATTATCTAGGTAAATGGAAAAATACCTACCCGGGGCAAGTTATTTATATATATATCGTCCGGTGATATATATACAACAGTCAGTCATGAGTGCGATGAGCTTAGAGCAATAATAACTATCAAGAAGATAATTTTACACATTGCAATTACACTACAAACTATATTGTCCACTACTGTTTTCAAACCTATGTGGTTTCTATCATTTGCATTGACTGGTTAGGCAATCAAACACACTATGGGCGTATAACAACGTAGCCCACTACTTTCAAAAACTTGACATCTTGTGATCAACTGTTTTGCTTACAAACCTATGGCATGGCATGTGAAGGCGCACGTAAAAACATTTTGAAGACAATGCATATATTATCATTCGAAAAACATTACAACTTTTATGTTGTACTTTTTATGATATTAGAAACTGGTGGGACCTCTGTTTGTAAACACTGATATTTTAATCGAAAGATAATTTATTTCAAAACGTCTCATTTAGAGTCATTTTCTGTAACTTGTTCTGTGAACTATGAAGTAATACCCCAGTGACACAATCTTCCGCTGCGATAATTTTGGAGGTGTTACACGCTATCCTTTATATCATGTAATAAGCGAGGTTGAAGTGAGTGCTGGTCACAAGATAATAAATCATGAAGCTCAAGTACGCATTGGGATGATCTTTGTTCCCACGAGTTCCCATTTCTTGTACAACGGGAACATTTCGGAAAGCTCCATTTGAAATGGATCCCTATAGATCACTTTGGAATTTCTCGTGACCCTCGATGGAGATGCCCTTTTTATGAATACGGTATCCCTTACCGAGGTTGCTTCCGGGATTCTCATGTATTAGACTTCATGATGATCTACCAAGTCGTGTAGCTCCGCCAAAGACCATTCATTAGAATACATGCAAACTCATTGATACGGGACACGGAGTATCCTTCCAAATTCTACAAGAGAGAGGGTGTACTCATGCTCACTTATGATGAAGGCTATTGAGATGGTCCCGTTATCATTCCTAACGATTCTCATTGTCTTGTAAAATTCAAGCACGAAAACCAGACAAATTTGCTCGTTTATGTCCAAAAGGAAATCAAATCCAATTCCTTCAAAGACTTTTCGGATGTTGGTGTTAGCAAGGAATGATGGTTCTACCACACGACCTTCATGAAAAAACCTCTTTTCAAGCAACTTGAAAGCTTTCCTATCCTCCGGGCTAAGGCCTTCATTTCGATGGTACATTGGGATGTAGTGGGCGGTATCATGATAATCTTGTTGGCGGTTACTAGGCATGATTGTTCCTATACAACAAAACCACAATGTGGTGTTAATTGTGAATAGTAGCCTAAAGGGTTTGATCACAATTTTTCTCAAAACATCTTCATTGAATTCAAGTAATGAGTTTAATTTGTATTAACAATGTTAATTCTTTGATTTAGATTATCTTAGAAAACAATGTGGTAACAAATTATGACAAACCCATTTGAACCCAACTTCTAAAGATGAAAATTGTAATCCTAGGAATCAAGGAATAGAAATAACAATGTAGTGAAGATCATACTTACACAAGAGATTGTTTTGCTTGAAGGAAATGATCAATTTGCTCCTGTGAACAGTAACTAGGTTTATGTTCATGAGTCTTTGATAAAGGAAAGTGATAGTGGAACTTCCACAGTGATCATTTCTTAATTATGCTGTCTTCTGTTGCATGGATCCCACGGATCCCTTGTATGAGGGATCCGGCTAGTTCAAATGCAGGGATCCGGCATAACAACAATTAGTCAGCTTAAGTATTCCTTGATAATTTTGGTTTGGAAGTTCTAAACAGCCTAGGGTCAATGTTTATGCTCTATAACTTATGGTTTTGGGGTTTTGATGGATTATACTAGTCCTATGGTTCCCTTTTTATGAATAAATCATAATTCTTAGGGATGTTTTCAAAGATTATGATAAAATCCCATTTTATCATAACGTAAGAAATCTTACATGGATACTCATTGACATAGATGAAATGTCAATAATCCTTTTAAGAGTAGTAATGATCAAGGCTCTCGAATAGCCGAGATATCATTATCACTAGTTTGTAGTTTTGTCTATAAAGATCAATGAAGAATACTATTCTTGATGATGAGTTTAATATAGATAACTACTTTAGTGATAATTAAGAGAGCGTAAAGAAACTAGAAACATTTAATCATGATTAAAGGAAAATGACCCAAAAAAATTTTGTAATTTATTAAAGATCATACCTTTGCTAAATATTCTTTCTAAGGAAAGAAGTATTTAGAGATGGATTCTTCATGATCTTCTTAGGATGCCCAAATCAAAATATGAAGAATTCTTAACACATAAAATATTAGAACATTCTATCATTGTCCAACATTATAAAATATGATGATTTTTAAAACATGATCTTTTAAAAAAAAATCCTTCTTTGTAGTTTTCAAACATAAACGGATCTTATCAAGTTATTAAAGTACAACATACTCTAAGAAACTTGGTAACGAAGCTCTGATGCCAATTGTGGAAAACTAGAAGGGGGTGTTGAATAGTTTTACCGATTAAAACTTAGTTTTAAAATATTTAGACCAACTTATGTCAATCTATTTAGATGTGTATGTTGGACGTTGATAGATAGATATATAAATGTGTGATTAAAGATTAAGAGTGAGAAGCACATAACCACGACACGAGTATTTATAGTGGTTCGGCTACAAGGACACCTTCCTTGCCCTACTCCACTCTCCGAGTCACCTACTCGAGAGTTCGTAATCACTACACGACACCAACTCCTTATGGCAGAGAAGTCTTCACAACGTCGCCTACTCTTTTTCCGGTACTAGGCTAGACACCTCTTCCACAAGGTAGAACCACACCTATCACAACGTCACCTACCCTTTATCCGGTACTAGGCTAGATATCGAGTTCCATTAAAATGGAGGAACTACTACCCAACACTACACAACACCTATCCCAAAGGAGACCCACTCCTTATTACAACATCATCAAGGATATCAATATCCTTGGATACAACCTATCTCTATTTGTACATCGATGCACCTCATCGATTATACACCCTTGGCATCTTTCACTAATGCCACGTTTGGCACCATTCACTAATGCCTTCGTCTTGACTCCTTTGGCATTCTTCACTAATGCCTTTGACACGGACGTTAAGCACCTTTCACTAATGCTTTCGTCTTGACTCTTTTGGCATCCTTCACTAATGCCTTTGACACAACACTTCTATGGAGAAAGAAAGAACTATCAACAAGAGAACCTCAGTAGTCTTGATGATGACGAAGCATGGCAACTCATGGACTTGAGCTTGCTCGACTTCAAGAGATGGTGATCTCACCTTTAAGAGGAACCTAGAGAATCACACAAAAACAAAATACAAACTACATAGAGAGATCCTTAGGATCTAAGGTTAGAAGGTTACAATACTTGGAGAAAGTATGTGTGGGAGTGGCAAACTAAATGAAGAAATGGCTCACTATTTATAAAGGAATTTTGGCTACTGTTCCACGGATCCCTCAATTGAGGAATCCGTCCAGTGTAATCCTGAGGATTCATGGGACGCTCCTCTTTGCCCATGGGTTTTGGGTCATGGGTCATGGGTCATGGGTTATGGGCCATGGGTCCTATACTTTGGACCATGGGTATCCAATTAGATACAATGTATCTACAAGATGCAATGCATCTAGTCCATGGGTCATGGGTTAAAACTATGGGTCATAGATAATATCCATATATGACTTATGCATGATGTCATGCAATGGGTTATGGGTTATGCTCCATGGGTATGGGTCATGGACTTTGGGTTTTACCCAACTACATTCAATGTATTTAGTCAATGGGTCAAATACTTAAACTTCTACCAATTTATATTACCCATTATGATACATACTAGTTATGTATATATTTACCCAATATGTAAACACTAGTTGTTGTACATATGTATTACTAAATCATAAAACCACTTTTACTTGTTTAGTGTTTTATGTGAAAAACGAAAGTGTGTTAGTAAACTATTGGCTCAAACCATTTACGTATTATATTTGTTTCGTTAATATGATTTTACGTTTGTTATCAACAAAATATTATAATATCGTAAAATATAAATAAACATTTTTACGGCTAATTTGTATTAACAATCTCCCCCTTTTTGTTGATGACAAAACATAAATTATTTATGGAAAAACTAAAATTTGTAAACGTTTGAATTGGAGTTTTTACTCTCTTCTCCCCCTTTTTGTCGAGACAAAAAGAGCGTCAAAAAGAAACTAACACATTGTTTTAAAAAAACATGTAATAAGAAAAAAAATATAGAGAGCAAGTGACGGAAAGAGTTCTCGTCTTAACTCCCCCTTGACGAGACCATCCCTTTGTGAGGCGTCAATTAAGAAAAACTACTAAGCTAATGCATTGCAACTATGTTTACAAATGGTTTCGTCTTTGTGACGATAGTGCTCCCCCTTGTTGATTGCCATTTTGCAAAGGGACGTCATGTAACGTATTCCTAAAGCATATTGCAAATGATTTTGCAATGTACCGCTTTAACATAAAACTCCCCTAGCTTAGGGTGTCAAAGTCTTCTTCATTTGTATATTGAAAATCTACAAAACAAAGGTTAGAAACCAAGTATATAATGCATAATTTCCTGCAAATAAGACTCAATGTTAGTAGAAAACAAGTCTTTTGTTGCACGGATCCCACGGTTCCCTCCTTGGAGGGATCCGTCTAGGCAAAATAGAGGGATCCGTCTGTCTGAAATCATAAGACAACATTGGTGATGTAACAAGTGATGTTAACATTAAAGTGAGATATGTATTCAAGCAACAAACATATACTCAAGATTATAGGGCATAACACATGTAAATACATTCAATAAAACTATGAGAAATGATCTACAAATCTCTAAAACTAAGAGAATGATTTAACCATGTAATACATTTTCTACTAATTCTAATGAGTGACCAAAAACTTAAAAAGCATCAATGTGCTTGAATCTAAGGATGGGTAGACTTGTTGATTTGGTCCAATCATTCAAGAAGATGATTAAACATGAAATGTAACTCATTTTGTACTTCTTGAACAAGTATTTGGGTGATTAGACAATTAGAGCAATTATTTTCTTGTTTTGGAACTGGAGGAGATTGGATGTTTTGAGTAGGCTCTATAAATGATGGTGGAGGTACATTGAGCAATGTAGGATGAGGTTCCACTAAGAATGGAGGTGGTGGTTATGGAAAGTCCTCTATATGATCAAGTCCTTGATGGTTCATTGTCTCCAAAGGTGGACAATTTGGTGATGTAGGTGGTTCCTTATTTAACGAGAAGGTTAGTGAGTGGGAAGTTCTCGGTGGTGAGTGCTCTAATGAATAGAGATTTGGATGAGAAATAGGTTCGTTGAAGGAATGTTGTCTATGTTCTAGGAATGAAGGCTTAGGCGTTTTACTAGAACTAGGTGCGTTTGGTTTAGAGCTTGATGAACCCTTTTCTAACCCAAGAGGTCTAATACTAATTCTTGCGGTTCTCTTAGCAATTGTTGATTGGGATTGTTGAGGTGGGATTCCAATATTATGACCTCTTACGGGTGATGATTCGGTGGATGATATCTCATGGATCATATGACCATTCCTTTTGGATGGACCTTTGGTTGAAGAGTTGTTGCTAGATACTTTAGTCATAGTGATGGTGAGAATGCAATAGAAGTTTCTAACTACTGATTTTTAGGAATGTGGTAAGAGTGATGACTTAACCTCTCAAGAGTGTTTGGTTTATAAAGGGTGAATTTGAATTAAGGAATTAAACTCATGACCACTAAGGGAATTAGGCATGCACCAAGGTCAACTATGATGTTGTTCAGCTCCAGGGAATCATTAAATGGTAACTAAAAGTGGTTAGTTTACCAAAGATGGTTTAAATTTGAAAGAAAAGCTGATTAGAAGCTTTCTGTAGACACGGATCTCACGGATCCCTCTCACTAGGGATCCGTCTGGTTATAAACCAGGGATCCGTCTGTCAGACATAAATATGGTGAAGTGATTATGCTCTTGTAGGGTCTAAATCCTATAAATCTTGAGGTTTTGACTTTCCTTAGATGTCTTAAGTGATAGGTGACTTAAATTTCCAACCACAAAGAGTGAGGATACTTAATAATAGTGTTGGGTAGGAAAGTAAACTTTTTGATAGTGTAACAACATGTTTAAGGATGATACTCATTAATTTGAGTATGACAAATGGTGGCAATTGATCCTAGAGATCAGATGATGGCTTAAGATAAATTTGAAAAATTCTTAAAAAATAAAGAAAAATGAAAAACTAGTTTTAAGCCTATTTTAAGGTAAGAATGACTAAATCAATTTGCTAAAATTGATAGAAATATCAAACTAAGTGTTTTGAAATGTGAGGAGCAATGTGTGAGCATTGGAGCGGAAATATGGTGAGTATTGGTGAGTTGATAAATCAAAAGCACTTAGAATTTGCTCCAAAGTTAGCTACGGGTGAATGTGAGACCTACAGAGCTTGAGGAAGACTTAAGTGGTCTCAAAGAATCATGTTTAGCTAAGATGATGTGATCTAGAAGACAATTTTGATGTAATGTGATCTGTATCAGGTCTCTGTTTGCCCGGATCCCACGGTTCCCTCATTGGAGGGATCCGACTAGTTATAGCCCAGGGATCCGGCTACTGCAGACCAGAAGCCTCTCAGCAATTGTGCAATATTTGCACTCTCAGCAAATGCTTTTCCTAGTCATATCTACAATCAGTAAATGCATGCACACAACAAGTATAACACATAGCAAGTGTGGGGGAACTAAAAGGTAATCAAAGATGAGTAACGACGACTACTTGAGTGAAATCAAGATGTCGTAAAATCTCATCTTACTCATTCCTAAGTTAAGGTGTTCAATGCCAAAACATGGAAATTCCTACACACTACATCCTACTCTACATAAGTATTGTTAAGATGTTACAAACCATAGTTTTAGAAATTGTTCTCACAAATTAAGGTCCTATGACCTTACCTTCCATCTACACCTCCATCTATTTCACTCCCGTCTTCATCTTCATCCCCTTCACTCTTCATCTCACCATCTCTACTTCTTCTTCTTCAAGAAATTAGCAAAGCACTTGAAGATCCCTTTAGTTTGTTTCCACTCTTGTGATGCTCTTGGAATATCCGGCAATTGATTGATGTAGTCTAAAGGGTCAAGATCGGTGTTGCCAAGGGCTTTACTACTTCTTTATCCTTCTCTTTGTCTTTCCCTCTCATCCGATGAATCCGTTGATGGGTGAGGTCTCTTGCCATCCACCATGATCCTTGTAGTCTTTCCATCGGATAGCGGAACCATGACTTTGTTGCAAAAGCTATGATCAAAGGAATAAGAAGAAGGTTCTAAAGCAAAGATGAACTTGACGGCTTAGTAGCATTGCATAAGGGAGCACCATCTTATCCATGCTTTTCACACTCGCTATCCTTTTTATCATGTAATAAGCGAGGTTGAAGTGAGTGCCAGTCACAAGACAATAAATCATGAAGCTCAAGCACGCATTGGGATGATCTTTGTTCCCTCCCAAGCAAAGCACATTCTCCTTTACCACGAGTTCAAATTTCTTGTACAACGAGAACATTTCGGAAAGCTCCATTAGAAATGGATCCCTATAGATCACTTTGGAATTTCTCGTGACCCTCGATGGAGATATCCTTTCCATGAATACGGTATCCCTTACCGTGGTTGCTTCCGGGATTCTCATGTAGTAGACTTCATGATGATCTACCATGTCGTGTAGCTCTGCCAAAGACCATTCATTGGAATACATGCAAACTCATTGATACAGGACACGGAGTATTCTTCCAAATTCTATAAGAGATAGGGTGTACTCATGCTCATTTATGATGAAGGCTATTGAGATGGTCCCGATATCATTCCTAACGATTCTCATTGTCCTGTAAAATTCAAGCACGAACACCGGAAAAAATTTCTTTTTATGTCCAAAAGGCAATCAAATCCAATTCCTTCAAAGACTTGTCGGATGTTGGTGTTAGCAAGGAATGATGGTTCTACCACATGGCCTTCATGCAAAATCCACTTTTCAAGAAACTTGAAAGCTTTCCTATTCTCCTGGCTAAGGCCTTCCTTTCGATGGTACATTGGGATGTAGTGGGCGGTATCATGATAATCTTGTTGGCGGTTACTAGGCATGATTGTTCCTATACAACAAAACTACAATGTGGTGTTAATTGTGAATAGTATCCTAAAGGGTTTGATTACAATTTTTCTCAAAACATCTTCATTGAATTCAAGGAATGAGTTTAATTTGTATTAACAATGTTAATTCTTTGATTTAGATTATCTTCGAAAACAATGTGGTAACAAATTATGACAAACCCATTTGAACCCAACTTCTAAAGATGTAAATTGTAATCATAGGAATCAAGGAATAGAAATAACAACGTAGTGAAGATTATACTTACACAAGAGATTGTTTTGCTTGAAGGAAATGATCAATTTGCTCCTGTGAACAGTAACTAGGTTTAAGTTCATGAGTCTTTGATAGAGGAAAGTGATAGTGGAACTTCCATAGTGATCATTTCTTACTTATGCTGTCTTATATTGCACGGATCTCACGGATCCCTTGTATGAGGGATCCGGCTAGTTCAAATGCAGGGATCCGGCATAACAGCAATTAGTCAGCTTAAGTATTCCTTGATAATTTCGGTTTGGAAGTTCTAAATTGCCTAGGGTCAATGTTTATGCTCTATAACTTATGGTTTGGGGTTTTGACGGATTATACTAGTCCTATTTGACGAGGTTCCCTTTTTATGAATAAATCATAATTCTTAGGGAAGTTTTCAAAGATTATGATAAAATCCCATTTTATCATAATGTAAGAAATCTCACATGGATACTTATTGACATAGATGAAATGTCAATAATCCTTTTGTGAGGAGTAATGATCAATGCTCTCGAATAGACGAGATATCATTATCACTAGTTTGTAGTTTTGTCTATAGAGATCAACGAAGAATGCGATTCTTGATGATGAGTTTAATATAGATAACTACTTTAGTGATTATTAAGAGAGCGTAAAGATATTAGAAACATTTAATCATGATTAAAGGAAAATGACCCAAAAAAATTTTGTAATTTATTAAAGATCATACCTTTGTTAAATATTCTTTCTCAGGATAGAAGTAATTAGAGATGAATTCTTCATGATCTTCTTAGCATGCCCAAATCCAAGTATGAAGAATTCTTAACACATAAAATATTAGACGTTCTATCATTGTCCAACATTATAAAATATGATGATTTTTAAAACATGATCTTTTATAAAAAAATCCTTCTTTGTAGTTTTCAAACATACACGGATCGTATCAAGTTATTAAAGTACAACATACTCTAAGAAACTTGGTAACAAAGCTCTGATGCCAATTATGGAAAACTAGAAGGGGGGGTTGAATAGTTTTACCGATTAAAACTTAGTTTTAAAATATTTAGACCGACTTATGTCAATCTATTTAGATGTGTATGTTAGACGTTGATAGATATAGATATATAAATGTGTAATGAAAGATTAAGAGTGAGAAGCACATAACCACGACACGAGTATTTATAGTGGTTCGGCTACAAGGACACCTTCCTTTCCCTACTCCACTCCTTGAGTCACCTACTCGAGATTTCGTAATCACTACACGACACCAACTCCTTATGGCGGAGAAGCCTTCACAACGTCGCCTACTCTTTTTATGGTACTAGGCTAGACACCGGGTTCTTCCAAAAGGTAGAACCACACCTATCACAACGTCGCCTACCCTTTATTCGGTACTAGGATGGATACCGAGTTCCATTACAATAGAGGAACTACTACCCAACACTACACAACAACTATCCCAAAGGAGACCTACTCCTTATTACAACATCATCAAGGATATCAATATCCATGGATACAACCTATCTCTATTTGTACATCGATGCACCTCATCGATTATACGCGCTTGGCATCTTTTACTAATGCCACTTGACTTGACTTCTATGCACTTTTCACTAATGCCCTTGACATGGACGTTTGGCACCTTTCACTAATGCCTTCGTCTTGACTCTTTTTGCATTCTTCACTAATGCCTTTGACACGGACGTTAACCACCTTTCACTAATGCTTTTGTCTTGACTCTTTCGGCATCCTTCACTAACGCCTTTGACACAACACTTCTATAGAGAAAGAAAGAACTATCAACAAGAGAACCTCAGTAGTCTTGATGATGACGAAGCATGGCAACTCATGGACTTGAGGTTGCTCGACTTCAAGAGGTGGTGATCTCGTCTTTAAGAGGAACCTAGAGAATCACACAAAAACAAAATACAAACTACATAGAGAGATCCTTAGGATCTAAGGTTAGAAGGTTACAATACTTGGAGAAAGTATGTGTGGGAGTGGCAACCCAACATGAAGAAATGGCTCACTATTTATAGAGGAATTTTGGCTACTGTTCCATGGATCCCACGGATCCCTCACTTGAGGGATCTGTCTAGTGTAATCCTGGGGATCCGTGGGACGCTCCTCTTTGCCCATGGGTTTTGGGTCATGGGTCATGGGTTATGGGTCATGGGTCCTAGACTTTGGACCATGGGTATCCAAGTAGATACAATGTATCTACAAGATGCAATGCATCTAGTCCATGGGTCATGGGTTAAAACTATGGGTCATGGATAATATCCATATATGACTTATGCATGATGTCATGCAATGGGTTATGGGTATGGGTCATGGACTTGGGGTTTTACCCAACTACATTCAATGTATTTAGTCAATGGGTCAAATACTTAAACTTCTACCCATTTATATTACCCATTATGATACATACTAGTTATGTATATATTTACCCAATATGTAAACACTAGTTGTTATACATATGTATTACTAAATCATAAAACCACTTTTACTTGTTTAGTGTTTTATGTGAAAAACGTAAGTGTGTTAGTAAACTATTAGCTCAAACCATTTACGTATTTTATTTGTTTCGTTAAGATGATTTTACGTTTGTTATCGACAAAACAATAGAAGATCGTAAAATATAAATAAATGTTATTACGGCTTATTTGTATTAACATATTTGTACGTCGATTCGGAGGAGAATTAGTTAGGGGATCATGATGAACCCGCTAACTATAAAGCTACATTAGCAGATTCTGAATCTGAATCTAAAAAATGGATTGAAGCTATGAACTTGGAGATGAAATCCATGTGAGACAACAATGTCTGGATTGGAGTTGACCTCCCTCCTAATGCTAAAACCGTTGGAAGCAAGTGGCTATTAAAAAACAAAATTGACGTGGATGGAAAAATAAAAACCTAATAAGCTTGTCTTGTAGCAAAGGGTTACACTCAAATCTATGCTATGGATTATGAGGAAAACTTCTCACCTGTTGCAAAAATCAAAGCTATTAGGATTATGATAACCATAGCAGCGTATTATGACTAATTTGGCAGATGGATGTTAAACCGCCTTCCTGAACGGTCATCTAACCGAAGAGGTTTATATGGACCAACCTGAAGGGTTTGTGAATACAAAATAGCTTAACCGTGTATGCAAGCTAGAACGTTCCATTTATGAAATAAAGCAAGCATCAAGGAAATGAAATAAAAGTTTTGATGAGAAGATAAAAAAGTATGGTTTCTCTCAAAACCTTGATGAACCATGTCTATATCGTAACGCTAGTGGGAGTACATTGAGAAAATTTTGAAAAGATTTAATATGGTGAATTCCAAGCGTAGAAGTACCCCAATGCAAGTGAAACTTGAGTTGAGAAAATATCAAGGACCGTCAACACCTGCAGAGGTGGAACGCATGAAGAGGAATCCTTATGCCTCGGTTAGGTGCACTAGACCTGATGGTGCATTTACTCAAAACTTAACAAGTAGATTTCAAGTAGACCCAGGAGAAAGTCACTCGACTGCTATGAAGAACATACTGAAGTATCTCAGATATGCTAAAGACGTGTTTCTTGTTTACGATGGGAACCCCAACAAAGAGCCCAGAGTTACCTGTTACACTGATACTGGGTGGCAAACCGACAAGGATGACACGAAGTCGCAAACAGAACATGTTTTCGTTCTAAACAGAGGTGTTGTAGTCTGGAAGAGTGCTAAGCAAAGCATTACACCGATGGATATACTACTGCAATGGAAGCTATTTGGATAAGTAAATTTATTAATGAACATGGAGTAGTCCCCATCAGTAAAGAACCTTTGGGAATGTTATGTGACAACACTGTTGCATTAACTATCACCAACAAGCCTGTAGCTCAAAAGGGCGCTAAACATTATAAAATGAAGGTTCACTATCTCCGTGAGGTTATCGCAGATAATGAAGTAGTATTTAACAAAGTTCACACATATGACAACTTATCTGATCCGTTTACTAAGGCGTTACCTTTGACCAAACATAATGAACATGCTAGTATTATTGGTCTTCATTCAGTTATTAGTCTCATGTAAATCTGTTTTGCTTTTAGTATTTGGATATTTCAAACATTTATTATTTTGATGATTAATATACGTGGTTCTTGAGTTATTCATTCATATATTAATTGTGTCCTATATTTGCATGTTTATTCCATGAGTAAATTATTATTCTAAACTTGTCCATTACCGATCAATAGTATGGGAGTATTGTTGAATTAAGGCGAATGTGAGAGATTGGTTATATTCTTTGAATACTAAGGATGTGTCCGCCAAACTCACATGTTATCCACATGTTATAGATATGAACTTCCCCAAACCTAAGAGTCGCCACTTTATGGATCGGCGACATTAAGTGATATCTCAAAAATGGTTATTTTATTTTTCCTCTGACTTGAGATGCAAGCAGGTCTTGCATGTGTGGATATTTCTTCTTGACTATAGTCAGACATTATCTTGAACAAGGTGGTTATAAAGGCTAATCTCAGAAGTTGGTTGAAGTACATGAAGGACACGTGCAGTCAAAATAGAATTTTTTTTTCCTTCACTTGTTGTCTGGAGTATGATACAACTGGCCCCTCGCTGAATTAATCAATTTTTTGCATGGCTGTGCCCAAAGTGTAAATCAAGATGATACTTGTTTACATTTGGTAATCTTGATTAGTTTATAAAATGAGAAATAGAATAGTTGAAAAATATGGAATAACTTTGATCCATAACCGTAGGTCAACGAGTATCTAAAACAAAAGGATGATTTAATACTGTAAACCATTTAACTAAGCTATTTTACGAAATCGCACACAAGTATTTCTGGGAGCAATGAGGTGTTGCTAGAGGCTTACCATCTTTAGCATATATTATTGATTATGACAATCGCAAGTGGGAGCTATTGGTAGTGCTCATGTCAAAATCAATATTTATACGGCCAGAAATTATGTAAGCCTATTGGGGCACACACGTATACATTTAGAGAGCGCTTATTAATTCACGAAATGAAGATAATGGTCGTTAGTCCGTTAGTTTAATGGTTAACGGTCGTTAAGTCCTAAATTAACTAGTAATTGTACATGTTAATTAACCAAGGACTAAAAGCAAAATGGGGTTTTAAAATACTTTAAGGGGAGCAGCCTATAGGGCTTTAGGGTTTAAGGGAGGGTAAATTTTTCCCTAAGATTTTGTATTAGTATATAAGGAGGCCTTTATGTCCTTATTATTTACTCTCTCTCTCTCTCTCTCTCTCTCTCTCTCTCTCTCTCTCTCTCTCTCTCTCTCTCCCCCTTGCTTATTGCAATCGGAAAACACCCCTTGTAAGGGTATTGCCTTCGTTTCTTCTCAATCACAAGTATTCGTGCCTTGTTCGTGGTTCGTTGGTTAAGCAGTAGCATCCTAACGCTCTCGTTAGACGTGTAGTGTGAGCATTCGATAGAAATCAACTCAATATAGTTGATTTGGTGTTTCGTGGTGATTCTAAATCCAAAGATGGTGCAAGATCAACATTCGGGTTTTTTCTTTTTATCTATTGTTCAATAGATTCAAGGTTAAAACTCTATGTGTTTATTTATGTGTTAATTCATAACATCAAATATAGATCCATCCTATGCGTACTTGTGGTATTTATGATTTAATCAATATGAATTCCCAACACCTTAGTGACGCCTTCTGGATTTTCATATTAGTCAAGTTTCAAACTAATAACAATGATCTATCTTTAAGTATATCATTTTAAAACAATTATGAAGTTATCACTTTTCAGACATGTATTTTAAAATAACGATGTAATTATTGGGATTATTTTATGATATTATGTTTGGTGTTGCTTTATCATCTTTTGCGATGTATATTGATTTTCGTCTCACCTCGCGTTTCCGCCATTCGGCGGGGTGTGAGATATTTATAAAGAGGCAAGTAGGGTTTTGAGATAAACCCTTGTGGAGTGATCAACGGCTAGGAAGGAGCCAGGTGTTTATCATTTAGGGAGCAGACAAGGAGGGACAGGTGGACTGCTTTCCTTGCCTGGTACAAAGTGGTGCTTCTCGTGCATCTCTATTGTACAATGTCAGATGGTACATCTTAACAATTAATGATAGTTGGGGAGCAGTGGTACTATGCGGTTAGTATATCCTGATGAGTTCATCAGGCCTTACGTGGCCTGGGATTTAAGTCGGGCCGCTATCAAGTGTTTATTGATGGGTCTTGGTTATGGGCTTGATTCGAGCATGTATTTTATCGTTCTTGGGCCACTAATATTGATATGTAATCAGTATACATTCCATTCACCAACAGTTGGATTTACTTCTGTTAGACGGGCTGAATCACCATCAGAAAACGCAGGGCTTGCATCATTACCAGCCAAAGTATTCATCGCAGATGTAATGTAATTTGCATCAATAACCACTTGGGATTTAGAAAAGACGTTATCAAGATTTGGATGGGTCCCACCTATATTTATGGGTATATTATCCAAGAGAGAGAGAGAGAGAATGAAACAAAGAGAGAAAAATACTATTTTGCCCTCACATGAAAACCACGTGAGAGTTTACCGGGGATTGATGGCGATTGGGATTATTTATGATGCGAAATGGAGATGTGAGTGATGTTTGGTAGACTTATTTTGAGTTATGGATTAATGGTGTATTTTTGGTATAAGTTCAGGGACGATCGGTGGCATTTTTGTCTATAATTTACTATTTTCTCAAAAGGCATATTAGTCTTTGTAAAAAAAAATATAAGATGTTCTATTTTCTTTTCTGGCAAATCAGGCAAAAAAGGAGCAGATAACTTTGGCCCAAATCCTTTCCTATTTAGAAATTTTAAAAACACAAGATTTTATATTTTAGCATTTGCTTTTTTGCCCTTATAAAAACAAACCGAGAACACATTGTTAATGCTCTAATTTCTAATAAGTCGTAATAGCATTCTAAAATAATTGTATGTTCAACAAAATGTTTATAAATTCATTTTGTGGAAGTTCGATTAAACTTGAACAAAACGAGCAAACAACGTGTTTGTTCGACTTTTACCACCCTCCTTTTGAATTACCACCTAATCTCATCTTTTATTTTAAATCTTTAGTTTTCTCTTGTTTCGTATCTAAACCATTCATTAATCCATTCTTTTTTATAACTAAAATTACGCAAACAAAAGTAATCAAAAAGCCTCACTTTAAAACTTTGCTTTAGGCATCTAAACGGTTTGAGTCATGCCTAATAACAATTTGAGTTAAGAAAGCGAATCAAATAGCAACGCAAAATAAGAAAGCCACCAATTATGTGTCGTGAATTGCAACTCAACATAACAACGCCCTAAACAAAGAATATGGCGACACATTCGGTGAAATGTTTACGCAAACAACGACCTTGCTAACGACGAAAGCATGGACATGACACATAGTAGGGAATTAAGTAGCGACATGTGGCTAAACATCGCAATAGATGTCTTTATTTTTTGCGACATATATTTGCACATCACAAATGTAACCACCCGCATTTTCAGGTTACTTTTCATTTCCGAATTTACTATTCACTTTCATTATTTATCCCGTAAATATTGTTTTCTTTTATTTTACTATCATGACAAGACAAAACTCGACAATTCGTCCTGACAACGTACGTTGAATCCATTCAGAACCAATTTCACAAAGCCGTGACTGAGAATTACATTAGAGTTTAAACATCATTCGGACATCCCGATATGTTCATAAAATACTATAAACATTAGAAATATGTAATTCTACCATTTTATGTCAATTCCACAAATATTGGAATTTTACGTTTTCAAGTTCTGTGTTTTACGCGATTTACGCGTTTTTTACCCGCGTTTCCAGCTTTAGACAGTGTTTTAGCACCCAATGAGACTTATCACTCACTTTATATTTTTATATGGAGTATAATGACAAGTCTCATCATTCCTGCAAATTTTGTATTTTTACGATACCCGATTTTACGTTTTATGGCTTAACAAATTACGATTAGCATTTAACGGAACCAAAACACATCGTAACACCAAGATATTATAAAAAGATAATATCTGATCCCACTAACTCTAGGTGACCTCCCATATGGGGTGATTCACCATAGTGTTGGCATCATCTCATCTATTTTGCATGTTAAGTCATACATGTGTCCTTAACCTAACCTTAGTTATTATCTAACCCAAAATATGGTTAACCAAACTTACCCTCCTATAAATAGCATGTGAAAGACATTACAAAAACCATCATCCCCCCTCCTTTGGTCGTTTACATCATAAAACCAACACACACTTCACACTTTGATTCATGACTTCAAGTTGATGCTAAAAAGGTTGCAAGTAGCAATTTACTACATCATATCTCTAGCAAGTTTAAGTGATCCTCTTGAGTTTAAATCCACTCAAGTCACTTAAGACTTCATTACCAATCCTTCATTATTACAAGAAGTGTAGAAGGGTACCAAGGGGTGAAAAGCTTGATCAATCAAAGTCCTATCCTTACTAGTTGCTCCTTTCTTTTTGAAAGCCAAAAGTTGTAAGCAACTCATCACCACCACCACTCCATTGTCCCATGTTTATTATTGCTAATCTTGTTAAATGCGTGCTATATATATGGTTACTATATTGGTCATGATGTACACATACTCAAACATATGTTTTAATTCACATATTATCATAATATTAACAAACTAGTAAACTAGTTATATTCTACATATTTGAAGTCATTTTTAAATAGCTATATATGTGAAAAGGTTTTAAAAGGTACCTTTTTGAGGGGTCGTTTAAGCCCTTATTTGATCACTTTTGTATCCGTTATTGCTTAATATCGTTCCTTTTCACTTTTTAGGTCTCTTGAAGGTAAAATGCTGGAATGGCACTTATTTGGACGAAAAGGCGCGATTATACGAAGAAAATGGCCAAGGTCAGAATCGAGACACTCAAAGCTGCTGAAAACATAAGGTGACGGCGTCAGGTGTTAATTGTGACGCCGTCGGAGGATCTTTGTGACGGGACAGAAGCCAAAACTCCCATTTTCAAGTGACGACGTCAAGTTATAAAAGAGTAAGCCGTCGCAACTCAGACGGCCTAGATGTAATCCAGACGGCGTCAGAAGCTAAAGAGGACGGCGTCACAAGCATAAGGTGACGCCGTCGCAAGTCTAACGTGGCCAAGACGAAACCCTAATGACGGCGACACGACGGCGTCACAAAACATAAGGTGACGCCGTCGCAGATGTAATATTATATATATAATCCGAATTTTTCAGTATTTGGTGTGTAGTCTTTTGGAGTAAAAACCTAAACCGAACCAAGGCTGTCTTGTACAATATTTTAGGGTTCCAAACCTTATCTTACACCAAGATAAGTGTTTTACTTCATTAATACAATTATGTCTTTGATTATTTGTGTGTATGCTTGCATGTTTTCCATGTCCGGCTAATTTACTTGTGTGTTTGCTTAGGGAATATGAAACTTAATTATTGAATATTGATTGGTTGTCTCTTATCTTAGTTGATTAATGATCTAGTAATGCGATAGGTCATTCGTTGTGTACTTAATGCTTCATTAAATCTTTGTGAACCTTAGAATATGACTCCTTGAGTAGTTGTAAGCTAAACCATCCAAAGAGTGCCTTAGATTAAGAGTTTATTATCCCTAGTGGGTTTTGTAGACGAGACCCTTTGGTAAGTTCAAAGAGTTAGGGAGTGATGAGTGTCTAAATACTCATCATTTTTATACTGTTAGAATGCCAAAAACATCTGAAAACACTCAGAAATGCTTCAAAATGATAAAAATATCACAAACAAGTGTTTTATATGTTTTAAATGCAAAAACATCAAAATCAGATGAAAAACGTATCAAGTTTGCATAATTGGCAGTTTTAGTCCCCCAAGTTACAAAAGTTGTCAAATCTAGTCCCTGGTAAGTCAAAAACTTGTAAAATATCATTTTAGGTCCATGAGATTCAAAAGTTGTCAAAACAAACCTTTTAAAGTTTAAAAATCACAAAATGACAACTTTAGTCCCTCAAGTTTGGAAAATTGTCAAAAATAGTCCTTGGTTAATTTAAAAAAGTGAAAATTATCAAATATTAACTTTGTACTATTTATAAATGACAACATTGGTCCTTATGGTAAACTTTTGGAAAATTACATATTTGGTCCCTCAAGTTTCAAACTTGACAGTTTTGGTCCTTGGACATTTTTAAATGGAAAATAATTACATGTATGGTCCTTGGATTATCATATATTGCAAGTTTAGCCCTTGTGTAAACCTTGGAAACCTGTCATTTTCAGTCCCTCACTTTTCACCAAATTACAATATTGGTCCTTGTGTGTTTAACTAAACCAAACGGACACCTTTAATATTTAAACCCAAATCCAGTCCAAATCCTATAACCCGGCTGGCCCAATCCCAAGCCCATTCCCAAATCCAGTCCACCCAGTGTTTAAAATCAAATACCGCGCTCACTGTTACTATCTCTCCCTCACCACTGCAATTCCAAAACCAGAAACCATTGATGGTTTCTTTTCACCTTTCCAGCTGCCAACCTCTCACTATCACCCCCCTCCACCTTGCAAGCCCACTCACCATCTCAATTAATGAAAAAAACCAACTTCAAGACTTTTCCCGCCAAAACGCCATGTGTATGGTTTTGATGAAATCAAATGATCCAAAGGCTGCAAAGAGGTGGGATATGATCAGATGTCGACAAGGAACCTAAAGGGTCAATATAAATGGGAAAAGGTGCAATGGATAAGACCAAGTAGTGTAATTTAGTGTAGTTTATGTCGTTTTAGCTTAATTTTAGTTTCCAGTGTATTAATCAGCTTTCAAGCTCTATATTTCATGTTTTTATTGTCAAATAACTCTTTTGTAAACCTTAATTTCAAGTTTCCTGTTTAATTCCAGTTTATGCAAATTTACTTTAAAATTCTCCATAAGGTCAAATGATGTTTGTGGTTGTTGTTTATGACTTATAAGCTTATATAAGTTCATTATATAAGCCTAGAAGCTATTAAAATCTTTACAAATCAGTTTACTTAGCAATCTCAAAAATTATCAAAAATACCAAAAAAATTAGTTAAAAATAAAAATCACATGGAGACATGATCAAGACAATGTTGCAGTGCTAATGTTGGATTGCTTACTGGTATAGAGCTTCTTGGGAAGCATTAGGATTGATCCTCAGACCTTGGTTATCTGTTTATGCTTGAAACTCATTTGTAAGCTTCTTGATCCATTTTGGTGTTTCACTGTTTAAATTGTTCATTACCTTGAATCTTTGTGTTTTTATGTTTATTAGCTATAGTTAAGTTTATTTAAACATTAAAACCAGTAGCTTGTTCTTTGGAATTCATAGTTGTCTTTAAATCTCATTTTCACAGTCATTAGAGCATACTTGTCATTTCTTAGTTTAATTGAGTTATTATTGTTGTTTAATGTTTATTTAGTCCTAATAATTGATTATATAAGGTCTGCAATAGATCTCTTGGTCTTGATCTGTGAAACTCTTTGAAAAATCTTCAAAACAGTCTCCACAGGACTGTTTGGTTTTGCTGTGATAACTAAGTAGCAGGGTGTTTGAGACAGTGTTCTTGCTTGAAGTCTGTCACACTAGAGTCTAATAACTCAAACAAGCAATAAAATCTAGTACTTATTTAGTAAAAAGTCAAATTAGATTGTATACTTAATTTGCAGACTCACTGTTGAGATTTAGGAATGCAAATCCTATCCAAGTAGCTTATAACTTAATAGATTAGCTCAATTTCACTTAATTATAGCTTATCATAACATAATAAGTCCAGAGATTCAATCACAAATTCATAAAAGTCAATTTTTAAGTGTTAATCAAAAAGTCAAAATTCCCATTTGGTCGTTTTTGGAGTAAATAGATTAGTCTATATAAGATTATATATTGAGTTTCAATATTTGAGCTTATAGGATATTAAAATATAGTTGCTTATCTGTACCTTAGTGTATTTCATATTTTCTAGTCAGCTTATTCACTAGCTTATTTTGTAGCTTCTTTTGACCCCCTTAACTGAAATGCTCCCCTGTGCACAGAATTGGTTGCCTAGTTCATAAGCTCTTAGAGAGCTTATTAGTGATCATTAACTTGTGTAAATTAGCTTTTTGAGAAGGTCACCTAGCTGTCTCTAAGTTACTAGTACTCATTTTCCATTTTTAGCTTATTTACCTAGACTGCTAAGTGCTTTTTGATTTTCCCATTTTATCTAGTATACTAATAAGTCAGTTTTCATCAGTTTTTTATAAGCTCCTCAAGAGCTTATTAGTGTAAGCCAAATCTTGTAAAATAGTTTTTTAGAGAGTGTAGTTGGTTAGCTTGCTAGTGCCATTGTTCTTTTTCATTTTCAAACTGATTTTAGTGCTTAAAAATAAGCTAGAAAGCACCTTGAAACTCAAGAGTGACCTGTGCACCAGTGAAGATTTTTACTTATTTTGGCTTATTTTGTGCTTATTTCCTAAATACTTGTGCTTTTTCAGTTTTCAATTCAGCTTATTAACTATTGTTTAACTTATTGCTTATTCATTAGTTTAATGACAATTTAGCTAAATCTTGTGCTTATTCAATCTTAAAAGCCCACTGTTAAGAAACCTTCAGCTTATTATTAGCTTATTAGTGATTTCTGTAAAAAGTTGTAGTTAGAAAAGTTGCTTATTATCATGTGCTTAAGTAGTTTGTAAAAAGAAAAATCCAAAAATAAAAAGTTAACAAAAAGGCAGTGCTGGGACTCGAACCCACGCCACCCAGCTCACACACACATGCTCTACCGTTTGCCCTTGGGACTTGTCTCAGTTATACTTTGCAAAATCTAATATATAACCCTTGTTTTGTCTATTAAGCTTAAACGTAGCTTTTAGCTTATTTCCAGCTTATTTAGATCTGCTTTTTCATCCTTTTCAATTTTCTTAAGTTAGTATTGTTATAAAGTATTTTATAAAAAAGTTTCAGATTTTTCCTAATAGTTTTAGTATTTTTTATCATTTAATTAGTGTAAAAATGTATTTAATTCATAATAAATAAAATAAAAATCAAAAAAATATAATTCTTTTTTCTAAAAATTTCCTTTATCAAATAGTAAGGAAGAAAATTAGTTTTACACTCGTAGGCCTTTTATTTCAATAATTTTACGTTTTATCTTGCGCTCCAGCGTTATTTTTATACGTAACGCTCGTTTTCATTTTAAACCACGTTTTTAGATAATTTAGGTTTACGTTTTAATTAAAATAGTTTATTTAGGTTATTTTGTTTTATAAAATCAACGTTCATCGATCTGTAAAAATAGTGATAGCGTTTATTTAATATAATTTAGCTTTTAATTTTATTTAATTTGCATTTAAGTCGCTTTAATTTGTAAATCTTTTCTTTAGGTAATTATCCATTCAAAACCTTTCTGATCACTATCCTTAGTGATCATTCTATCATCTGATCAAGTGTTTAATACACCAATTCATCCTCCGTGGGACTTAACGACCCGGGAATCCATTATATTCCTCTGATCTAAATTGCATTGGTGTGTGAGCTGTTTTGAGTTTCTTACGGCTGGTCATTCACAAGTGGCTAGCTTGCGTGAGATAACTTGACGGTTTTGCACCGATCAGGGAGAAACGCATACCCTACAACCTTAGACACACAACGCAACTAGGAATAAGGACGTGACAATTTAACCACCAATAGGAGATAATTAAGGAGTAGTAAAACCTAAGTAAACACATCTTTAAACTATCATACGAGCACACATTAATTAGACATAGACTACATACACCTTAGATTAGATAATTAGATAAGTAGAGTAATCGGTAGAAATACCAACCCCCCAAATTCAAACCCCGAGATTCGTACCTTTCCTTTCCTTTAAAAATATAAAAAAGATAAAAAAGTAATCTTCCTCACCCACAACCTTAGCGTAGTAACTTCTCACTAGCATTCCTATTCCCCTAGAGAACGATATCAATTCCCGTGGCTTACCCTAATAGTACACTACAACGATTAGGTTCACTGCCTAGGGTGTTGAAAAACTTGCTCGACGAAAAGGAAGTTCCTTTGACCCCGAACGACGCGTGTAGCGTTATCAAGTTTTTGGCGCCGTTGCCGGGGAATAGAATAGCTAGTTAGTAGTCCACCTCGTTTAGGTTTCTTTGCTTGATTCCTATCAATTAAAATTTTTTCTCATTCTTAGCTTTCTCTTAGTCTATCCCCCTTCTTCGTGACCTTTGTTCGTAATCCCATCACTTTTCATCAAGGAAGGTGATAACCACCCACCATTCTACAACCCACCACCAATTGACCCGCCAATAGCCCGTACTCTTGGTGAATACTCGAGACCAAGCCACTTAGGCTATAGGAACACCATTGAGCTTCCCGACCAAGCCCAAACTACGGCCCTGCGATCCGACACCATCCGGTTGGTGCAAAACGGATGTGCATTCCACGGACTTCGTTCCGAAGATCCAAATCAGCATCTGAGGGATTTCCTCAAAATTGTCGATTCCATCGACCTTGATGCTACTACTCAGGCGACCACGTGCCTGCGTCTCTTCCAATTCTCTCTACGGGACCAAGCTAGTAATTGGCTTGAGCGACTTCCCGCCGGCTCCATCTCAAGTTGGGATGATCTTACCTCTCGCTTCCTTGCTCAATTTTTCCCACCAGGGAGAACCACTAAACTTAGGCGAGACATCCTGACGTTTCAACAACTCCAAGGTGAGTCTCTCTACAAAGCATGGACTCGATTTAAGGACCTACTCTGTAGACTCCCCCATCATGGCATTGATCTTTGGCTCCAAGTCCAAATTTTCTATGATCATGTCAACTTCCCCACCAAGCGATCCATTGACCAAGCGGCCGGTGGAAAACTTAGTGATCTCACCGCGGAAGAATCATGGGGTATAATAGAGGACCTTGCCCTCTATGACAACAAAATTTGGGATGACCCTCGTGAGCTGCCCAAAACCGTTAAGGCAATCTCCTTGCCTCCCCTTAACTTACAACCTTCCGACCGTAGGATGATCGAACTTGAAGATCAAGTTAATTTCCTAATGAGTTCCTACGAAAATCCTAAGTCCTCACGTCAAGTGAATAAAATCACTCTACCTTGTGAGTTATGTAGTGGTCCCCATGACACTCGTGATTGCACAAGACTTCCCGAACAAGCTTTTGCGGACTACGCCTCCATGCGTACCGACAGAGCGGGAGAGAAGTGGTACACTTTCAAGCCCGAACAAAACAACTTAGGAAACTCTTACAACCCCTCATGGAAAAATCACCCTAACCTTAAGTGGAACCAAAACTCAAGCACACCCCAAAGCTCATCTAGTCCACCTAATAGGTTCAACTCTCTAAACACCGGGAACCCCACTAATCTTGAGGCAATTGCATCTAGATTCCTATCATCTCAAGAGACTCGATTGACTAAGCTTGAAGCCGATTTTAAGCAAAGACAAAGCGAGATGACAAACAAGCTTGATGCCCTCTTAAAAGCCTTCAATGAACGGGAAGTTGGAGCACTCCCAAGTGATACTATAAAGAACCCAAAAGTGAATTCGATTTTTTCGACTTCATATTCTTGTTCACCATGGGAGAACACACATCCATGCCCCTCACACCCAACGGTTCACTCGG
The DNA here is from genome assembly GCA_019973895.1 of Chrysanthemum seticuspe. Taxonomy (NCBI): domain Eukaryota; kingdom Viridiplantae; phylum Streptophyta; class Magnoliopsida; order Asterales; family Asteraceae; genus Chrysanthemum; species Chrysanthemum seticuspe. Next base: position 151,334,589 of record BPTQ01000007.1, read on the forward strand.
TAAACGCTATCAAAAAGGGTTCCAAGCCATCCAAAAGGTACCAAGGCCCTGCACCGTTGGTGGAACCTACTCTTGAGAAACCCGTCAACCAAGAATCCAAACCTAGTTTAGAGGAGGAGTACAAGGAACTCCATCAAGAAAAACCGATTCTTGAGGTCTTAGCTCATGCACCTTATTATAATGATTTAAAAGAAAAATATGAGTTAGAACTTAAGCTTGGAAAACATGGGTCCACTTTTGTGTGAAATAATTTACCTAAGAAGTTAGACGATCCCGGGCTATTCACTCTTCCGTGTAGGCTTGGAACTTCCAAACCTCTCGACGCTCTAGCCGACTTAGGGTCATGCATCAATCTTGTTCCGTTGTCCCTCCATAGAAGCCTTAACTTAGGTAAAATAGAACCAACGGAAACCATCTTAGGTCTAGCGGACGGTAGTGTTGCACGTCCGGTAGGAATAATAAAAGACATGGTAGTACACGTAGGAGAGTTGACTCTTTTGGCCGACTTTCATGTGCTAGACATGAATAAGGACCCGACATGCCCATTACTAGTAGGAAGAGGATTCTTAGCTACCGCTAGTGCCATCATCGATTGTAAGATGTCCAAGATAGTGTTAGGAGAGGGGAGTGCTGGGTCAATTTACGATGTCAAAAAGCATACGTACTACAAAGAAGAGGAAATCCCACATGAGATTAGGTTGGATAGAGAGCCTTCTAGATATAGACCTTGGATAAATAAGAACCTCATAGGCCCCCAAAGACCTTTTTACCTAGATGAAGCCTTCACTAGTAAAGCAACTTTCCAAGAAAGAGAAATGGCTAGGGACATGGAAGTGAACCCGTTCGAGGACGCCTTAGTATTTAGGAAGATGACCGAGTTCTTAGAAAGCTTGCCCGTCAACCTTGTCATGAATAAGTGGAAAGTTGAGAAATCTAAACACAAATGGGATTGGGATAGACCGCCTAGTGACGGTAATGGAGAGTGGCACATTAGGATAACAATCTATGATCCCGATGGAGAGAAGTTTGAAAAGGCATATCTAACCGAACGTACTATTAGGAACTTGAATGATAAGCTTGATCCTTATGACATTGTTGAGGATAGGCTTACTTATATCGGTACGTAGGAGCACGACTACGAGTCTAGCTACAAGACTCTTAAATAAAGAAAAGCGCTTCGTGGGAGGCACCCATGCTTAATTGTTTGCTTGTTAGTGTCATATATCTTTTATTGATTGTTTATTCTCATGTTTAATTTTGTGAAAATGCTTTATTTTGTTTTTAATTTCGTCTTAATTGCATATAAAGGTATTTTACATAAGGGATAAGTGTAGGGAGGATTACACACGTTTTCAAGGAAGCGTAAACATGAGAATAACAATTCATTAAAAGATATATTTGTGTGTTTGTTCGAGTCAAATGCTTGTATCGAGTCATAATGGATGTTTTGCAGAAATTTTTCCAGATTCTAAAGATGTAAATTTTCCAGAAAATTGCAGACCAGTTTTTGTCAGGATAACCTGACGGCGTCAGGATCGCAACCTGACGGCATCAGGAAGGAGTAAAAACAACAGATTACTTTTTTCTCGTTTTCTGAGCTACTTAAAAAAAATTTGGAATTTTCCAGGTCTTAATTTTCCATAAATTTTGTAAACATCCATTCCACAAGCATTATATCCTAGTTTAAATCGAGTCTTATATATATTATTACCGCCGATTTTACGCGAAAGTTTCGTTTGTTTTCTTCAAGTGTGCAGGTTTAATTTATCAAGAAGAAGTTACATAAGATTGGAAGGAGCTTTTCACGCATAAATTCTTCTTGGAAAGGATTTAACCACTACTTCACACACGGATCCTACCGAGCTAATCAGGGGAGTACTAGTTTCTTTCGTTTTTAATTACCGTTCAATTATCATAACTTTGATACTTTCGGGGAACATTGGGGACAATGTTCAGTTTAAGTGTAGGGAGGGAAAATAAAACGGGAACTTTGAAACTATACTTATCCTTGATTATTTGCTTTGTCTAATTGTATTTGTGTAATAAACCATGAGAAAATGTCGGTTAGGGTAATTTTGGCACCAAATTAAAAATTTTTCATGACATATAAGAGTGGGCCATTAGTCTTAACAAAAGCGTCTCACGGATAGGAAGTTGCATGACTAGTACAAAAACCCTTTACCACCTAAATTCCACCCAAAATGTGAGGATCGCCCTTAGATTAGTAGGAATTAAAAGCATTCATCTTCAATGCTTAGAGTGTGAACCGGTAGTATATTAGATTCTAGAACTTGTTTTGTGATGCATTCCGAGATCGCAAGTAAGACTACACTTGTGTAGTTAGGAATAACTAAATGATAAGAGGCATTAGGATAACCCTTGTTTGATACCCGTAATATAATTACTTCTTCCACATCGGTTGAGTAATTCCCCCACACCCTTTGCGTTGTACTCATCTTTAGTACACGATACCCCTAGTTAACCCCTCAGAGCCTATCCTTTTCGCGGTTCTCATGATGTTTCGGTTTTTCCGGAATATCAATGAAGAGCATTGTTTACACGCCACCCCCAAATATACACCCAAATCGCCTTAGCCTACCCTGTATGCACTCACTTTTTGTGCATTATTGTTATTACCTTAAACCCTTAGTTCAATTATCTAGTTGCTTGCATGAGTTGCTAAGTCGAGTCATATCCTTTGTATACAGTTTTGGGACGATTGGGATTCATGGGAAAAGTTAAAGTTTATGAAATGACGGGAAGGGAACGTTAATTCAAATTCCCTTCGTTTGCGTAATAATGTACCCCAAGTGTTTTGATCTTTTCAATTCGGGTCAAATTAGTGTTAGAGTAATAAAAACTCAAGTGTAGGGATGTGCCTATAAATCCCTATTATTTTGATGTTACTGTAGAGGATGGTAGAGTAAAAGTGTATGAAAAAAAAAAAAAAAAAAAAAAAAAAAAAAAAAAAAAAAAAAACGGGCTACCATCCTATATCTATCATTTAAATTTATGTTTGTTTATTTCAGTTAGCTAGAGTTTAGAGTGTCGAGTCTTGGCTTAGCAACGCCATTCTTCGTATGCTTGTAACATAAGAGATTTTTGACCTACCACCACTATATAGCCTATCCCACCAAACCCTTTGTTTCCCTACCGTAAGCCTAACATTACAACCCTTTAAAGACCTCTTTGATAGTCTTTCCTAGGTGCTTATGCCAAAGCGATGGAGGTTTGATCTATTCTCAAGCCTATGGTAATCTATGTACTAGGACCGGTTAATGAGTGTTTATCTTCCATTTCCAATTTGTTATATTTCATATACACCCGAGAGAGATGTGAGTATCCAAACACCCCATGTGAGGTGCTAGTATGTGATTTCCGTGCTTGTTATCACTTTTGCGGGGCTTATATGTGTTGTGGACCATTTTGAACGAATGCTTCATGACCCCTAACTTATAAATTAATTGGCTAAAAGCACATTTGCTTGAGGACAAGCAAATACCAAGTGTAGGGATATTTGATAAGGTTTTAAAAGGTACCTTTTTGAGGGGTCGTTTAAGCCCTTATTTGATCACTTTTGTATCAGTTATTGCTTAATATCGTTCCTTTTCACTTTTTAGGTCTCTTGAAGGCAAAATGCTGGAATGGCACTTATTTGGACGAAAAGGCGCGATTATACGAAGAAAATGGCCAAAGTCAGAATCGAGACACTCAAAGCTGCTGAAAACATAAGGTGACGGCGTCATGTGTTAATTGTGACGCCGTTGGAGGATCTTTGTGATGGGACAGAAGCCAAAACTCCCATTTTCAAGTGACGACGTCAAGTTATAAAAGAGTAGGTCGTCGCAACTCAGACGGCCTAGATGTAATCCAGACGGCGTCAGAAGCAAAAGAGGACGGCGTCACAAGCATAAGGTGACGCCGTCGCAAGTCTAACGTGGCCAAGACGAAACCCTAATAACGGCGACACGACAGCGTCACAAAACATAAGGTGACGCCGTCGCAGATGTAATATTATATATAGAATCCGAAATTTTCAGTATTTGGTGTGTAGTCTTTTGGAGTAAAAACCTAAACCGAACCAAGGCTGTCTTGTACAATATTTTAGGGTTCCAAACCCTATCTTACACCAAGATAAGTGTTTTACTTCATTAATACAATTATGTCTTTGATTATTTGTGTGTATGCTTGCATGTTTTCCATGTCCGGCTAATTTACTTGTGTGTTTGCTTAGGGAATATGAAACTTAATTATTGAATATTGATTGGTTGTCTCTTATCTTAGTTGATTAATGATCTAGTAATGCGATAGGTCATTCGTTGTGTACTTAATGCTCGATTAAATCTTTGTGAACCTTAGAATATGACTCCTTGAGTAGTTGTAAGCTAAACCATCCAAAGAGTGCCTTAGAGTAAGAGTTTATTATCCCTAGTGGGTTTTGTAGACGAGACCCTTTGGTAAGTTCAAAGAGTTAGGGAGAAACGCATACCCTACAACCTTAGACACACAACGCAACTAGGAATAAGGACGTGACAATTTAACCACCAATAGGAGATAATTAAGGAGTAGTAAAACCTAAGTAAACACATCTTTAAACTATCATACGAGCACACATTAATTAGACATAGACTACATACACCTTAGATTAGATAATTAGATAAGTAGAGTAATCGGTAGAAATACCAACCCCCCAAATTCAAACCCCGAGATTCGTACCTTTCCTTTCCTTAAAAAATATAAAAAAGATAAAAAAATAATCTTCCTCAACCACAACCTTAGCGTAGTAACTTCTCACTAGCATTCCTATTCCCCTAGAGAACGATATCAATTCCCGTGGCTTACCCTAATACTACACTACAACGATTAGGTTCACTGCCTAGGGTGTTGAAAAACTTGCTCGACGAAAAGGAAGTTCCTTTGACCCCGAACGACGCATGTAGCGTTATCAATATGGACTTGGTAGTATATATACTACTGTTGACAAAATAAAAAGGTAAACATAGCAACTTGAATCACCCAAAACGGACAAATGAGTCAAAAGTAAAGGTAATAAGAAATTAGAAAACCCTAGAAATGACCACTTTTGTTTACTGCTGAATCTGTCATAAAATAAGTGGTACTTCTGGTCCGAATCATCAAAAACTTAAACATGAAAGTTGTCCGGAACGATTTTTTACGTCTACCGCGTGGAAACTCGGCCTAAAAAGACCAAATGATATCAATTACAGCCTAATATTTGTAAAATAGTTTTTTATTGGCAAAATTGGATTTTTACAAGTTAAAAATATAAAAACCATGTCATTTTTATAACTAGTTATATATTGAATTATTACAAAAATTTCATTATTGACTATATTAATAAAGTTATAACCACTTGTAAACTTTGAGAAATTGTAAAAAAAACTAAATATTTGTTAAAAACATAATAAAACTTTTATAATATAATAATCCCCACTCAAAATTATATATATTTTCTTTACTAAAGTACAACAATAGTAGGGAGCTTCATGTGAGGGGTTTCATTTGGGTAAAACGTATCGACGAGTTTGCTGGATTTACAATTTAAAGTGTACTGGCTCCTCGAACGTTTACTACATCACCTCTGAATTATGATGGCCCGAACGGTAGTACGATATCTATAAACTAAATATGTTTTCACATATTAAAATTGTTACTACAAAAATCAATATATAAATGAGTATATCATGATCAACATAGAGATATATATATATATATAGGATGGTTTATGTTTTTCCTAAACATTTTTCCAAACCTAAGTCAACATTTCATTTTTAGGTTGCACGTAGAAGTTTCCCGGTTTATCCATCACATCCGTTAGAGTACTTAACATCATTAACTCTCGGTGAGTTCATAGCCCCACTTTTTACTACTTAATTGTTTTACAAACCCTTGGGGGAAATACATGCTTTATTTTAAATCGAACACATTGCTTTGAAATTATACTTGAATGTATTATTTGCATTAAGTACCACTATTGCCAATCTTAAGTCCCTATTATCATGAACCATTAATCACTTGCGAGTGAACGCGAATAATGTGGATAGATCTATCGGGATTGACGAATCCCGTTTGTGTTGACCGGGTAGGCAAACAAACGCACTCTATTTGAAGATCCATAGGTTTAATGACAAATTACCTATTAGGGCAATTGTTACTATTATATCAAAGCTATTAACATTTCGGTATCATGAGCTTAGTGCACTAATATCTGTTTTGTTTTCTAAACTATGAATGTGAGACTAATTACCTCACGTTACGAATATTGTGTTCAACCATCAAACAAACTCTATGAGTTTCACTCAACCTTTGTGTTGACAATTTTAAGCATGTATTTCAGGTCCATAATGTTGGAAGCTGGCAAGGACAAGATCAAGAAGGCTATAAATAATTTATCATTCACAAAACATCAAAAATTTATATTGATGTATTTTGTAAAAATGAAACCAACTAGGACCTATTTTTTAAACTCTGTTATATTTGAATGATAAAGCCTTTTTAAAATGACTCATTTAGTGGTAGTTTTCTATTATTATGACTGTTGTACCATCGAGTAATACCCAGTTTGAATTCCGCTGCATATTATGAATTGGGGGCGTTACAGATTGGTACCAGAGCCATAGTTATAGAGAAACGAGTCTAAATTGAGACTTAAACTATAACTACTTTTACAAACAAAAACATTTTTATAGCCTTCCGTTCTCCGTGCCTTCCATCCTCCAGACGATTATGGACTTTTAAGACATGTTAAAATAACATGATCATATTAGTATATTGATATATACACTTGAATTATTTAAAGCATTCCCTGTAAGTACTAGAACTGTTTTAACATCATATCCTTTTGTAGACACTATGTCTGTACCTGCATCTCCCGATTATGTTCCGGCATCACCCGAACAATTTCTGAACATTCAAATTATTCCGGAACTTGATTTTCCCGATATCAATGATGACTACCTTGATGCCGTCGATTACGATGATGAACCATACGGAGATTTGGCCGACGAAGAAGAAGAGGATCCGGTTGTACCGTATTCTCCCGAATATAATGTTCAAGATTGGGTTGAATCCGAGGATGATTAAGAGGTAGACTATGTATATGGTGTAGCACAATTATCACCACCTCCTGCCTCAGAAACATCTTCCGAACCTAATCCTACTAATCCTACTCAAGGACCAACATACACTTATGAAGTCGGCGGGTCATCCACAATAATACATGCTTTCATAAATGCTGCTCAATACGAACTATACCGCTTGAAACAACACCTTGACCTAACTCAACAGAAAGTTCAAAGTATGGCACGGCAAATGAATAAACATGAATCCCTTGTTACAACAGCCAAAACCGAGGCCATTCATGCTCGCCAACGCCTTGATTTGTTCATCTTAGATATGAGTTATATGAAGGACGACTTGAATCATGTTGGGGACATAGTCTTCAATCCACTATCTGGATGGTAAGACATCAAAAATCGATTACCAAGAAGGGGCGCAAATCCAAGAACTACGAAATCGCTTAAACTCAACAGAGATTCGACTGAACGTTGCTAACTTCGACCGATATTGTCTTCAGAATGAGTTGTATGATATGCAATCTTCTATGAATGCCATGCAACAAAAGATATATCAAAAAGAAGTCGAAGAAAACCGCTCAAGTGATAGCATCGATGTACTAGCCAAATATGGAAACATCGATTCGTCCAAACCCTCCCACCAACATTAGACTAGTGTGATAATACTAGTTATCTTTTGTACTTCTAAACTTATTACACTCAGTTAGAAAACTCTATGTAACCCATTGATCGGTGCAAAACCGTCAAGTTTTCTCACGCGAGCTGATCACTTGTGAATGACCAGCTGTAAGAAACTCAAAACAGTACACACACCAATACAATTTAAGATCAGGAGAATACAGTGGATTCCCGGGTCGTTATGTCCCACGGAGGATGACTGGTGTTTAACACAATCAGATGTCGAGTAATCACTAAGGATAGTGATCAGTAAGGTTTTTGAGTTGTTTATAAACTACAGAAGATTAAAGAAGATTAAAAAGTTAAAATCTATTAAATAAACGCTATCACTATTTTTACAATGATGTTTTTGTTTTTATGTTTTAATAAAACTGAAATTAAAATCTACGCGACGTACAAAATAAAAAGTGAAACTAAAGCAATATTAACCCTAAAAATATGAAAATGATATTTTTATAAACCTAATGATATAAGAAACTTTTTAGAAAAAGAAAACTATTTTTATAACTATTATTCTAATTATTATTAATTAAAAACTATTTTTGACTATTTAATAATTACCTAAAATACAAAAAATTAGGAAATTAAGCTAGAAAAATAAAATTATGAAATGGAAAAGTCTAAAATAACAAACTAGAATTTTCAAAACTATTTTTGTATTTTTCTGATTATTTTTCTATTTTTTATGAATTTTAAACTATTAAAAACTAATTAAATTACTAAAAATTACCAAATAAACTATGAAAAATCTGAAAAATTACTTTTTTCACTTTTTATATTTATCTAAACTTAATAAAAATGAAAAGTTATTTTTTTGGACTTTTTCTGAATTTTTTCTATTAAAAGCTATTTAAATAATCCTAAAAACTGTTTTTAATTAAGAAAAATAGCAAACTGTTATGGAAAAATGTGAAAATTTCAGGAAAACTCTAAAATTATACTAGGAATCTAGGAAAAATGGAAAAACATGGTGTTGTGTGGAAGATTTTGGAACTGCTGTGCTAATGCTTATGAAATAAGCACTTGAAAAAGCCAAAAAGTACCCAATGGAAACCAACTGATCACAGAAGCTTTGTTATGTTAAAGTGACCCAAATGCAACTTATTTCAACAACTTTTAACCTCTGATAAGCTAATTACCAAGATTTGGTTTATTTGAGTACTTAAACTAAAACAGTTTCTGAGCACCAAGTTGTAGCTTATTCACAAGTTTCAAAATAAGTTCAAATGGAAAAACAGAAGTTAAGACCTCAAGATGACCTGGCTAACTAGGCTTAAACCAAATATGAGCCAAAGAAAAGCTCTATGGAGCTCTGTGCAGGGTTAGCAAAAAGCTGAGAAAAGCTCAGTTTTGAATGAGCTTGTGAGCAGGGCATATGTGCCCTGCTTAATGAGCTTATTTGAGAGCTTTAAAAAATTAACAAAAATCAGCAAAAATATTGATAAGAAACTATACCAAGGGATCTTATAAAACCCAAAGTTTGGCTTGAATTGACCCAAAGATGAGTCCAAGAAAAATCTTGCTAGTTGGGCAAAAAACCACTTTTCCAAGTTTTCTTGACTTTTGACAGATTGAGAAACTTTGACTTTTATGATCTTTGCAACTGATTTATCAACTGAATATGATGTGTTATGATGGAAAGACACTACTGCAAGCTATATATATTATATCTAAGCACAATTCAACATTTTGTCTTTATAAAAATCCAACAGATAAGCTCTTTGAAACAGATTACTGAGATTTTGACTTTCAGCTAAAGCAGGCACAATTCTAAGACAGAAATGAGTAACTTATAGTCAAACAAGTATGAAACAACAAAAAGCTATCACTGAACTAGCCTAACTGACAGTTGAATGTGTTTATCCAAACACCACTTTTCTAACTGTTGTGAAGTTTAAAACTATTATAACACTAAACAAGCACAAACCATTGATCAAACTAGCTTAATATATCTTAATTACTACTATTTGAACAGAATTTAACAGATTATAACTACAAATGGAGATTATGCTAAAAGACTTAAAAATCACTTACTAAAAACCACTTTGACTTGCAACCTGTGAAACCAAGGACCACAGTAACACTACCCTATTCAAACCTTCCCAAGTACACAAAATCAATCCATTTCAAGCTCTGAACCAACCCAAATCCTTCTGCATCAATTTTTGCTCCATCTTTGACTTTTGTTGACCAATTTCCAAAACTGCTTGAATTTTGAGTGCAGGCTTACAAAAAGCTATAATTAGCTTATGTAAACTTGTTTTAGCTTATAGATAAGCTTATAAGACCTTATACATAAGAACTTGAATTTGAAATTTTTAACAGTAAGCATAAATTATGTGATGTGAATTATAGCTTGAATTACTGCTTGAAATCAGTTCTAACACACTTAAACAACTTAATTTTATATCATGAAACAAAGTATTACAATTTAAAGCTTAATTAAAGACTTAAAAATAAATTACGACATACAAGAAATTAAAAACTAAGTTACATTCTTCTCTCTTGACTCTCCCTCCTCTTTTATGCTTCCAACTTGTTACACGTGGCCTTCTGATGCAATCCCACCTCCCAATTCAACCAATGGAAGGGTTTAGAGTGTTTTTCCAATTTTGGCGGGAAGTGGGATTTTCAACTGTGGGCTCTGAAAACAGGCACTAGGGGGGGGGGTGGCATTAATTGTGGTGGTAAAAGTAGGTGAGGGTGATGATGAGGGGGGTGGAAAGGTGAGGTGACTGGAGGGGGGAAGCAGACAGGCAAGTGGTGCAGAGGTTGGGGAAGATAAACAGTACAGGTGGCGGGTTCTGCTTTTTGACTTATTTTGACCAAGGGGTCAAAATGGGATTGTGACAGGGGCTAAGGTAGGGAGGTCAAAATAGTGTAATAGTGGCAGGGTCAAAATGCAGTTTTGACAAGGGTTTGGATTAGGCTAATTTGACAAGGACTATTGTTGCAAAATCTGAAATCTTGAAGGACTATTCCTGCCATTTTTCCAAAGTTACCATAAGGACTAAAATTGACAACCTTCAATAGTGCAAGGACTAAACTTGCCATTTTCCTATTTTCAAAGGACTATTTTTGCCAATTTCCAAAGTTCAGGGACTAAAGTTGTAATTTTGTAAATTTGAATCTCAAGGACCAATTTTGACAACTTTTGAATCCCTAAGGACTTAAAATGATATTTTTCTTTATTTGGTTTTACCAGGGACTGTTTTTGACAATTTTTCAAACTTGGGGGACTAAAACTGCCAATTATGCAAACTTGATACGTTTTTCACCAGATTTTGATATTTTTGCATTTAAAACATATAAAACACTTGTTTGTGATATTTTTATCATTTTGATGTATTTCTGAGTGTTTTCAGATGTTTTTGCAGTTTAATTGGTACAAAAATGATGAGTATTTAGACACTCATCAATCCCCCACACTAAGATATTGCTAGTCCCTAGCAATGATTTGAGAAAAATTAATGGATTTTATCTCTTTACCAAAAGCCATTACTTCTGGAGTAGCCAAATGTTTCAGTTCAAGTAAGAACCATGGTACACTGATAACCATGTGATTTTGAGCAAACCACCAGCTTTCAACGGATTTGATTTGTCTTTACCAGAAGCCGTACCCTTCTGGACTAGCCAACTCTTAGATAAAATATCTTTGGTGAGCTGATTACCAATTATGGTTTTCCAACTGCCTTTACCACAAGCCATAAACTTGCGGGCTAGCCAACTCTTCACTTTTAAGGATATGGTGAGCTGAATACCATACAATTTTGGGCAAATTGCAAGCCATATAAACGGATTTGAGATATCTTTACCAAGAGCCGTTTGCTCCTGGATTAGCCAATCCTTTTGTCTTACAGACATGGCGGACTGATAACCAAATGAGAAAGTGTAAAACACTTACTCCAAAAAAAAAATTTTTTGGCCAAAAACGGGGGAATTAGGCGGTATAATTACATGATAAAATTCGTGAGAATTCCCCCCCACACTTAGAAATGAATATTGCCCTCAATATTCAAAGTACCGGCGGTTATGCCGAAACAAAGAACGTAAAAGGGAAATACTACGGCCATTATTTAGCAAGGATATTTTTTTTTTTTTTTTTTTTTTTTTTTTTTTTTTTTTATACACAACATGTGGGGCACTCCCCCACACTAGGGTGGTACACACGGGTGAAAACCCATGTAACATGCTACTGTTTTTGATACCCGAGTCGCTAGCTTGACTCGATCCCCGCATTCATTGGTTCATGGGGAAAGTTTGAAGATCCGGGACAATCACAGGAGGAATGTCCTCTCCGAAGTAATGCTTCAACCGATGACCATTCACTTTAAAGTTTGGACCATCGGGCTGAGATAACTCAATGGTGCCATAAGGATAAACCTTAGTGATAGTAAATGGTCCAGACCAGCGGGATTTAAGCTTTCCCGAGAAAATCTTCAATCTTGAATTGAAAAGAAGGACTCGATCACCAACGTTGAAAACGCGGTTTTTGATTTTAGAGTCATGAATCTTCTTTGTCTTTTCTTTATAGATCAAAGAGTTCTCGTATGCTTGATCACGGAGTTCATTTAATTTATTCATTTGAACTTTTCTGTGATCACCAGCAGTCTGAATATCAAAGTTGGCATGCTTCAAGGCCCAGTATGCCTTGTGCTCTAACTCAACAGGTAGATGACACGCCTTCCCGTATACAAGCTTGTATGGAGTGCACCCGATGGGTGTTTTGTAAGTTGTACGGAAGGCCCAGAGTGCGTCATCTAGCTTATCCGACCAAGAGGCACGGTTTTCACCAACCGTCCTCTCCAGAATTCTCTTAATCCCCCGGTTTGAAACTTCCACTTGCCCACTAGTTTGGGGGTGGTACGCAGTAGAGAGACGGTGAGTTACACCATACTTCTGCATGACTCTTTCAAACTGGTCATTGCAGAAATGCGTACCACGATCACTGATTATGGCTCGTGGAGTTCCAAACCTAGCAAACAAGGATTTTAAGAATTTCACTACAACTCGGGCATCGTTAGTGGGTAAAGCCTTAGCTTCGACCCATTTTGACAAGTAGTCAACGGCCACGAGTATGTACTTATTACCGCGAGAAGAAGGGAATGGCCCCATAAAGTCAATGCCCCAGATGTCAAAGATCTCACACACTTGAATGGCGTTTTGTGGCATTTCATTCCTTTGTGAGATATTCCCGTGACGTTGACAAGCGTCACAGGCTTTGACGAATTCATGGGCATCCTTATAGATCGTGGGCCAATAGAATCCGGAATCAAACACCTTCTTGGCGGTGTAGTTGGGGCTATGATGTCCCCCAGTAGGTCCAGAATGGCAAGCTTTGAGAATGTCAATAGCTTCCTGACCATATACACATCGCCTGATGACTTGATCCGCGCAGATTTTAAACAAGAAAGGGTCGTCCCAGAAGTAATGTTTAACATCCTTGAAGAACTTGTTCTTCTGTTGGGACGACATCCCTTTCACTATGAAGTTACCCGCATGGTAATTTGCGAAGTCAGCAAACCATGGGGTAGTAGAGTCTCCACGAAAAGAAACCGCATTCAGTGTCTCGAGAGGAAATGTTTCATTTATTTCCTTTTTCTCGAACACATCCTGGTGAGGGTTCTCTAATCGGGACAGATGATCAGCAGCTAGGTTCTCAGCTCCTTTTTTATCACGTATAATGATATCAAATTCCTGGAGGAGGAGAACCCAACGGAGCAATCTCGGCTTTGCATCTTGTTTTGCAAAGAGATATTTAAGAGCCGAGTGATCCGTATACACTACGCATTTGGTCAAGATGAGGTATGGCCGAAATTTCTCAAATGCATACACCACAGCTAATAGTTCTTTTTCTGTAGTGGTGTAGTGGGTTTGAGCTTCAGTCATAGTCTTACTTGCGTAGTGGATAGGCTGAAAATATTTTGTTTTGCGTTGCCCCAAGACTGCACCGATAGCAAAATCACTTGCATCGCACATGAGCTCAAAGGGTAGATCCCAGTCGGGGGCAACTAGAATGGGTGCCTCCGTAAGCCTTTTCTTTAGTGTTTCAAAAGCTTCGACGCACTCAGGAGAGAAGATAAAAGGAGCTTCTTTTTCAAGAAGATGGGTCATAGGCCGAGCGATTTTGGAAAAATCCTGTATGAATCTACGATAAAACCCGGCATGACCAAGGAAACTCCTAATACCTTTGACGGTAGTGGGATGAGGCAGTTTAGCAATAACATCAACTTTTGCTCTATCGACCTCAATCCCGTTTTTTGAAATCTTATGGCCAAGGACTATGCCTTCTTTGACCATAAAGTGACTCTTCTCCCAGTTTAGACATAGATTGGTGTCTTCACACCTTTTAAGCATTTTGTCTAAATGGGAGAGACAAGTCTGAAATGAATCCCCGATGACTGAGAAGTCATCCATAAACACCTCCATTGTTTCCCCGATCATGTCGTGGAATATGGCCATCATACATCGTTGGAACGTGCCAGGAGCGTTACATAAGCCAAAGGGCATACGTTTGTAGGCAAAAGTTCCGTATGGGCAGGTGAATGTGGTCTTCTCTTGATCCTGTGGATCAATGGGGATCTGAAAGTAACCCGAGAAACCATCAAGGAAACAATAGTATTCGTTCCCTGCTAATCTCTCAAGCATCTGGTCCATGAAGGGTAGAGGAAAATGGTCTTTACGGGTGGCGTCATTCAACTTACGATAGTCAATACAGACACGCCATCCCGTAACCAATCGAGTTGGAATTAACTCGTTTTCTTCATTCGTGACAACAGTTATGCCACCCTTTTTTGGAACACAGTGAATCGGGCTAACCCAAGGACTATCTGAGATTGGGTAAATCAATCCTGCATCAAGAAGTTTGATAACCTCCTGTTTGATAACATCATGGATTTTTGGATTCACCCTTCTCTGATGTTGAACTGCTGGCTTGAAGTCATCCTCCATTAAGATTTTGTGTGTACAAAACTCAGGGTTAATACCCTTAATGTCGGAGAGTTTCCAAGCAATTGCTTGCTTGTGTGACTTCAAGACCTTTATGAGAGCAGTCTTTTCATCTTTACTCAAATCTCGAGCAATAATGACAGGTAATTTATCATCACCTTCAAGAAATGCATACTCGAGATGAGGCGGTAAGTCCTTAAGTTCGACTTCAGGAAATTCTTCAGTTTTCTCAACTGACTTGACTTCCTTGTTATGAAGGTTGACGGGAGGGAGAGGAGGAGAAGTGTCCTGATTTAACAACTTCTCAAGAACAAGAATATCTCCCTCCGGATTAATCTCATGGTGATTAATCTCTTCAGGAATTGCATCACTGATGTGAGGGGTTGATGAATGATCATCTTTAAGCATTTTCTCAATGAGAAGTATGTCCCCCTCGATGTCAATTGGAGCGTGATCAATTTCCCATGGAACAGAATCACTAGCCAAGTATGCTTCAATCTCTTCCAAGATGAAGTCGCTTCCCTCAAATGGAGTGAGAGAAGGAGTAGAATTGGCTATGATAGGTTGAGAAGATGTGGTGGGATTCCCACTCACAGAATTATGAGAATAACCCAGAACTTCTTGAGAGTACTCTTCAGAAGCAACATCAATGATATCGATTCGGTTAACCGATTCAGAATCATAGTTTGCGGAGTACCTCGAAGTTTGATCAAGGTTAAAGGTGACAGCTTCATTCCCAACACGTAATGTGATTTCTTGCTCAAATACATCAATGAGAGCACGGCCCGTTCTCAGGAATCCTCTTCCAACAATGAGAGGAACCCGTGGATCAGCATCGAAATCAACAACTACAAAGTCAGCCGGAAAATGGAACTTTCCTACTTTCACAAACACGTCCTCGGCAATTCCAAGAGGACGGGATATTGTACGATCTGCAAGCTCGAGAGTCATGCATGTAGGAGTAAGATCCGGAAGAGAAAGTTTCTTCCATACTGAATGAGGCATCAGGTTTATGCTTGCACCAAGATCAGCCAAGGCAAAGCATTCAACCATCCCTGGAAATACACAAGGTAAGAGGAACTTTCCAGGATCTCCAAGCTTCTCGGGAAGCTTCTTCAAGATAACTGCAGAGCAGTTCTCGTTCAGTGGAGTTTTAGCCATTTCAAACAGCTTTTCCTTGTTGCTTAGCATGTGTTTGAGAGTTGATGCAAACTTGGGCATCAACATGATAGCATCCGCGAAGCTTATGTCAAAATGAAGTTCTTGGAAAATTTGAAAGAATTTTTCCATTTGATGACCAGCTTTCTCGCGGAGCTTCTGCTCATGTAAACGTGATGGGTAAGGGATAGAAGATTTGGATTTTCCAATGGGAGCTACAGGAGGTTCAAAAACAACTCCTGGATTGGATTTTGGTTTCTGGACAACCTGAGGATGGACAGTGCTGGTACTTCCGTTATTAGTAGGAAGTTCCTTGTCCGTTGTCGCCTCAGGTTCACTTTCCACTACCTTCGGGAGAGAAGAAGAAGAGGTAGTAGGAATAGCGGGTCCATCATACGAAACACCACTTCTGGTCGTGATCGCCTTTGCATCGCCCCTCGGATTAGCGATCGTGTTGCTAGGTAAAGTACCTGAGCCCGAGGGTCGATCATTTAAAGACTTCTTCAATTCAGCGATCTGACTAACCAACAACCTGTTTGTCTCCTCTTGAGTCTTCATGAATTGCCTTAAAAGCTCATCAGATGTTGACACAAGAGGAGGAGGAGGAGGAACAATTTGAGGCCGTATGTTCTGGTTATAGCCAGAATTCCCTTGATTAGGGTTCATATTCCCCTGAAATTGATTCCCTCGGTTGTAAGTGTTTTGATTAAGATTTCCTTGTTGTTGGAAACCTTGGTTGGGCCCGGAATAGAAATTACCTTGGTTTTGATAACCTTGGTTCATTCTTTGTTGGTTCTGATTCCGGTTAGGATTCTGGTTGAAACCGGGTGGTGCCTGATAAGTGTTAGCTCGGTAGTTTGGTTCATTTTGAGGACGGTATTGATTACCTCCTTGATTTGAAGTACCGGCTATAGCATTAGCTTCAAACGGACTACCATCGGTGGCAGTACAGTTGTAGTATGCATGAGGACCACCACAAGTAACACAAACTTCAACTTTCTCCACTTCACCATATGATGGTGCTTGTGTGAAAGTGACTTTCTTCTGGTTAGCAAGAACCAAGGCCTGAACAATATCCGTGAGTTTGTCAATCTTAGCATCGGTGCTAGATGTACTCACGGGAGATGAAGTAGAAGGTCCAGCATTAGACTCAGTATGATATGTCTTTGTGCGGAAAGGACGGACCTGGGACTTGTTCTCAATGATTTGCAAGGCTTCTTTTGTGGTCTTGCTCAAGAAATTACCTCCCGCGGAGGCATTCAGAGAGTCTTGATTGGCCTGGTTCAGACCATTGTAGAAAGTATCCATTTGCATTAACTCGGTAAAACCATGATGCGGACACTTGCGGAGCAAGTCTTTGTAACGATCCCATGCCTCCCCGAATGATTCCTCAAATCTCTGAGAAAATTTCATTATCTCATTCTTAAGACTTGTAGTTCGGGATGGAGGATAGAATTCGTTCACAAACTTTGTGACAAGATCTTCCCATGTCTCAATGGATCGAGGGGGTTGTTTCTCAAGCCAATTCCGGGCTTGTCCCTCTAGAGAGAATGGGAACAGAAGAAGCTTGATAGCTTCATGTGGGACATTCTTATATTTGATGGTAGATGCAATCTTGTTAAACCATCGAATGTGTGCATGAGGATCATCCCGCTCAAAACCATAGAATTGGCTTTGGGTTACCAGATTAAGTAACCCGGTTTTGAGCTCAAAAGTGTCAGCCACGATGGCTGGGACAACAATAGCATCTCCGTAACCCTCGATGGGTGCTTGGAGAAGCTCATTCATCGGCTTATCTTCTGCCATTACAGCAGGTGGTGGTGGTGGTAGACGTTCCTCAGTCACAGCTGATGGAGCAGAACGTCCTCTACGTCTACGAGGAATCTTTCCAAGTTCTGACAAAGGACTTGTAGAACTGGAAGAACGAGTGCGCATGCACTAAGTATAAAAATCAGTTTTCAAAACAAATGAGGCAAAACACAAGTGAACTTAACCAATAATCCCAAATGAAATGGCTTCTTTGAAAAAGGTACACCAAATCACAAGTGACACAAAGGCAAGTTTTAAATCTGATGTTCGGGAACTTATTATGGTCGCACCCCCAGTTAGGTAGTGCACTGCCTTGATTTGCGGTGGTTGATTTTTATGTATATCAAGTATCACTGAAAAGACGTAGGTACAGATCTGTGCTGATGGGTTTAAAAACTTTTGGACAATATTTTTGGTATCGTCTCGTCTAACCAAATCGTATTTCTTTAAGAATCACCTTAAAAGAAACACAAGATAGAAAACGTTACGATTGTTTTGTTGTTTTATATTTTTTTGGTGTTTTTAACACTTTAGGAAAAGTGTTAATGAACTTTTTTTTTTTTTTGATTTGTTATAACTTTACAGAAAACTTTTTACAAACTGTGGTATATGTGCAAGTACGGGTCTGAAAAATGTCTAGAACACGCTTACAGCCTCCCCGGCAGCGGCGCCAAAATTTGATCGGTGCAAAACCGTCAAGTTTTCTCACGCGAGCTGATCACTTGTGAATGACCAGCTGTAAGAAACTCAAAACAGTACACACACCAATACAATTTAAGATCAGGAGAATACAGTGGATTCCCGGGTCGTTATGTCCCACGGAGGATGACTGGTGTTTAACACAATCAGATGTCGAGTAATCACTAAGGATAGTGATCAGTAAGGTTTTTGAGTTGTTTATAAACTACAGAAGATTAAAGAAGATTAAAAAGTTAAAATCTATTAAATAAACGCTATCACTATTTTTACAATGATGTTTTTGTTTTTATGTTTTAATAAAACTGAAATTAAAATCTACGCGACGTACAAAATAAAAAGTGAAACTAAAGCAATATTAACCCTAAAAATATGAAAATGATATTTTTATAAACCTAATGATATAAGAAACTTTTTAGAAAAAGAAAACTATTTTTATAACTATTATTCTAATTATTATTAATTAAAAACTATTTTTGACTATTTAATAATTACCTAAAATACAAAAAATTAGGAAATTAAGCTAGAAAAATAAAATTATGAAATGGAAAAGTCTAAAATAACAAACTAGAATTTTCAAAACTATTTTTGTATTTTTCTGATTATTTTTCTATTTTTTATGAATTTTAAACTATTAAAAACTAATTAAATTACTAAAAATTACCAAATAAACTATGAAAAATCTGAAAAATTACTTTTTTCACTTTTTATATTTATCTAAACTTAATAAAAATGAAAAGTTATTTTTTTGGACTTTTTCTGAATTTTTTCTATTAAAAGCTATTTAAATAATCCTAAAAACTGTTTTTAATTAAGAAAAATAGCAAACTGTTATGGAAAAATGTGAAAATTTCAGGAAAACTCTAAAATTATACTAGGAATCTAGGAAAAATGGAAAAACATGGTGTTGTGTGGAAGATTTTGGAACTGCTGTGCTAATGCTTATGAAATAAGCACTTGAAAAAGCCAAAAAGTACCCAATGGAAACCAACTGATCACAGAAGCTTTGTTATGTTAAAGTGACCCAAATGCAACTTATTTCAACAACTTTTAACCTCTGATAAGCTAATTACCAAGATTTGGTTTATTTGAGTACTTAAACTAAAACAGTTTCTGAGCACCAAGTTGTAGCTTATTCACAAGTTTCAAAATAAGTTCAAATGGAAAAACAGAAGTTAAGACCTCAAGATGACCTGGCTAACTAGGCTTAAACCAAATATGAGCCAAAGAAAAGCTCTATGGAGCTCTGTGCAGGGTTAGCAAAAAGCTGAGAAAAGCTCAGTTTTGAATGAGCTTGTGAGCAGGGCATATGTGCCCTGCTTAATGAGCTTATTTGAGAGCTTTAAAAAATTAACAAAAATCAGCAAAAATATTGATAAGAAACTATACCAAGGGATCTTATAAAACCCAAAGTTTGGCTTGAATTGACCCAAAGATGAGTCCAAGAAAAATCTTGCTAGTTGGGCAAAAAACCACTTTTCCAAGTTTTCTTGACTTTTGACAGATTGAGAAACTTTGACTTTTATGATCTTTGCAACTGATTTATCAACTGAATATGATGTGTTATGATGGAAAGAAACTACTGCAAGCTATATATATTATATCTAAGCACAATTCAACATTTTGTCTTTATAAAAATCCAACAGATAAGCTCTTTGAAACAGATTACTGAGATTTTGACTTTCAGCTAAAGCAGGCACAATTCTAAGACAGAAATGAGTAACTTATAGTCAAACAAGTATGAAACAACAAAAAGCTATCACTGAACTAGCCTAACTGACAGTTGAATGTGTTTATCCAAACACCACTTTTCTAACTGTTGTGAAGTTTAAAACTATTATAACACTAAACAAGCACAAACCATTGATCAAACTAGCTTAATATATCTTAATTACTACTATTTGAACAGAATTTAACAGATTATAACTACAAATGGAGATTATGCTAAAAGACTTAAAAATCACTTACTAAAAACCACTTTGACTTGCAACCTGTGAAACCAAGGACCACAGTAACACTACCCTATTCAAACCTTCCCAAGTACACAAAATCAATCCATTTCAAGCTCTGAACCAACCCAAATCCTTCTGCATCAATTTTTGCTCCATCTTTGACTTTTGTTGACCAATTTCCAAAACTGCTTGAATTTTGAGTGCAGGCTTACAAAAAGCTATAATTAGCTTATGTAAACTTGTTTTAGCTTATAGATAAGCTTATAAGACCTTATACATAAGAACTTGAATTTGAAATTTTTAACAGTAAGCATAAATTATGTGATGTGAATTATAGCTTGAATTACTGCTTGAAATCAGTTCTAACACACTTAAACAACTTAATTTTATATCATGAAACAAAGTATTACAATTTAAAGCTTAATTAAAGACTTAAAAATAAATTACGACATACAAGAAATTAAAAACTAAGTTACATTCTTCTCTCTTGACTCTCCCTCCTCTTTTATGCTTCCAACTTGTTACACGTGGCCTTCTGATGCAATCCCACCTCCCAATTCAACCAATGGAAGGGTTTAGAGTGTTTTTCCAATTTTGGCGGGAAGTGGGATTTTCAACTGTGGGCTCTGAAAACAGGCACTAGGGGGGGGTGGCATTAATTGTGGTGGTAAAAGTAGGTGAGGGTGATGATGAGGGGGGTGGAAAGGTGAGGTGACTGGAGGGGGGAAGCAGACAGGCAAGTGGTGCAGAGGTTGGGGAAGATAAACAGTACAGGTGGCGGGTTCTGCTTTTTGACTTATTTTGACCAAGGGGTCAAAATGGGATTGTGACAGGGGCTAAGGTAGGGAGGTCAAAATAGTGTAATAGTGGCAGGGTCAAAATGCAGTTTTGACAAGGGTTTGGATTAGGCTAATTTGACAAGGACTATTGTTGCAAAATCTGAAATCTTGAAGGACTATTCCTGCCATTTTTCCAAAGTTACCATAAGGACTAAAATTGACAACCTTCAATAGTGCAAGGACTAAACTTGCCATTTTCCTATTTTCAAAGGACTATTTTTGCCAATTTCCAAAGTTCAGGGACTAAAGTTGTAATTTTGTAAATTTGAATCTCAAGGACCAATTTTGACAACTTTTGAATCCCTAAGGACTTAAAATGATATTTTTCTTTATTTGGTTTTACCAGGGACTGTTTTTGACAATTTTTCAAACTTGGGGGACTAAAACTGCCAATTATGCAAACTTGATACGTTTTTCACCAGATTTTGATATTTTTGCATTTAAAACATATAAAACACTTGTTTGTGATATTTTTATCATTTTGATGTATTTCTGAGTGTTTTCAGATGTTTTTGCAGTTTAATTGGTACAAAAATGATGAGTATTTAGACACTCATCACCCATGTAATAGCTAGCAGTAGTAAAACGTTGTAATTACTAAACTGAAAGTATCAGTTAGTAAATTTTGAAGAAACTTGCAATAAGTTTTGATTTTGTAAATCAATCAACGTTATGTGAATAAAAACTCTGGTTTTATGCTATCATGTGTTATGGTTTAAAACTCCAAACTTTATTATTTCTAAATTTCCGCCAAAAATCATGATCTTTTTATAACTCTCGATATCTCTTTTTGATAGAATCATGCCGCCAAAGAAAGCGAAAGAACCTCAACCAATGACTCCAGCTGCCATTGAGCGAATGATTAATGAACGAGTGAATGCGGAAATTAACGCTGAACGAGCAGCCGCTGCTGCAGCCGTTGAAGCCGCCGCTGCCGCTGAAACTGCCGCTGCCGCTGTAGCTGCTAGGCTTGCCGCAGCTAATGCAACTAGAGGTTGCTCATACAAAGAATTTATGAGTTGCAAACCCATAAATTTCAAGGGTTCAGAAGGAGCCGTGGGTTTAACTCGCTGGTTTGAAAGAATGGAGTCTGTGTTCTCAATCAGCAAATGCGCTGAAAGTGACAAAGTTCAATAGGCCACTTGTACATTACTAGATCAGGCATTATCATGGTGGAATGTAGTTGCTTAACCAATGGGCATCACAAATGCTTATAAAATCTCTTGGGTTGCTCTAAAGGGTTTAATGATCAAGGAGTATTTCCCTCGTAGTGAAGTACAAAAGTTGGAAGCGGAGTTCTGAAACCATGTACTCAAAGGTGTTGACATTACAACTTACAACCGCTGATTTTAAGAATTGGCGATACTATGTCCATCAATGGTTCCAACAACTGAAAAGCTGTTAGAGAGATATATCTGGGGACTTACGCCTATCTGTAGGATCGATATATTATTGTGTTTGACGATTCGGGTGGTCTTGGATGATCAAAATACATGTTAGCCATTAGAGAGAGAAAGTAGATAGTTGGGTGTTTTCTTGCTAGAGACTTGGTATACCAAAGTATGGAATGTTAGATTGAAAAGCACCACCCCTTCCATGGATGGAAGGGGTATTTATAGTTACACAAGATACGTCCTCCTATCGGACTGTGGATCAGGCATACAGTGGGTAAAGACCCGTCCTTCCTCCACGGTGTTGCACTAAACTAAACGACGCTACAAACTAACTAATAAACTACTAAATAACGTAATTAATGACAAGTCTACGAGCTAAACTATGCTAGATAATATTTGGGGTGACTGACACTTTAACATGGAATTTCTAATTCCTAACAATCTCCCCCTAAGGGAGGTCACCCCATGATTTACATTTTGAATCCTAGCATTCTTTCTTTGTCTTTGTTCTTGAGCTCGTAGACTTCAATTCTTCAATTCCGCAATCTTTGTGCTTTTGTAGCGATTCTTCCAAGTCCGCATTGATTTGTACTTTAAGTGGAGGCCTTTAACGGATCCACATCTTTGATGATCTTCGAGCTTTCATTGAGATCATCAGCCACAACAAATCTCTGGATCACCCTTTGTTGTGTTGCCATCATGTGATGTTGTGACTTTTGGACCGACATGCTCACATTTTCTGGATCATGACATCTTTCCATCAGAGTAGCGGAAGCCTTACTGGTTCATGATATTTGCAGCGGCGAAGCAGAAGCATAGTATGAAATATCAGAGCCAGGTTATGAAGAAATGCACCAGTCATGATTTCTTCAATTAAGTGTGGATGCTGTGAGCATGCGGCTTTGGAATGACTCCTCAATTCTAATCAGCTGCAACCGTCCAAATGTACCTGCAAACAACAGTTAGCAATAAAACACACGAAAGTGTCTTTGATCACTTTCGTTGAACTGAGGTACACGGCCCACGGTTCCCCATTGATCAGTACAAGTACTGCCTGTGATCAGGTAGGATTCCTAAGAATCTCCTTGACAGGGTTTCGCAGCTGTTCTAGCTGTTCTCAAACCGGAACGTCTCAAAGAAGACAACACAGAGTGAGTGAACCAGCGAATTGAGATTCACTGATTGATGAAAAATTGATTAGAAAACAATCGTGTACTGCTTGAAGAAAGAGTTTTGCAATACGACGAAGGTTTTATGAGAAAGATCAATTTTCAATCATAAATACTTTTTGTATTTGAAATGATTACACATTCGATGCACTAGAGAAAAGAAGAGATTCGCACATCGAACGGTTTTTCCAAAAGTATTTTTTCAATCAGAGATACTTTTGTGTTTGAAAATGAATACACATTCGACGTGCTAGAGAAAAGAAGGTTTGCACATCGAACGGTTTTTCCAAAAGTATTCATCAGTTCCATTCCTGGACCAAGGTTGATTCAAGATTGAATCTCCCCATCGTTTCTATCCAGTTGTCACAAGCTTGATCTTTTGCAAGATCTCACATGTCACCCACCAAGAGCTTGTTTGATGTTGGCTCTAGAAGGATTTCCATCTTCATTGTGAATATTTTTACATATCACTCGGATGTTCTGGCAATACCACAAGGATAATGCGTAGGACTCTTAATATATTCTTACTTTCCACATTGTGTGAAACAGCAAGTCTTCATTAATTTAGTGTCCTAATGAGATATTGTGGATGATCTCTTGGCTCTAGACTCAATCGTGCATATTTGGTTCCTATGCCGGAGACTAGGGAGAGGGTCTCCTTCTTCAATATCAACACTCTCTAAGAGAAAGTCGATAGATTATGTCGGTTCCCCGTGAGAATGAAACAAGCCCTTTTAAGAGGAACTTGAGTAGCTTGGTAAGTTTAGTGCAGAGCATCACTGGGTCCATGATGTCTTGTCTTCAATACCAGTGTTACCTTAGTAAACACCAGTAGCATATGTATTGACCCCGGTTTTTGCCCTAAGGTTGAATTGATGGAGGGCTATTTATTTTCTCCCTTTTTCACATTCAGTTCTTTTTCATTCTTCAACCCCTTCAGTGCTTACCGAGACTTCATTACTAGAACCTTGTTGGGTTTATTCCAGTACTAGCTCTGTCTCAGTCCGCACTCTTCCCAATTTCTCATTTTTCTCCTTTTTTCATCATACCTAAGGACTCTACACTAACTAGTGGATTGTCCCTGGGTAGATCCCTCTGGTTCTGGCGGATCGTGGGAACGAATACCTAACCTAACCATCCTTATAACTCCATGCATAAAGTAAATTGGTCGGTCTTTTGGTATTGTTCATTCCTTCTTGAAACCAATTGAAAAATCATTTGGAAAAACAATCAAGGTACTTGTGATACGAGATCAAAGCATTTTGTACCTTAATAGTTTTGATCATTTAGAAAACCTCCCCCTCAACATGTGCATATGATTTAAAAATTGTTTAGCACATGGAGGCAAGAGGACTTTGAAATATTTTCTTTGATCACAATTTTCATTGAAAAAGCCATTTGATTTTCTTGGTAAATTCTCCCCCTCAATATGTGCATAGGATATTTGAAATCATTTTAACACATAGAGGCAAGAGTTATTTTGAAGCACATCCACGAACACAAAAGCCATTTAATAAACCATTCTCTCCCCCTCAATATGTGCTTCGAGATTCGAAAGCGTTTAGCACATATGAGAGAGCAGCCTGCACATTTTCATCAAATCGATCATCATTTATCAGATTTCATAATTAAATCACAAATTCTCCCCCGATCAAAAATATCAAACCCTTTGAGATTTTGGATCCCAAGTGATTTAATACGGTTTATAAAACATGGGAGAATATGTGGCCATGTTTAAATACTCATCTTTGTTTTTGGATAAATCCTCCTCCTCAACATGTGCATTGTATACATGAAATTGTTTGGCACATGGAGGCAGGAGTGCCTATAAAGGACTAAAACCAATTCCATTTAAACAGATAAGAGATTTAAATCACTATCTCTCCCCCGATCAAAAATTTCAAACCATTTGAGATTTGTGATCCCAAAAGATTTAAATCATTTAGAAAATTTTGGGGAAAGACGTGGCAAGATTTAATTCTGAAAAATGATGGATAAGGACCAATTTAAGACAATAAAGATTGTTAGTGTCAGGTATGATTGTTTCAAGAGACCTTTAAGTAAAATAAAACAATTTCACAATCAAACAAGAACAGAAAAATTTTCATTTTGCAAGATCTTTGAGTTTTAAAGAAAATCATACCATGACATAACATTAAATCTTTAGATCACCACATTTTATCGTACAAAACGGACTTTTTGATGAAATATCGTTTGAAAATGTTTAATTTGAAATCACTTAAGATTTGACAAGATAAAGTCCGGTTGATTTCAAAACTTTGAATCCGATTTATTTTCAAAACAATATTTTTCTATTTTCAAAGCAATATTATTCAAAGTTTTAGAAAAATTGTATCATCACTATTATCCCTGCACAAAGATACGTTAGGTGGTTGAGCCGCTTCTGTTGTTGTTGCTGCTGTAGGGCTTGGAAGAAAAACCGTCTGCTGATGCAGTGAGACTTCTTACGTTGCATTTTAATGCCAACTGAGGTCAAATTAAGCTCCGTTTCTTCATTTGCTGATGAAGAAAACCGTCTGCTGATGCAGTGAGACCTCTTACGTTGCATTCATGCCAACTCTACATTCCAATTAAGCTCCGTTTCTTCATTTGTCAACCCAAGATATAGTTACCCTTTCCTTTCGGCATCCAATCATCTTCAATTGTGGGATCCAGATCGGGAACTTTCTTATAATCCATGATATCTGCATACGTTAGTAAACCCAAACAGATATATGGTGGTCGACAACACCCAAACAGCAATCGACTAATAAAAGTTAATCCAACATATCAATCAGTTCATGTAAAGTATGGGAATAATGTGTTTATCAAACTCTAATCATCTAATCCTAACAATCATATCCTAGGCACCTAGTCCTTCAACATAGGTTAACATCATTTATAATTAAGCACATTAGGATAATTAGATAAGTCCGATAGATGATACAAATTTGAAAACATTCTCCCCTCAATCAATGACTCAATTTTTTGAAAAGTTTAAAAGCGCTGAAGTCATTGATTGAGTTTTCAATTTTTACGAAAACTCTGAAACTGATTAATTTAATAGCAACTCATTTACCACCATTTTTGAAAAACAGCAAATATTTTCCTGAAGAATTATAGACGGAAAAACATTTGTGTAGGAACAACAGTCTTTTTGACGACATGCTTTCCTTGTTTTGTTTTAGGATAAGTGCACGAAATATTTGAAATCCTTTAAGTGCAACACTTTCCCTCTTTGAAGAACGGGTTGCTATCTGAAATAATAGCAAACCATTGTTTTAAGCACGGGTTACAGTCAGAAGTAACTGCAAGCCATAATTTTTGACATGTTTTGAAAAAAAAATTTACACCTCCTGCTCGAACTTCATCTATGGTCCCGTGCCATTATTGAATGACATTTCTAATACCGTAGATGTTATCGATACCAGAAGACATGTCTTTAGAAAACATATTTTTGGTCTTTTTAAATTTTCTGATTTTTATGGGTTTTGTTGGTTTTATATTTTTCTATTTTAATTTTGTTGGTTTTATATTTTTGTATTTTGTTTTTGATAAATATTTACAAAGATAGATAAGATGATACGGTTTAAGAAGATGATGATACGAGTACTGAGATAAGGATATCGAGCAGCCCCGTTGTAGAAGATAGAAGTCATCATCCCTAAAACTTTCACCACCAAAGCTTCCGAGGTTCTTGCATTGAAGAAAGAAATTGAACCATCTGAAAGTGAGACTTTGGCAGCTTCCCCCCAAACCGAAAATCCTTTAGCTGAGCAGATTCAAAACTTTCTTTCAAGCTTCCATTAGCCAGGTGCACCGAGAAGCACACCATTATCATTGATCCTGCTGCTCTTTTTAAGAATAATCACCGTGATTCTTCGTTTGAGGTTATATCATCCAGTAGAACACCAACAACGTATCATCCCACATTAAATAATCTTCTCAAATTCCTTTTCCACTGAAGTCTGAAGCGATCCATTCCAAAAGGTGTCAAGAGAACAATTCCCCCAAGTAGTTGAATTGATGCAATCAGTCTCTTTGTATAATGCTCAAGAACTCTCCCGAATATACATCATGAGGGTAATGAAGAACACCTCCCATATGTTCACATCTTTCGTCCCTGATAAATGTGTATGAAGCTCAAGAATCCGAAGTACACCAATATCCAAGAACTCTCCCTAATACACATCATGAGGGTAATGAAGAACACCTCCCCTATGTTCACATATTTCGTCCCTGATGAATGTGTATGAAGCTCAAGAATCCGAAGTACACACATTCCCAACGAGTGAATAACTGATAACACCTCCCTCATGTTACACATTTATCTCCCCTGAATATGTCGTACTTGTGTACCTCTTTTATCCTCAGAAACTTTCTCTAACATCTCTTCCCCCACATAGTTGGAATAAGGACACTAAACGCCTTGATGAGTAAAACCTTGAGTTTCTCTGCGGTCATGACATTCGTCTTCCCGGGATATCTTCAATCACTTAGAAGAATTAAGTTCATCAAGTTTACTCGCATTTAGATGCTTGTCTCCTTCCCCCTTGCTGGTTTTGACACTTCAGAATCAGCAGCATATTATAAGCCCAATACTTGAAATTTGTTGAGAAGAACATCATTAGCTCAGATAAATCTTGTGAGAATCAACTTGCTGAAGAAACGATGTGAGCAAATCTAATTGGGGATTAAATCAGACATTTCACCCTCCCCCAATTAGTGCTCTCCCCTAAACCGACAATCTTTATGATGAATGCTTGAATTAAGAAAAAGTCTTTAGATCGTTAAATGTAATTCGTCTTTAGTCTTCTAACATGCGGCAGAAAATGTAGAACCGACTGTAGACTCGATCTTCTTCAAGATTGTCCAATTGGGGAAGAGAAAGTCAACATCTTCAACTCACCAAATGCATTCCCGTTAACTTTGAAATAGCAAATCCCCTTAACTAAAATCCCTCCCAATCAAACAAGAATAGAGAGATGTTCATCAAAGAAATCAACCCAGAAACTAGAAGCACTTTGTCATTAAACTCATCAGCTCGTGTGAAGACGTCAACCAACGGCTCTTAGAAGAAACTCCATGTGAAGATGACCCGATAAGAAGAAGCTCGGTTCTTACATAAGTTTGGAGCCGTTTGACCATATATTCTCAGAAATCAATCAACCATGCAGTAATTTCACACTTCTTCTCCCCCTCAAGAATTGCATACGGAGTTGCCATTCTTGATTAAATAAGTGAAAATCATCCGAATGTTCTATTCACACTTCTCTCTCGCAAAATCAGCACATGATGTCGCCATCTTCATTATAATCGAGCAAGTGGAATGAGAAAACAATCAGTGGTAGCCCGATTCACTTGATGACTGAAGCGCATGGAAAAAGTATGAAGCATGTTGATGAGAATGGTCATAATAAGAAGATTTCTCTTCTTCCGAAGATAATGCGCACTGAAGCGTACACACTTCTTTTCTTTAGAGAACGAGGCTTGAACTGATGTGTTTAAACGTCATAATCTCTCTCTTTTCAGCTCTCTTGGCAAGACATGTAATCATCCCCATTATCATTCAGTAGGCTCTTTGTCGTGACAGCTGATGGAGAAAACCCAGTATGATGAATTTGACCCTGAAGTAAACTAACCCGAACTTGTGACTTAAACTTGCACATGTGTAACAAAGAGCGGTTCCGAGACTTCATCCTCCATTGAATCTCTAAGTACTCTATACTCTTCATCCAACCAACCATCAAGTAATAGACGTACATCACCTCTTGAAAATCCACAATTGAATGTGACACTGAGCACTACAACGTAACTCCTTAAAGTGATAGTTATTTTGTGGTGGTATGAGCCGAATTCCCCCAAGTGGTAAAAGAAAAGGTAAAAGACACCCAACAATAACTAGATTTCCAAGTCTTCGTTTTTGATAATAAGCTCGAACAAGGATCTTGAAGAATCTTCATCCAACCATCCCCGATACCTTCAGATACTAAGTACACTCGCCCGTGATATTTCACTTCAACCTCAAATAAATAATAATGAATTAACGCCGTTGTCACATCTTCTGAACTGCTCAAATCTAGCCTTCTTTGACATTTAAACGAACTTTGATAATGGTTTCATCCCGACCATGGTTAAATGCACATAACCCCGTAAAACCATGTAATAACCAAACTGCCATGACTAATATCCAAACACACATCCAATTCATGAAGTACACTCTTTTATCCCTTCTTCAAAACAGAAAACGTAGCACCAGCATCAAAAGAGATCTCGAGATACACTTTCCTTTCTCCAAGATGGTTCCATCATTACGGGATTTTACAACTCTATGGTTTAAACCGAGAAATAGTTTCTTTCGCGGGATTTTACAAAACCAAGAATAAACCGTAAGATAGATTCGGAAATGCACCTTACTATTATCAGGATGTTTCCACTGTCACGGGATTTTACAAGTCTATGATTTAAACCGAGAAATAGATTCTTTCGCGGGATTTTACAAAATCAAGACAAAACCGTAAACAATGTTAGCTTGAATGTGTAATGACAACTTTGGTTTCAGTGAATATATGTTTTAAGGGAAACATGTAGCGGTTCATCGACGATTATTTCACCAACATCAATAACATCATCAACCAACCAATAAACACTTTGGTAAACACATCATTCACGCTTCTGTCGGCTGTTGCAGTGACAACTTGGTGAAGTAAACCCGATATGCCAAACTTGATCATGACGTAAAATTCCCCAGATTTGTTACTTAAACTTGTACTAATCCTTGTGAAAAGAAACGGTGTACCCAATGTACAAAACCTCTTAACATTCTCAACTGAGTGAGACACCGAAGTGATAGCTATGTTGTAGGTTAAGTGAGAAAGAATCACAAGCGTAACTAAATAGCCAAGTCTTTATCACCCTATATAAATGCCCAAACAAGTCATCTTCGCGGAAGGGTAGAAAGAAAGAAGACGAAATAAGTAAACGCGCCCAGAAAACTTCACTTCAAAACCAAATGAGAAATACCGAACAACAACCCCGTAGTCAACCGTGTTAAACTTTCAGTTCAGGCCGTGACATAATATACTTCGTGAAAGTGTATAAACCAAATAATCAAACCGCATAACACAACGAATCTCATCATCACACCAAGTCTCATCATCAAAACTCATTATCTCAAGACATCGACAAATCTCATATCACAAATCTCAACAAATTCAAATCTCTTCAACAAGTCGCGTATAATCCAACTTACATAGATATGATCCAATTTTGAGAAACCCATCCGCAACTATGAACCCGATCCAAAACCCGATCAATATTAAGCTTTATAAATCCCATATTCAATTATGTTCATTTTCAGGTTTACTTAATCAAGGTTTTATATAGGTCAGGTTCAATATAAAAAAATAGTCCATATAACAAAATAAGCTCCAACTCAAAAATCTAATGAAACAGATCCTACGTTAACCATATTCATCTTAAAGCATATTCACACATCACTTAATATCCATATATGCGTTCAACATAAAGCATATACAAGATATATGTCCAAGCTAGTCATACCAGTCCATTTACTCAAATGATTGATAGAGCCCAACAATGATAGTAAAGAATCACACGGCCCAAATAAGAAGAGGTATACCAGATTCATGACAAAAATTACTCGGCCCATTTATAATACCCACGATCCAATAGCACCATTGACCTAATCATACGGGTATTTAACACAAGACTAACGTTTTTACCCTAAAAATCTCACATACTCACGCCCAAAAGCAGCTTAACCCTAACACACTTATCAGAAAACTCTGCCCCCCTCCTTATGTCATACACTCAAACGTCTCTCACTCCAATCAAATCGTATCCCTTTTCATCTAATTGATATCATACTCTCAGTCTATCATCAACATAAGCCAAGCATAACATCCTTGTTAATCAAAATGACCTCACCACAGGGATGGTTTGAGAATCTTTGATTCGAAGGACATGGGGTAGCCACAGGGATGACACGAGATGAAAAACCTTTACAAGTAGCCACGAACTCAAGCTCATACAACACGGTAGGTTTTAAATGGTTTTGATTTTCGTTATACTTAGATATGTTAAACCTTAAAAGAATAAAAGAAGTGAGTTAACAAATTTGTTAATTCCACTCCTTTTTTATATTCGGATAGCAACAAAGAATGTATTCTTGGATCTATGATGAATTCACTTTCGTGTGTTTGATCTTATAAGGGTCTTGATAAATCTCTTAAGACACGACAGAGATATCTGAGGTCTTATACAAAAAGAAATCCGAGTTTTATAATTTGAATTAAGTTATGGATCAGTGATGATGCTCTTTTGTGGTAGATTGGATCTGAAAAAGGTCATTGTAAAGTCTTTATCCCACAATGAAATCTGAGATCTTTATTGTTGTGTATCATAGTTGTTTTACCTTGAAGAGATATGTGATGAGATGATGTTGTGAGGACCTTAAAGGGTTCAATAATGAGATATGAGAATAACGACATCAATCTGAGGTCATGGTATGATGATTTAGTTGTGTTTGAGTCTTGGGTATTTTGGTTTGGGTACAGATTTTGTAAGAAGTCAACAAGTCGCTACCTTTTCTTAACAAGTCGCTAGCAATTTATAAGATTAACTCGCTTTTGAGTTTAGTTGCTAGCCATTTTTTTTCACAGGTCGCTACTTGTTAAATAACAAGTAACCAAGTCGCTAACCCTTTTTCCAAATCAAGTCGCTAGGTCAAAGGTTTAACTAAGTTGCTACCAAATACAATGCATCTAGACAACTTATAAAGATAAGTCGCCACAGAACTAAGTCGCTAGATAGATTGACCCAACTCGCTACCAAGACTTTTGACATTTTACGATGAGTTTTCCGACCTCTTTTCCGACCATATTCATACTAAACCCAGAAATCTGCATATAACTGCTTTTGACCCATGTTTGACCACGTATAGACTTGCCCATATTCATAAAACCCAGAAAAGCATTACCAAGACATCCATATTTAACCAGTTTTGACCACGAAAAATTATCATAAAGTTGCAATTTTTTAGACCTGTTATGACTTCAAAATTCAAAGATAGACTCAGAAAAATGTCATAGCACATCATTTTGACCCACGGTTTGACTACAAGATTGGTGACAAAACTGCTAAATAAACCACTTTAAAAATGTTAAGAACTGTTGTATAACATTAACCACTTATAAAAAATGTTGCAAAAATAGCCATAACCACGAGGACCAAACATAACTCAATCAACACAAAAACCATGGTACGAAACCACACAAATCAACAAATCACAATAACCTTGGCTCTGGTACCATTTGTAGGATCGATATATTATTGTGTTTGATGATTCGGGTGGTCTTGGATGATCAAAATACATGTTAGCCATTAGAGAGAGAAAGTAGAGAGTTGGGTGTTTTCTTGCTAGAGACTTGGTATACAAAAGTATGGAATGTTAGATTGAAAAGCATCACCCCTTCCATGGATGGAAGGGGTATTTATAGTTACACAAGATACGTCCTCCTATCGGACTGTGGATCAGGCATACAGTGGGTAAAGACCCGTCCTTCATCCACGGTGTTGCACTAAACTAAACTACGCTACAAACTAACTAATAAACTACTAAATAACGTAATTAACGACAAGTCTACGAGCTAAACTATGCTAGATAATATTTGGGGTGACCGACACTTTAACATGGAATTTCTAATTCCTAACACTATCATCCAGAGAAATGTGACATCGTTTGATCCAAGTCAGTTGATGATGCTATGCGAATGTCTCGAAATCTCATGGATCAAGCGGTTCGACCAGGAGCTATCCAGAGACAGAATATCAATAAAAACATTACCACCAACTACCGTAACAACAACAACAATGCCAACAACAATAACAACCGAAACAACAACAACAAACAACAATGGGATAACAACCAAAGAAACACTTCCAACAATCAAAACCGCAACACCACCTATCACAACCAACAGAATCAAAGGCAAGAAAATGCCAGAACCTATGCCGCTACTGACCTAGCAGTAGGCATGGGATATACTAGACGCCACCCATATTGTAGTCAGTGCAAGGCCCATCACTCAGGTCTTTGCAAATGCAATAAATGCAAAAAAGTGGGACATAATGCTAAGGATTGTCGGGGCAAAGCTGTAACAACCGGAAGCAATACTCAGCCAATAATTACATGCTTCAAGTGTGGAGAAGGAGGGCACTACAAAAACAATTGCCCTCAAAACCGTGGCCAACAAGGCGGAGGTGCTCGTAGTAGAGCCTATGTTATGGGCAACGGTGAACCTCAACAAGACCCAAACGTAGTCACTGGTACGTTTTCACTCAATAACCATCTTGTTAAAGTCTTATTCGATTCCGGTGCTGATATGAGATTTATATCTTCCACAATTGCACCTTTACTTAATATTACACCAACCACTATGGATGCCCACTATAGTATTGAATTAGCTAACAGAAACTTAGTAAACACCAATACTGCACTCCTAAACTGTACCCTCGACCTTTTAGAACACCCATTCAGCATCAATCTCATGCCAATCGAACTTGGAAGTTTTGATGTTGTCATTGGCATGGATTGGTTGTCAAGACACCGAGCCAACATCATATGTGGCGAAAAATTTATTCACATTCCTTGTAACAATGAAACTTTAGTCATCCGTGGTGATCGAAGTGGGACTCGCTTGAACATCATCTCATGTATGAAAACCATGAAGTACATCGTGAAAGGATGTTACGCATTTCTAGCCCATGTTACCGAGAAGGAATCCAAAGAAAAATGACTTGAAGACGTTCCTATCGCTCGTGAATTTCCTGAAGTTTTCCATGAAGACTTACCCGGTCTTCCACCATCACGCCAAGTAGAGTTTCAAATTTATTTAGTGCCAGGAGCGGTGCCAGTGGACCGCGCACCCTACAGACTAGCACCATCCGAGATGCAAGAACTGGCCAATCAACTACAAGAACTTTCGGACAAGGGGTTTATCCGACCTAGTTCCTCACCTTGGGGAGCTCCCGTCTTGTTCGTGAAAAAGAAAGATGGATCGTTACGAATGTGTATCGAATATCGTGAACTAAAAAAATTAACCATAAAGAAACGATACCCTTTGACAAGAATCGACGATCTATTCGACCAACTACAAGGTTCAACCTATTACTCAAAAATAGACCTTTGGTCGGGTTACCAACAAGTTAAGGTTCGAGAGGAAGACATTCCAAAAACAGCCTTTAGAACTCGCTGTGGTCATCACGAGTTCCAAGTAATGCCGTTTGGCTTGACGAATGCACCAGCAGTATTCATGGATCTCATGAATCGGGTGTGTAAGCCATACTTGGACAAGTTCGTGATAGTATTCATCGATGATATTCTCATATACTCCAAAAGCGAAGAAGAACATAAATATCATCTGAGAACGATTTTAGATTTGCTCAAGAAAGAGAAGTTGTACGTAAAATTCTCAAAATGTGAATTCTGGATTCAGTCAGTATAATTCCTTGGGCATGTTATCGATAGCACGGGTCTACATGTTGATCTCGCTAAAATTGAGGCTATCAAGGATTGGCCAACACCTACAACACCTATGGAAATTCGTCAATTTCTAGGTTTGGCCAGTTATTATCGAAGGTTTATTGAGGGATTTTCCTCAATAGCCAAACCTTTGACTACGCTAACTCAGAAAGACGAAAAGTACATCTAGAGCGAAGATGAAGAAGAAGCTTTCCAGATCCTAAAACAAAAACTTTGTAGTGCCCCTATTCTAGCATTTCCAGATGAGATCGAAGATTTTGTAGTCTATTGCGATGCTTCGCTCCAAGGATTAGGAGCCGTACTTATGCAACGAAAAAAGGTCATGGCTTACGCTTCGTGACAACTCAAGAAACATGAAGAAAACTACAATACTCATGACTTGGAGTTAGGAGCAGTAGTCTTTGCACTTAAAATCTAGAGACACTACCTATACGATACTAGATGTACTGTGTTTACCGACCACAAAAGTCTCCAACACATTCTTGATCAAAAGGAATTAAACATGAGGCAACGACGATGGTTGGAACTACTGAGTGATTATGATTGCGACATTTGCTATCATCCGAGAAAATCCAACGTAGTAGCAGATGCCCTGAGCTGGAAGGAAAGGTTTAAACCTCTACGAGTTCGAGCCTCAGTCCTAACCATCAATTCAAATTTCCCTGCTCAAATACTCAACGCTCAAGCCGAAGCGATGAAACAACAAGACATTGAGAAGGAGAAATTGGATGGGATGATACAGAAGAAATTTGAAACTCGTTCTGATGGAACTTTATGCTTCCAAGGACGAAGTTGGTTACCACAGTATGGTGGCCTACGGGACTTAATCATGCTCGAATCCCACAAATCCAAATATTCCGTACATCCAGGATCTAATAAGATGTATCATGATCTAAAACTACTCTACTGGTGGCCAAACATGAAAGCCGACATTGCCAACTATGTCAGTAAATGCCTTACTTGTTCCAATGTGAAGGCTAAACACCAAAAATCATCCAGTCTCTTGCAACAACCGGATGTTCCGATGTGGAAATGGGAACGAATCACAATGGAATTTATCACTAAACTCCCAAAGACATCCAACGGTTATGACTCCATCTGGGTCATAGTGGATCGTCTCACAAAGTCTGCACACTTTCTACCAATCAAAGAGACTTACAAGATGGATTAGTTGACTCGACTTTACATCAAAGAAATAGTCTCAAAACACGGTGCACCTATCTCTATCATATCTGACCGAGATGGTAGATTTACCTCAAACTTCTGGCAGTTACTCCAAGACGCCTTCGGAACAAACCTAGACATGAGTACAACATATCATCCCCAAACCGATGGTCAGAGTGAATGAACCAGTCAAATGCTGGAAGACATGCTCGGAGCTTGAATAATCGACTTTGGAAAAGGATGGGATAACCATTTACCATTAGTCGAATTCTCCTACAATAACAGTTATCACACAAGTATCAAGGCAGCACCTTTTGAAGCACTTTACGGTCGAAAGTGTCGATCGCCTGTCTGCTGGGCCGAAGTGGGAGATGTTCAACTCCCTGGTCCAGAACTTATTCGTGAAACAACAGAGAAAATTGTACAAGTCAAAAATTTGTTACAAAAAGCAAGAGATAGACAAAAAAGTTATGCCGATATACGACGCAAACCTTTGGAATTCCAAGTTGGAGACAAGGTTATGCTAAAAGTCTCACCTTGGAAAGGTGTCATACGATTAGGTAAACATGGAAAACTAAACCCAAGATACATAGGTCCATTCAAAATCCTAGCTAGGGTTGGTCAAGTGGCGTACAAACTTGAATTTCCACCAGAACTCAGTTATGTACATCCCACTTTTCATGTGTCTAACCTAAAGAAATTTTTATCCGATGAATCGCTTGTTATTCCACTCAATGAACTCAAACTCAACAACGATCTTCACTTCATTGAACAACCTGTGGAGATCATGGACCGAGAGGTCAAACAACTAAAACATAGTCGAATACCAATTGTCAAAGTTCGCTGGAACTCCCAACGTGGTCCAGAATTTACATGGGAACGAGAAGACCAAATGCGTCGAAAGTACCCTCACCTTTTTGAAGGAGCATCACCATCAAGTAACAATTAAATCACGAGGACGTGATTTCTCCAACGGGGGAAGACTGTAACCACCCGCATTTTCAGGTTACTTTTCATTTTCGAATTTACTATTTACTTTCATTATTCATCCCGTAAATATTTTTTTTTCTTTTATTTTACTATCATGACAAGACAAAACTCGAAAATTCGTCCTGACAACGTACGTTAAATCCATTCATAACCAATTTCATAAAGCTGTGATTGAGAATTACATTAGGGTTTAAACATCATTCGGACATCCCGATATGTCCATAAAACACTATAAAAATTAGAAATATGTAATTCTACCATTTTATGTCAATTCCACAAATATTGGAATTTTACGTTTCTAGTTCTGCGTTTTACGCGATTTACACGCTTTTGACCTTCGTTTCCAGCTTTAGACAGTGTTTTAGCACCCAATGAGACTTATCACTCACTTTATATCTTTATATGGAGTATAACGACAAGTCTCATCATTCCTACAAATTTCGTATTTTTATGATACCCGGTTTTACGTTTTATGGCTCAACAAATTACGGTTGGCATTTAACGGAACCAAAACACATCATAACACCAAGATATTATCAAAAGATAATATCTCATCCCACTAACTCTAGGTGACCGCCCATATGGGGTGACTCACCATAGTGTTGGTATCATCTCATCTATTTTGCATGTTAAGTCATACATGTGTCCTTAACCTAACCTTAGTTATTATCAAACCCAATATATGGTTAACCAAACTTACCCTCCTATAAATAGCAAGTGAAAGACATTCCAAAAACCCTCATCCCCCCTCCTTTGGTCGTTTACATCATGAAACCAACACACACTTCACACTTTGATTCATGACTTCAAGTTGATGTTAAAAAGGTAGCAAGTAGCAAGTTACTGAATCAAATCTCTAGCAAGTTTAAGTGATCCTCTTGAGTTTAAATCCACTCAAGTCACTTAAGACTTCATTACAAATCCTTCATTATTACAAGAAGTGTAGAAGGGTACCAAGGGGTGAAAAGCTTGATCAATCAAAGTCCTATCCTTACTAGTTACTCCTTTCTTTTTGAAAGCCAAAAATTGTAAGCAACTCATCACCACCACCACTCCATTGTCTCATGTTTATTATTGCTAATCTAGTTAAATGCATGCTATATATATGGTTAATATATTGATCATGATGTACACATACTCAAATATATGTTTTAATTCACATATTGTCATAATATTAACAAACTAGTAAACTAGTTATATTCTACATATTTGAAGTCATTTAAAATAGCTATATATTGACTTGGTAACTTATATACTACTGTAGACAAAATAAAAAGGTAAACATAGCAACTTGAATCACCCGAATCGGACAAACGAGTCAAAAGTTATGATAATAAGAATTTAGAAAACCCTAGAAATGACCATTTTTGTTTACTGCTGAATCTGTCTTAAAATACGTGGTACTTCTGTTCCGAATCATCAAAAACTTAAAACATGAAAGTTTTCCGGAACGATGTTTTACTTGTACCACTTGAAAACTCGGCCTAAAAAGACCAAATGATATCAATTACAGCCTAATATTTGTAAAATAGTTTTTTATCGGCAAAATTGGATTTTTACAAGTTAAAATTATAAAAACCATTTTTTTTTATAACTAGTTATATATTGAATTGTTACAAAAATTTCATTATTGACTATATTAATAAAGTTATAACCACTTGTAAACTTTGAGAAATTGTAAAAAAAAAAACTAAATGTTTGTTAAAAACATAATAAAACTTTTATAATATAATAATCCCCACTCAAAATTATATATATTTTCTTTACAAAAGTACTACAATAGTAGGGAGCTTCATGTGAGGGGTTTTATTTGGGTAAAACGTATCGAATTATGATGGCCCGAACGTTTACTACATGACCTCTGAATTATGATGGCCCGAACGGTAGTACGATATGTATAAACTAAATACATTTTCACATATTAAAACTGTTACTACAAAAATCAATCTATAAATGAGTATATCATGATCAACATAGATATATATATATATATATATATATATATATATATATTGGATGGTTTATGTTTTTCCTAAACATTATTCCAAACCTAAGTCAACATTCCATTTTTAGGTTGCACGTAGAAGTTTCCCGGTTTATCAATCACATCCGATAGAGTACTTAACATCATTAACTCTCGGTGAGTTCATAGCCCCACTTTTTACTACTTAATTGTTTTACAAACCCTTGGGGGAAATACATGCTTTATTTTAAATCGAACACATTGCTTTGAAATTATACTTGAATGTATTATTTGCACTAAGTACCACTATTGCCAATCTTAATTCCCTATTATCATTAACCATTAATCACTTGCGAGTGAACGCGAATAATGTGGATAGATCTATCGGGATTGACAAATCCCGTTTGTGTTGACCGGGTAGGCAAACAAACGCACTCTATTTGAAGATCCATAGGTTTAATGGAAAATTATCTATTAGGGCAACTGTTACTATTATATCAAAGCTATTAACGTTTCGGTGTCATGAGTTTAGTGCAATAATATCTGTTCTGTTTTCTAAACTATGAATGTGAGACTAATTACCTCACGTTACGAATATTGTGTTCAACCATCAAACAAACTCTATGAATTTCACTCAACCTTTGTATTGATAGTTTTAAGCATGTATTTCAGGTCCATAATGTTGGAAGCTGACACGGAAGGGCGAAGACAAGATCAAGAAGGCTATAAATAATTTATCATTCACAAAACATTAAAAACTTTATATTGATGTATTTTGTAAACAGTGGAACCAACTGGGACCTATTTTGTAAACTCTGTTATATTTGAATGATAAAGCTTTTTTAAAACGATTCATTTAGAGATCGTTTTCTATTATTATGACTGTTGTACCATCGAGTAATACCCAGTTTGAATTCCGCTGAATATTATGAATTGGGGGTGTTACAACAAATATCTACGACTCGTTTCCCACGACATCTTGTTTGGTGCCGCTAAACCATCGCTAGCATTAATTACGTCAATCGCAAGTAGCTACAAGGCCTTTTTCTTGTAGTAAACCAGCTTAATGAGTTTGATGACTATGCTTGCAAGTCGTGTGTTAGATTCACTTAGGCATAACAATCAGGGATGGAACCACGAGTTCCTGCGGGTGTCCGGTACCCTTATAGATTTTCACGATGAGTGTTAATTTTTGAAAAAAGACGTCAATTGTTTTTAACGCATCTTAAGTGCACCCGGTCCATCGAAATGTGTTTCTATATTACGGTTCAAAAAAATTGTGAACCCGATTATATTTGATCTTGGTTCCGTCCCTAATAACAATACATTTTTACATTCATTTCTAACAAAGAATGAATTTTCTTTACGACAATGTCAACATATTCTTATGAGGAAATGGTTCGAATTTGGACACGATATCTGCAACATAGAATTATTTATTACATGTATGCTATACACAGAAGTCTGTGATAATAAAAGCATATATAAG
Source organism: Chrysanthemum seticuspe (assembly GCA_019973895.1). NCBI lineage: Eukaryota > Viridiplantae > Streptophyta > Magnoliopsida > Asterales > Asteraceae > Chrysanthemum > Chrysanthemum seticuspe. The sequence goes on from BPTQ01000007.1 coordinate 151,375,501, forward strand.
TTGATGTTAATCTCTTTAATATGATAAGATCACTGATCATCAACTACTAACCACTAACTAACATTGATTGATCTGCCTACAAGAAAAATGGTGATCGGTGGAAGTTTGAATTTTTTGTCAACTGATGTAAAAGAGATGAAAACTTGTCTGTTTAGTTGATGGATTTTTGATATTGGGTCGGGGGATGAATATTGAATTTAGTTGTTTGTTATGTTGTTGTGCGCTTATAACTTTTTGAAATATTATGTCCAATTCCAATCTCATGTTTAGGGCCAATTTCATTTATATCTTTGAAAAATATTGAAATTACATCAATATTCTTGTAAAATTCATAATTACATCAATATCCCTTCAAAACTTATAAATGCTCAAATATATCTGAATAAACAATTTAATCTCTTTTAAATAATTTTAAATTCAAAAATACAGTTTATAAAGGACTTATTACCAATTTACCCTTGTGTCTTAACATATATGTTCTTCTTCCTCAAGTTCTTTTTTTCTTATTCACTAGATACCCTTCTTGTTCGCACCGGATTAATACTAAAACATTTATCATCAATTGATTGACTATTTTTTTTATTTGTATTCGATTATAATTTAGTGTTTCACACAACTATTATTCAACTTTTGCCATCTGCATAAAATACAAATAAAATAGCCAAAGTGCTAAACCGACTCAAATACAGATTGATAAAACTTCCATTCACTAGATTAAAAAATTGTATTGAACTCCAAGAATATTGTTTAAAGTAATTTTAGCTATTATATCCTACCTATAAATCAACAAGGCTATTGTTTTGATTTAATATTAAAAAATTATGTTATGGATAATTATAATATATACTAACAATCAAATTCGAACCGTATACAAATAAATGTAATACATAGTATGTTGTCAAAATGTTATTGGTCTATTTTTATTAACATAGGTTGTGGCAAACTCCTATTGGTCAATATGCGGTGATGTTGTTACTGTTCAAGGTAGATCAATTGTATTTACTATTGTAATACATGCAAATGTTTTGTATTGGTTTGTATTAATGACTTCCAGAACTTTCACTCTCACACAAATATCAGCCTCTAAAAAAATCTCACTTACTCTCTTCAATCTTCACACCAAGCTACTCTAAAAAACACACATACCTTTTCTCAAAACTGAATATATGGTTCGATCAACCCCAAAAAAAAATGATATACAAAAAGAAGGAATAATTGAGGTTACTGGAAGGTTATTAAAATCTTGAATATCCGGCGGGTTTCTTATATCCGATGGGAAGAAGAGGCGGCGAAGCTAGCAGCGGAGGTGAGTTTATCTTTTGCATATTGGGATAAGTATTGGGATAAATTACTTTTAATTTTTTACTGGTGCTTTCGGATTCAACTTTTAATTTTTATATGTTTCTTGGTTAAAGATTTATTTTTCTGGGTTGCTATTGTATAAGAAATTTTTGGGTAATTGATTAATGAAATGGAAGATGAAAACAATGTTGCTTTTTTTTCCTGAATTTGGATATATTGTCTACTATTGTACAGTATCAGTTTTATAATATTCATGATGTTATGTTGATCAAACATATGCATTTTAGGGGGTGTTTATTTAAGCTTATATGAGGCTTATGAGCTTATATGTGTTTCGGCTTATATTTCATAAGCCCGAATTTACGACAGACTTTTTTTTGCAAAGGCCTTTTTTTAGTTTTGGAATGTTCTGCTATAACTTGCCCTTTGGTAGCTGACCGAGAAGTATTTAGGGTACAATTTTGGAAAGTAACATATGCAGACTTGCTTTGTAACGTATAGAGATGTTTCGTTGGCTTATGTTGGTGTAGGTGATGGTGATCAGGTGAGTAAACATTATACACTTCCAATATTTTAGCTACCCTTTTTTTAGGGCATGCTTGGTAAAGGGTTATAGGGGGTAAGGAATAAGAAAGATAATGAAAAAGGTGGTTGGCAGAGTATAATGTAATGGCCCATTACCCAATAGTGGGTAATGAGCCATTGCACAATAAATTGGGGGAAATGGTTTTATTTGCCTTTGGCTTTCCCCACTATAATCATTATCTTTCCCTTTACCTTTCCCAAGTTTGAACCAAGCACACCCTTAGGGGATGTTTGGTTCGCCGTAATCCGGCGTAATTTGATGTAATTGTAATTTGATTACATTACGTAGTCTGTTTGGTTCGCAGCATGGAGGGAATTGTAATTCAGATTACATTACGTAGGTTGTTTGGTTTGCGTTGTAATTGTAATTCAGTCATTACAATTACATCAAAGGAGGGAATTCAGATTAAATAGGATGTTGGATGGAAAGTTTTGAATTACGTTCTAATTCAAAATTTTATAATAATAATAATAATAATAATAATAATAATAATAATAATAATAATAATAATTATTATTATTATTATTATTATAATTATTATTATTATATAAATATTAAAATAATAAAGTTTATATAATAATAATAATAATATAAATTAAAAAATATAAATAATAATAATATTTATTATTATAATAATTATATAAAAATAATATTTATTTATATAATAATAATAATAAACTAATAAAATAATAAAATAATAAAATAATAATAAATATTTAATATAAATATTAAATCAATAGTATTTATACAATAATAATAATAATAATAATAATAATAATAATAATAATAATAATAATAACAACAAATATTCATTATAATAGTATTTATATAATAATTAATAATAATGATAATAATAATAATAATAATAATAATAATAATAATAATAATAAAATAATATAATATAACAACAATAAAATTTATTATAATAATAATAATAAATATGTATTGTAATAATATTTATATAATACTAACAATAATAATAATAATAATAATAATAATGATAATAATAATAATAGGAATCCTCTCCCAACTGTGGGCGATTTGGGGTGCAGGGGTTACCTTCCCCGGTTGATCTCCTCGATCATCTTCTCCGCTGGAACATCTTGGTCGTGTTCGTGAGTTGATCCCCGTACCATCGTCTGGGTGGGGTTTTTCTTTTGTGCGCTTGGGTGTCCTCGTCAGTTCCTCCTTGGGACGGGAGGCGTTGGTTGTTGCTGGGCTCATCACCGGGTTCCTCTTATTGTGCTGCTGGTTTTCACCGGATTCCTCCTTGAAGCGGGGTTTCTTGCGTCAGGGATTATAGCTGGTCGACTCAAAATCTGGTAGCGACTTGGGTAACTTTGTGTTTTGACACAGATAAACATGAAAGCGGTTTGTTAGCTAGTTCATTTTTGGTAGCGACTTGGGTTAAATTTTCTGGTAGCGACTTGGGTTAGCAGTTTGTTGGCTAGTTCATTTTGGGTAGCGACTTGGCTTAAAATTTCTGGTACCGACTTGGGTTTTTTGTGTTTTGACACAGATAACATGTAAGCATTTTGTTGGCTAGCTCACTTTCGGTAGCGACTTGGTTTATATTTTCTGGTAGCGATTTGGTTTAACAAAAATATGAAGGGCTTTGTTTTGTGTCAACTGGTCTATCATGTTTTGGTGGGGCCCACGCTGATGCTTTGGTTATTTTTGTGTTTTGTTCCAATAGTAGGACCATGCATGTACATGCTTTATTTTTAATTTAGTCTTAGATTGGTTTCTTGTGGTGAAAAAAAAAATGTTTCTATTAATTTACGGTTTGGCTTGCTTTTCATGGCTAATCGCGAGGAATTTCGGATTTCTTGTCCATTGCAAGGTTGTGAAGGGTGTAGTGGGGGAAATGGTAAAGGGCTTACTAAAAAATATTTTATCGACCATTTGAATACGCGCCATTTTAAAACGGATGCTCTAAAAGTCTCATACATGGATCGGGTTTCAAAGGATTCTGCTTTATTCTCCGCGCTTGATCAGGCTCTTCATGCGGCGGGAGTTTGGCTTTGTGGGGTGTGTTTTTGCACTCACACGTTTAGTAAAAATTGTAAACATGCCGATAGGGAAGTGGTTCTAGCACCTAGTTTTCATGAAGTTGCGATCTATGGCATCACTGCACCACCCGCACCAGTATTAGATACTGTGAATGGTGCTATCGTTGCATCGGCTATTACTGATCGTGGTATTAGTAGAGAGGCCGATCCTTTGACAACTTCTCAGGACGGTGGGACTGTTTTTTATATCAACTTACTAAGCCGGGTGTTCTTGACGAAATTACGTACGGTTAGATGCATCCCCCCTAGGCTACGCCTCGGATTCGCCAAGATTTTTTGTAGTGCCTTAGATAGGGTCCTTGCATGTTCGGGGGATCTGTCGGTATGGGTGCAACTCCTTATCTTGTCGTGTTGTGTTTGACCTCTTTCGTACCAGCTAATAGAGCTCAACGACGTTCTGGAGAGCGAGAAAAGGGCCAGCTTGAATGTATCTCTCGGGCTATTCTCCACTGGAAGGATCCTGCAGACAGGTTTGCAATGGTGATGGAAAGTTTATCTGGGACCACTTCATCCTTCGGTGGAATGACGAAACCTAAAGATCTTGATGCAGCTAACGTAGTTCAATGTAAGCGTAAACTGGGGGACGGACACTTTACCGCAGTTATTAAGGTGCTTACGTCTTCTGGTGTCGCTCCGTCTACATCTGACACCCTGCACGAGCTAGAGGCCAAACATCACCGCGCCCCACCTCCAATTTTGTCATCGTCTCCTCTAGATGAAGATGTACTTCTTGTGGATAAAGACTTGGTGTTGAATAGGATCCGCAGTTTCCCAAAAGGAACTTCATGTGGACGAGATGGGCTTAGAGCACAACATTTAATGGATATTTTAGGAGGGGCTGCGTCCGCCATTGCTGATGACTTGTTAGGTTTCATCACAGGGGTTGTCAACCTTTTTCTCGGTGGAATGTGCCCTGCTATATTGGGGGAATATATTGCTAGTGCCCCCTTGACTCCGTTGGTTAAGCCGGGTGGAGGCATACGCCCTATTGCTGTCGTCACGGTCTGGCGTAGGCTTGTTTCGAAGGTTGCTTCGTCTTCTATCAGTAACTCTATGAATACCTATTTGCAGGACTTTCAATTTGGGGTCGGCGTTCCGGGTGGTTGTGAGGTTGTCCTTCATTCGGTGAATCGGCTCGTTGAGGCTAAGGGTCACACTGTTGGGATTTCCATGTTGCTGGTGGATTTTCAGAATGCTTTTAATCTGGTTGATAGGAGTGTCCTTCTCCAGGAGACCAGGATCAAATGCCCTTCTATTGCTCCTTGGGTTGAGTTTTGCTATGCCAGGCCAGCTAGACTTTATTACGATGATTCTATCCTTTGGTCTTGTCAATGGGTGCAACAGGGGGACCCGCTAGGTCCCTTGTTGTTCGCCCTTGTCTTACACCCCCTAGTCCATGCTATCAATAGGTCCTGCGAGCTCACACTCCAGGCCTGGTATCTTGACGATGGTACTATTGTAGGAGACACCCTTATGGTTGCCAAGGTGCTTGACATTATTATGACAGATGGACCGGCTCGGAGGTTGTTTTTGAATGTCGATAAGACTGAACTCTTCTGGCCTACGGAGGATCCTAGAAGCAGGGTGGAGGGTGTTTTCCCCATAAATATCTCCTGCCCAGTCGAAGGTGTCAAACTACTGGGTGGTTCAGTTAGTTTGGATGAAAGTTTTTGTCAGGAGCTGGATTTGAAAAGGGTCTCTAAAACTATCTTGCTAATGGAAGCTATCCTCAAACTTAATGACCCCCAATGTGAAATTATCTTATGCTTTGCGGACCTGTTCCCCTTTGTACGTGCGTGAAGCCCAAGTCCGGTTTGACGAGATGTTGCGTGCTTCCTTGGAGAAGATTATTACAGCCTCCGGGCCAGGTTTTGGTGACTGGCAGTGGCCGCTTGCCACCCTCCCAATCAAGATGGGCGGGCTGGGCATTCATGCGGCGAGCGAAATCATCCAATATGCTTTCCTCGCCTCTCGCTTGCAAACCAGGGATATGCAGGACCAGATTCTGGTTAAAACAGCCATCAATTCTCATGGCCCTTCATTTCAACATGCCCTCGATATGTTTAACAGTGCTTGTAACACAGACACGTTCTCGGTCGCCTCTGACGCTCCTGCCCCCCATATGATGAAAACCTTGGCAAAGTGTTACTTTGGTGTCATCGAGAAAGATCTTGTTTCTAAGTATTCGTTAAGCCCGAGGCAGGTAGCTATCCTCAGTTGTACCCGGGCTCCACATGCACAAGATTTCCTTTTCACCATACCTATTGATGGGTTGGGCCAAAGGATGAACCATCGATAATTCCGTATGGTATTGTGTTATAGGCTTACCATACCTATGTTTTCTGAAGGTAGCTCCTGCCCGAGCTGCAAGCATCGTATGGATCAATGGGGGGACCATGCAGTTCACTATTCAAGTGAAGTGGGGGTGAAATTCAGACATAACTTGGTGCGTGATATTCTTGTCGACGTATGTTCCAAGGTTAGAATTATGGTGAAAAAGGAGGCCCCATTGGGGTTTCTTTCGAGGGACGGGAAAGAGCTGCGGCTGGCAGACCTGCTATTATTCAACTGGATCCAAGGTAAGGACGCATGTTTGGATGTGACTGGAGTCTCTCCTTTTGCGGGTATTGATGCATCTGCGTTGGCTCCCGAGGTGGCCTTACATAACGCTGTGGAGAAGAAGAAAAAGAAATATGTGTCCAAATGTGAAGAAAATGGCTACAAGTTCATCCCATTTGCCTTCTCTACATTTGGGGAGCTAGACACGGAAGCTTTGGACACGCTTTCACGTATCAAGACTGTTGCTATTAGCCACTCGAATAGTGTCAAGAGTGGGTTTTTATTTTTCACAGACTTAGCTTTTGTATTCAGAAAGGAGTGGGAGCCCAACTAGTGTCTCGGCTTCCCACCAATTTCTTGTAATTCCTTTTGGTTTTCTAATGAAGTGATGTTTGGATAATAATAATAATAATAATAATAATAATAATAATAATAATAATAATAATAATAATAATAATAATAATAATAATAATAATAATAATAATAATAATAATAATAATAATAATAATAATAATAATAATAATAATAATAATAATAATAATAATAATAATAATAATAATAATAATAATAATAATAATAATAATAATAATAATAATGGTGATCTGCTTGATCCCACTTTCGTCTTCCTTTCGCAACCTTTGATTCAACTGGGTGTTGGATCAATACCTGGTGACAACCTTTCGTTTGTCTCGTGGGTTTCTTTTAAAAATAAATATATATATATATATAACAAAAAAATAAAAATAAATTTTGTTGTGTCTTTCAAAATTTCGTTCTTCTTTGTGTTTGTTCTTCGCTGTGTTGGATCAACGTTGATTGCTTTTTCTTCGTTCTTGGTCGTTGTGATAGTTTGCCGGTTAGTGGTGGTCTGACCGTACGCTGCGGTTTGAAGGTGACTGGTTTGGCCTTTTGTCATCCGTACATTGCGTTTTAGGGGGCACAGGTTCTGCGTTTTGGAGGGTCACAGGTTTTGTTGTCTTGTGTGGGATTCTGCAGTTTGAGCAGGTTTCCTGTTTGGCATATTACGTTTTGGGAGGAGATGCGTTTTGTCTATTGGATAAAATGGGAGGCGCTTTGGATAATTATTTATAAGATTGCGTTTGGGATATAAAGGGTTTTAGTCTTTGCCTTTTGACCCCACTTGACTGCCTTTTGTCCTTTTATTGTAAAAGGGTATTAGCATTGCGTTTTGATCAATTGACATTAGCATTGTGTTTTGGATATAAGGGTATTAGCTTTGCGTTTTGTAATTTTGTGGATCCCAGCCATTGCATTTTGTATTGTGTTCGGTGGGCTTTGGTTTTGTTTACTTGGCTTGGGAATTGATATTGCATTTTGGCTTGTGACATCGCGCTTTGTTGGAAGTGGATATTGTGTTTTGTTCTTTGTTATGGCGATTGTGCGGTTTCATTGTCCATTTGTGGGGTTAAGTGGATGTCATGATGGTAGTGGGAACAGTGTCACACCCTCGCCGGAGGCGGAAACACGAGGTGTAACGGAAAGGAACATAAGCACAAGATAATAGAACATACCAACGTTAAGATTTAAAAGAAAGAGTACACCATTACAATACCAGTTTAGCCGACATCGGCAAATATGTTACAAAGTTTAGATCCCAAAATATTGCGTTTTATTACATAACGATTTGTAGTGACAAGTGAAAACTTCATTATGCAAGACCTGGTAGAAAAGCTTACTAACGATCACCTGAAATGCATGAGAGAAAAACGGGTCAACTATGAAAATAGTTGGTGAGTATACACGTTTCGTAAAAATAAGAAAACTCGAAAGAGAGAGAGTCAAAGGTTTCGGTCATCGGAAATAGTCCACAAACCAAAGGCATTGTAAATCCACTCAGTTCCAAGTTCCGCCCATACAAAACTTGCAACCTGTGTGTTCACAACCCATTGCACAAAATATAGCGTGTTGAATAGTCAAGTATAAGTGGTCATAATAGTTCACAATATAGTACCACGTATATAATAATTCAGGGATGCTCCGAACATGGGAGACTTTGCACTGCTCCAACAAGGGAGACTCCTTTGTCACTCAACCACCTAGGCGAGAATTATTGAGAACACTCCACCATTAAGGCGAGAATTATTGAGAACACTCCACCGACAAGGCGAGAATTATAGTGATGCTCCGAACATGGGAGACTTTATAGTGATGCTCCGATCATAGGAGACTTTAGGTCAAGGTCATAACACATCCGGTTTAATAAGTTCAAACAAGTCATAAGTTCGTAATTAAGTTCAAGAGTTTCGTTCAAAAGTTCGTAATTAAGTTCAAAGATTTAAGTCGAGTTCAAAAGTTCAGAACAGTCAAAGAGCTCGAATAATATCAAAAGGTTCAAGATAGTCGAAGCGTTCAAAATCAAGTCAATCAAGTTTAAAATATATCAAAAGGGTCCTTGTACAAGTTAAAAGAGTTTAACTATATGTCAAAAAGTTCAAATCAAGTCCAAAGTGTTCACTTATATGTTAAAGGGTTCGAATCAATTTAAAAGAGCTCAAATATACATGTCGAAGGGTTCAAAATCATGGAAAGTGATTCAAATAATAGCGTTCATAACATAGTGATCAATTTAGTTCAAGTATGGTTCATACATTCAGCCCCAAAATATAGTAAAAACGGTAAAAAGGGGATGTGATTACTCACCTGTGGCAATAGTTATGATGACAGAGTGGATGCACAGAAATGAGACGCAACACTCTAACCTCGACCTATTATGAATGATATGCTCTAATATAAGTCATGAAACAATGTCGTGCGTGCAAACTCATGATATTCATACCACTTGTACACTTTTGAAAATAAAGTTTATCGTCGAAAAATAATCTTATAACGTCTTGACAATTTATAATTTACTTTACAAGTGTTTACGTTGAAACGATATCCTACGATAGTCATTTAGTGATTTATTATGAAATTATAGCTTTTCGTCGTAAAACAATGTCATTTGACAATTTCATGAAAGTGACTAAGTAGCCTTGAAAAGCTAGTCGTAAAATGATGCACGTCGAGCGTTAGGAAATGAACTCAACGGTTTTGGGAAGCTTGTATCATTATCTCAAAGTTTTAGAATTTAAGTTTTCATCCTAGAGGTCTCGATCATGGATAAAAATATAGGTTAAGTATGGTACTTGTGTCCAAAATATCGTTTAAGGGTGGTTTTCGGCAAAGTTTAAGTGACCGCATTTTATTCATTACAACTCCGCTTGACGAATGGTTGGACATTTTGAAAAATAGACTAGGCGAACTCACTTTTACTAGAAGACATCACGTTATAAAAAGTACTACATCCATGTTAAAAACGACCCTCAACATGGTCCTTCGTGGCCGTAATATTTGTCTAATAGAAATATATTAGTTTTTCTTATATAATATAGTTACGGCAACTTCGTTTAACGCGTGTAATTTAATCGTTACAAGTCCGTTTTCTACGTATTATATGTCCTTAGGTTCGTATCAAAGTATACTAATATTTTTGATAAGTCGACACATTTCATAACGCCTAAGCCTCATTTTTGACTCGTACAAAGTAGGCGTAACATGCTGAATTTTCAGGATTTTATAGTTTTCGTCGCCTAACTTGAAAAATTCATATCTTCTTCGTTATAACTCCGTTTTAACCCGTTCAAGTGACCACGTTTTCGTTTTAAAGTATATTTTCTAAATATCTAGGCCAAAAATTTTTATCTACTGTCGAAAATTCCAGATTTCAAAAATAAGGACAGACCCGTAAATAAACTTGTCGAAATGAGTTTTTCTCGCGCCAAATCTATTCTAATCAATTCAAAACAACTCCGAAGCTATTATAATCCTACCATACACCTTCTTAGGGTGTCATGGGTTCCTAGACATCACCAAAAGTGATATATTTCAAGGAGTAATTATAGGATGATAATTATATATATAACTCTTAAAAACAATAAAAAGTGGTATAAACATCAATATGACTTGCATGTTTTACTTAAATATGATGAAATGAACACAAAATAAATATGAAAGATGAACATGAATATGAGATGCTTACTAGAAAATTGATGAGGTTAAATGAACAAGGTTAATCCTAACACCCTAGGTTTTTATTTCAAAACCTTAACTAAGAGTGTAACTAGATTGTTATAAACTTGACTTGAAAAATTTTTGGTGATCATCTTCTTGATCCTTCTATGTGGCCGGTTGAATGATGAAGAAATGGATGAGAGGATAGCTTTTCTTTTTATTTTTCACACTTAGATATCTTGTATGTATGTGTAGTAGAATAGTATTAAAAAAACATGTAAGTATTATAATAGTTAGATATTTTGTCTTCCAAAGGTGTGTCATCCAATTTGTGTCGACAAAGTTAAATG
>BPTQ01000007.1:151386480-151587658 GCA_019973895.1 Chrysanthemum seticuspe
TGACAACTTTTGTAACTTGGGGGACTAAAACTGCCAATTATGCAAACTTGATACGTTTTTCACCAGATTATGATGTTTTTGCATTTAAAACATATAAAACACTTGTTTGTGATATTTTTATCATTTTGATGTGTTTCTGAGTGTTTTCAGATGTTTTTGCAGTTTAAATGGTACAAAAATGATGAGTATTTAGACACTCATCAATCCTCCACACTAAGATATTGCTAGTCCCTAGCAATGATTTGAGAAAATTTAATGGATTTTATCTCTTTACCAAAAGCCATTACTTCTGGAGTAGCCAAATGTTTCAGTTCAAGTAAAAACCATGGTACACCGATAACCATGTGATTTTGAGCAAACCACCAGCTTTCAACGGATTTGGTTTGTCTTTACCAGAAGCCGTACCCTTCTGGACTAGCCAACTCTTAGATAAATTATCAATATTATCTTTGGTGAGCTGATTACCAATTATGGATTTTCAACTGCCTTTACCACAAGCCATAAACTTGCGGGCTAGCCAACTCTTCACTTTTAAGGATATGGTGAGTTGAACACCATACAATTTTAGGCAAATTGCAAGCCATAAACGGATTTGAGATATCTTTACCAAGAGCCGTTTGCTTCTGGATTAGCCAATCCTTATGTGGGTTAGACATGGTGGACTGATTACCATTTGTTGTGTTTAGTACAGAGTACTTCCACTAAATAAAATTTTTTTAAAATTTGGCCATTTTGGGGGAAAAAGGGACTAAAAGGGTACATTTATGATCAAATTCGCCAGAATTTCCCCCCCACACTTAGAAATGAATATTGTCCTCAATATTCAAAGTACCGGCTGTAATGCCGAAACTTAGAACATAAAAAGATAACATTACTAGCTAAGTGTAGAAACACAACAATTATTTTATTTTTTTAATATTTACAATTTTCATTTATTTTTAAGATCTATATACAACATGTGGGGCATCTCCCCCACACTAGAGTGGTACACACGGGTGAAAACCCATGTTTAGCTACTGTTTTTGATTACCGAGTCGCTAGCTTGACTCGACCCCGAATTAATTTGTTCATGGGGAAGTAAGTGGAAGTGACAATCTCCATCGGACTTTCATTCAAGATGTTTGTATAAACATTGAAGTACGAGAAAGTTCCACACCGATGAGATATACATAGAAAGACAGACCCGGCTCACAAATGGTACATGGAAATGCCGGGGTCAAAGATAATGTCTTCATTCCCGAAGGAGTGAAGAACAGGAGAAGCCACGGGATATATGAAGAAAAGGAAGAAAATCATGATACAAATCATGACTAACTCTTCATCCTCAATAGGAGAATTCATAGTTTCATGAATCTCCTCAGTTAAGCTTATTTGATCAAGACATACTATGGGTGTGTCTAGATCAAAATGGAAGTTATCATACTCCGGCGGAGATATGATATGAGTGAGTTCACCGGCGAACTCCTCGTGAAGAGAATCAATCACAAGATGTAAATCTGTGAATTCTTGTTCCACTGTAGACTCATCACTATCCTCAATCTGAGTATCAAAGAGTGGATTCTCAGAAATTAAAGTGAATTCAGAGTCGAATTCAAATAGAGGATTAGTGAAAGTAGCTTTGAATGTTTCGGGAACAAAGTGATCAACATTCTCATTTGGATTGTTGGGATAAGAAGTGAGTGATCGATCATTATCAATGAGACTTTCAGTCTCTCCCAGATCGACTTCGAAATCAAAGAGTGGATTGATGTGAGTGAGTTCATCGGTGAACTCCTCAAGATGATGATCAGCATCAGACTGTGGGAGTGATGCCTCAACATACTCGATGTTTCCATGAGAAGTACAATCTTCGCTAACATCGGAGAAAGTTTCAAAATGATCTTTTGAACACTCAATAGGGGAGATAGAATCACACACATGATCAGAAGTTCCCTGTGACTCTCTCGGGATTGGGACAAGGTCCTCAACACTAGACTTTATGAATTCGTCCGATTCCTTTTCAGGAACAGTGTCAAGATGCTCGTCCCCCATGTTCAGAGAGTGAGTGGGAGCTTCGGGTGTGATGGCAGTTACATGAGAATGAATCTCAACTGCTGGAATATCCACTGATGAACTTGATGAATCTTCAAGTGTATCTTCATCATCACTATCATCAGGAATAAAACTGAATCTAGAGCTAGATTTGGCTGCTTTTTCGCTTGCAATTGATTCCCTAATAGATTTTTCAAAGGCAATTTGGGAATTTATTTTAGCAGCCTGCTCTTCAGCTAACAAAACTTCCATGGATTTCTCATGAAAGTCTTGAAATGACATAGCCGACTCCTCCTTAAGTTCTTTTAATAACTCCAGACCCTTCAATAAAAAGTCTGTCGTAGTTTCATGAGGAGTTGCTTGAATCATTTGGTACTGTGGAGGTTGGTCGTGATCAGGATAGTCATAATTGTTACAAGGAAATGGATTCTTTGTTTGACAATCAGAGCTGAAATGGGGACCTCCACAGTTCTCACAACAGTAAAACTGTTGATCCTGGATTGGTGAATCATATGGATATTGGTCATACCCAAAGTTCTGAGCATCACCGGAAAACTGTTCATAGACAATCGTGTTTCCGGACTGACATTCAAATCCTTGGTGAGGACCTCCACAAAATTCACAGCAGTATTGTTGATTATATGAAGATAAGTCGGGCTGTGGTGGGTAATTAGAAAAATTTGAGGGGTCGTTAAATGAGTTCGGATTAGGATCATAATCAAATGAATTCCTCGAACCACAAAACAAACAACTCCCGTTCCGAATATCATTACCACACTGTACACACGTACACCAGCGACATGGTGAACCATAAAGAGGCTCACCACAACCGACACAAGGAATAAACGATTCCATTTGAAAGTTATGAGAAGGAATTGGTTCATTCAAAGAATCAACAAAATCAACATGGTGATCTGAATGACTATTTAGACTCAAAGAACATTTTGAAAAATCCGGAGGTGGGACAAGTGGTGTGCTCTGAGAGCTAGCAATTTCCACCACTTCCGTTATGGTCTCCGGTTTTGGTTCTTGAGAAACGTGAAGATTAAGCAAGTCATTCTTGCTAGTCACCGGTCTAAATTCTGCATGTTTGCTTTTAACCGTAAATCGTGAAAGTGTAGGATCAATTTTAGACGGCTTATGAGCAATTGAGGGGTTAGGTCTTTGGATAACCGTAGGTTGGACGTATTTAGCACCTCCATTATCAGAGGGAAGTACCTGGTCCTTTGTCACCCCGGTTTTTCTTTCCATTTCCCTGAGCAGAATTAATGGATCTTTACGAACAACCCGAATTCTAGACATTTGTGATAAAGTCTGAAGCTTTTCAGCTTCGTCCCAGAATTCGTCCTCGAGAGATTCCATGAGAATAGAAGAAGTTAGAATCAAATGGATAGAGGGTAAAGGAATAAAGAATCAAAAAGGGTAAGAGGGTTTAGATGATTATTTTTGGATTTTTGGATAATTATTTTGAAATAACAAAGAATGAAAATATTTTTGGGTTTTGTGTTTGTTGAAAACTTGAATAAAAAATGTTTTTGGTGTTGTTAACACTTTAGGAAAAGTGTTAATGAACTTTTTGGTTTTGAAAAACTTTTTACAAAAAGGTGGTATATGTGCAAGTACGGGTCTGGAAATGCTTAGAACACGCTTACAGCCTCCCCGGCAGCGGCGCCAAAATTTGATTGGTGCTAAACAGTCAAGTCTAACAGACTAAAAACTGCTCAAACACTATCGCAATTAAGATCAGAGGAATATAGGGAATTCCTGGGTCGTTAAGTCCCACGGAGGATGAATTGGTGTTTAAACAACTTCAGATGATAGAATGATCACTAAGGATAGTGATCAATAAGGGTATTGATGGATAATTACCTAAAGAAAAGATTTACAAATAAAAGCGACTTAAATGCAAATTAAAAAGATTAAAAAGTTAAAATCTATTAAATAAACGCTATCACTATTTTTACAGATCGATGAACGTTTATGTGATTTTATAAAATAAAATAACTTAAATAAACTATATTAACTAAAACGTAAACTTAAATTACTTAAAAACGTTATTTAAAATGGAAACGAGCGTTATTTACAAAAATGGCGCTGGAGCGCAAGCAAAAACGTAAATTTTATGAAATAAAAGGCCTAAGAGTGTAAAACTAATTTTCTTACAAAATATATGATAAAAGAAAATTTTAGAAAAAAGATTTATATTTTTTTGACTTTTATATTTTTTATTATGATTTAATTACTATAAAACACTAATTAAATGTTTAAAAATACTAAAACTTATTGGAAAAATCTGAAACTTTTTGTAAAAATACTTTATACTAATACACTTTTATAAAAAATACAAACACCGAAAAAGCTACTCTTAATAAGCTACAAATAAGCTAAAATGTTCGTTAAGCTAAATGAGACAAGAGGGCATATGTATTTGATTATGCAAATGATAACAAGAAAGACCCAAGGGCGCTATTGGTTCCAGGTACACACTCTAACACCCTTGTAAAGGGGGAGGTCTCAGGTTCGAGCCTGCCTACCCCCTTTTTGCTAACATTTTTATTTTTGATTTTTTTCTTTACAAACTTATTAAGCACATTAAAATGAGCATTTTCTAAAACTGAAACTTTTTACAAAAACCACAAATAAGCTCTGTTTGAGCTTATTGTTTGGTAACAGTTAACAAGAAAAAAGAAATAAGCAAAAGGTTTGGCTAAATAAGCTAATAAGCTAGAAATAAGAAAGATGAAACTGGAAATAAGCTAAATAACTTAAAATAAGCTAATTACAACAATTGAAAAAGCAAATGACTAAGAAATAAGCACAAATTAAGCACAAATAAGCAAAACTAAACACTGTTACACAGTAACTGTTATAAATTACTAGGCACCTTCAAGCTTATTTTTAAGCACTTGAATAAGCTCAAAAATGAAAATGAACACAAGGACCAACAAGGAGACCAGTTAAACTCTCTAAAAAGCTATTTTACAAGGTTTAGCTTACACTAATAAGCTTGTGAGAAGCTTGAGAAAATATTGAAAACACCACTGAGTTATATACTCAGTGAATGCTGAGTTTTTTACAAAAATAGAAACCACTTGCAGCCCTATCTAAAAAGCTACAAACTTAAAACTTAAGCTTGGGACATTGAGATGGCTTGGTCAGCTATCCCAAGAAACAAATTTTACAAGCTATGGTGCACTGGAGAGCTTTTTACAAGCTCTAGAAAATGGGTGTAAACCTGTGCACAGGACATACTTTTGACTTTTTAAGAAAATGAAGTAGTTTGACTAAACTGAACTTATGATCTATTCTACTGACTTATTATGTTATTATAAGCTGAAATGAGATTATCTATGTCTATGGTAATAGCTTTTAAGCATGTAAACTGATTTTAGCAACTCAAACTCCTAACAGTGAACACATAAGTTGAAATTAAAGATGAAATTGACTTTTTACCAAAGAAGGTTGGTTTTTATGACAGAACTTGGCTAATAAGAACCTCAGTGACTTAGAATATCAACAATTAACAACTCAAACAACTTCAAACACATATTAACAAGCAAAACCAAACACCCCTTATAAAGATTGTTTTGAAGTATTAAGCAAGGAAACAGATTTTTAAACCAAAGGACCTATTAATTAGCTTATATTAACTGCAAAGAGACAATATTAAGACAGGATTAACAAGTTTTAACTACTTGAACTAAGAAATGCAATATTTAAGAAAATGGCTTACAAAATGAGTTTAAGATCAAAACAGAATTAAGATCAAAGGATCACTCCTACTACCTCCCATGAGGTTCTAAACCCAATAGCAGTCCAATTCCAGCTCTGCTTCAACTCTTGATCATCATGCCCATGATTTTTGAATTTTAACTAATTTTTGAGTAATTTTTGGTATCTATGAATTTTGAATCTAAACTGAATGATAAAGGTTTTTAATAGCTTAAACACGCTTCTAAGAGCTTATATAAGCTTATTTAACCCAGAATACAACCATAAGTAACATATGTCGAATTTGAGAATTTTAGCTTAAAAATGGTAAAAACTGAGTTCGTACACAAAACTTGAAATTGAAACTGGAATTATATCTTTATTACACTGGAAAATGATTACAAAACGCTTGAAGGTTTAAACATAAACTTAAAAACTTGAAAACTTAAAAACGACATAAGCTAAATCTAAACTACACTACTTTACTCTAATACTTCTTCTCCTCTGCTTCTTTTCCTTTTTATTGACCTCCAAAAGCTTTTCCTCATTCCTCTGATCATTTCCCACCATTGGATAGGTCTGATAGCATCTTAATCGTCCATGTGTAATTTTGGCGGGAAAATTCTTAAAGCAGTTTGCTTTCTTTGATGGTTTTTGGACCAGGGTGAAGAGGAGGGGGGACAAGGAAGGGATAGTATGTTGGGGAGGAGGGAAAGGAGTGTGGAAGCATTTATGGGGGAGGCACAGGTGGAAGCTATGGCGGCAAGTAGGGGAGGAAGGAGATAGGAGGGCGGGTTTTTATTTAAACTGTTGGGTTGGTCGGGTTATGGGTATACTGGACCGGGTACAAGATTGGGCCAAGGGTGTTTGAGTTGGGCTTGGGATTTAAATAAGGATCCGTTTGGATTTAGGATTAATAAACACAAGGACCATATTTGCAACTTCTCAAAACCAAAGGACCAGTTCTGTAACTTATGAAGAGTAGTCAAAGGATTGGTTTTGCCAACTTTAAATAATCCAAGGGCTAACTTTGACATTTTTGAAACTCCAAGGATTAATTTTGAACAATTTAAAAGCCCAGGGACCAAAACTGTAATTTTCTCAAAAGTTATCATAAAGGACCAATATTGCCATTTATAAATAGTATAAGGTTTATTTTGATTATTTTCTTATTTTTAAAACCTTAGGGACTAATTTTGACACTTTTGCAAAGTTGAGGGACCAAAGTTGTAAATTTGTGATTTTTAACTTCAAAGGATTATTTTGAACAACTTGTGAATCCCAAGGACCTAAAATGATATTTTACAAGTTTTTGAATTACCAGGGACTAATTTTGACAACTTTTGTAACTTGGGGGACTAAAACTGCCAATTATGCAAACTTGATACGTTTTTCACCAGATTATGATGTTTTTGCATTTAAAACATATAAAACACTTGTTTGTGATATTTTTATCATTTTGATGTGTTTCTGAGTGTTTTCAGATGTTTTTGCAGTTTAAATGGTACAAAAATGATGAGTATTTAGACACTCATCAACATGTTACACATTTTTTTTTTAAGTATGTAGTTGTAGTGAAGATATGTAGTTAGTTAAAAATTATTAGTAACTTGTGTATTTATTTAAGCATTTAGGGTAGCGTTAGGTAAAAATAAATTTTAACTGGTCAAAACAAAATATATATTGAAGTCATAAAAATTATAAAAATACATCTCTTACAAAAATTGAGTGAAATAATAATTATTGTGTAGTATTTACGAAAACCGTCGTAATTATATAAATATAACCATTTATATACGAAATAAATTTAAAACACCGGGTAAACTCATAATATTATTTTTTTTATAATCTTAATATGAGTATAGAAATATATCGGGATCATTTTTGGAAGTATCGGATCAAATGTTCAAAATAATTAATTACGCGATAGCGTTTATTTAATAAGAAATAAACGTTTAATGAAAAATGCAAAACCATGCATGAACTAATATGATGATAATGATGCTAATGATATGTAGACTAAACCTAGTCTATATGAAATGTCCTCGACGATTGTTCATGAATTCGCAGCTAAATCCCTAAGGTTACGCGAATTTAATACTTGTAAACCTAGTTTACGATAAACGATGAAATAATAGATGTGAGAAATGACCGGAAATTGAGAATTGTGACATTCTTCCCCGGTTAGAGGAATCACGTCCTCGTGATTCAATTATTGATACTATAGTCCGAACCTCGACAAGAGTTCTAAAAGTTCATGCTCGTACGAACAGTCTAAATGATCATATCAATGTCCATGCATACAGGTTCCCCATTCAACTAAGTACGTGCCCGTGATTAGATTTGATAGGGTAAACTTACCCAATATCGAACGTAGCTCTCAAAAGACCTTTAGGTAGTCGATTCTAATTTAATCTCACAACTCATCAAACAAGAACTGTCATGAGATTAAACTAAACCGACTTGAGTAAACTTGTCTCTTAGTTTGATTTTCGCAACTCATCAAACAAGAACTGTCACTAGATCAAGCTAGGAAACAAGTCTTTTGAATGAAGTCTTTTGAAAGATTCGCTCGATATTGGAATTCCTTACACAAATCAAATCAAATCAACAAAATAAATTACAACTAAGGTCGATATCGTTAGGTCTCAAATTAATCGCTGTCGTGAACGTGGTAAGAATTGGAAGCAAGTTATGCACTCAAAATCATGTTGTACAGAAAGAAGGTGGTTGTTGACTCCTGAGCGTGTGTTTCTTGCAGCCATGATCTTGCAGTGGACCAAAACACCGGGTTGAGTAAACGACATTCGAACGAAGTCAGATGAGGTACAGAACGGTTGTAGTATGTGTTATAGTGATTGAAATATGATAGGAACAGAGACATGCTATGCCTAATAAGTCGAAAGGTGGGAAAAGAGAAGGTATAAACAAAGTACGGTAATGTAGACGTGAACGTAAAAACATGCTATGCATACCCACCCGACCAATGCGATTTCAGGTGACCAGACTCTAAAGACTCGACTAAATATGATTTAAAACTACCACTCTTATCATTGCATGGTTCTTCATAAATTAGACATAGTTGATCAGGCTATGTATAATTTATGATTAACGATGCAACGATAGGTCTAGTTGACTCGGATGATGTTCGATGTTTAATAAAACTTTATTCCGGTTATAGCTGTGATTTTTATTTTTGAAAAATCGGCATTCTCTATAACCTTTGTCTCTGATACCAATCTGTCACACCCTCGCCGGAGGCGGAAACACGAGGTGTAACGGAAAGGAACATAAACACAAGATAATAGAACATACCAACGTTAAGATTTAAAAGAAAGAGTACACCATTACAATACCAGTTTAGCCGACATCGGCAAATATGTTACAAAGTTTAGATCCCAAAATATTGCGTTTTATTACATAACGATTTGTAGTGACAAGTGAAAACTTCATTATGCAAGACATGGTAGAAAAGCTTACTAACGATCACCTGAAATGCATGAGAGAAAAACGGGTCAACTATGAAAATAGTTGGTGAGTATACACGTTTCGTAAAAATAAGAAAACTCGAAAGAGAGAGAGTCAAAGGTTTCGGTCATCGGAAATAGTCCACAAAGCAAAGGCATTGTAAATCCACTCAGTTCCAAGTTCCGCCCATACAAAACTTGCAACCTGTGTGTTCACAACCCATTGCACAAAATATAGCGTGTTGAATAGTCAAGTATAAGTGGTCATAATAGTTCACAATATAGTACAACGTATATAATAATTCAGGGATGCTCCGAACATGGGAGACTTTGAACTGCTCCAACAAGGGAGACTCCTTTGTCACTCAACCACCTAGGCGAGAATTATTGAGAACACTCCACCATTAAGACGAGAATTATTGAGAACACTCCACCGACAAGGCGAGAATTATAGTGATGCTCCGAACATGGGAGACTTTATAGTGATGCTCCGATCATAGGAGACTTTAGGTCAAGGTCATAACACGTCCGGTTTAATAAGTTCAAACAAGTCATAAGTTCGTAATTAAGTACAAGAGTTTCATTCAAAAGTTCGTAATTAAGTTCAAAGATTTAAGTCGAGTTCAAAAGTTCAGAACAGTCAAAGAGCTCGAATAATATCAAAAGGTTCAAGATAGTCGAAGCGTTCAAAATCAAGTCAATCAAGTTTAAAATATATCAAAAGGGTCCTTGTACAAGTTAAAAGAGTTTAACTATATGTCAAAAAGTTCAAATCAAGTCCAAAGTGTTCACTTATATGTTAAAGGGTCCGAATCAATTTAAAAGAGCTCAAATATACATGTCGAAGGGTTTAAAATCAAGGAAAGTGATTCAAATAATAGCGTTCATAACATAGTGATCAATTTAGTTCAAGTATGGTTCATACATTCCGCCCCAAAATATAGTAAAAACGGTAAAAAGGGGATGTGATTACTCACTTGTTGCAATAGTTATGATGACAGAGTGGATGCACAGAAATGAGACGCAACACTCTAACCGCGACCTATTATGAATGATATGCTCTAATATAAGTCATGAAACAATGTCGTGCGTGCAAACTCATATGATATTCATACCACTTGTACACTTTTGAAAATAAAGTTTATCGTCGAAAAATAATCTTATAACGTCTTGACAATTTATAATTTACTTTACAAGTGTTTACGTTGAAACGATATCCTACGATAGTCATTTAGTGATTTATTATGAAATTATAGCTTTTCGTCGTAAAACAATGTCGTTTGACAATTTCATGAAAGTGACTAAGTAGCCTTGAAAAGCTAGTCGTAAAATGATGCACGTCGAGCGTTAGGATACGAACTCAACGGTTTTGGGAAGCTTGTATCATTATCTCAAAGTTTTAGCATTTAAGTTTTCATCCTAGAGGTCTCGATCATGGATAAAAATATAGGTTAAGTATGGTACTTGTGTCCAAAATATCGTTTAAGGGTGGTTTTCGGCAAAGTTTAAGTGACCGTATTTTATTCATTACAACTCCGCTTGACGAATGGTTGGACATCTTGAAAAATAGGCAAGGCGAACTCACTTTTACTAGAAGACATCACGTTATAAAAAGTACTACATCCATGTTAAAAACGACCCTCAACATGGTCCTTCGTGGCCGTAATATTTGTCTAATAGAAATATATTAGTTTTTCTTATATAATATAGTTACGGCAACTTCGTTTAACGCGTGTAATTTAATCGTTACAAGTCCGTTTTCTACGTATTATATGTCCTTAGCTTCGTATCAAAGTATACTAATATTTTTGATAAGTCGACACATTTCATAACGCCTAAGCCTCATTTTTGACTCGTACAAAGTAGGCGTAACATGCTAAATTTTCAGGATTTTATAGTTTTCGTCGCCTAACTTGAAAAATTCATATCTTCTTCGTTATAACTCCGTTTTAACCCGTTCAAGCGACCACGTTTTCGTTTTAAAGTATATTTTCTAAATATCTAGGCCAAAAATTTTTATCTACTGTCGAAAATTCCAGATTTCAAAAATAAGGACAGACTCGTAAATAAACTTGTCGAAATGAGTTTTTCTCGCGCCAAATCTATTCTAATCAATTCAAAACAACTCCGAAGCTATTATAATCCTACCATACACCTTCTTAGGGTGTCATGGGTTCCTAGACATCACCAAAAGTGATATATTTCAAGGAGTAATTATAGGATGATAATTATATATATAACTCTTAAAAACAATAAAAAGTGGTATAAACATCAATATGACTTGCATGTTTTACTTAAATATGATGAAATGAACACAAAATAAATATGAAAGATGAACATGAATATGAGATGCTTACTAGAAACTTGATGAGGTTAAATGAACAACGTTAATCCTAACACCCTAGGTTTTTATTTCAAAACCTTAACTAAGAGTGTAACTAGATTGTTATAAACTTGACTTGAAAATTTTTTGGTGATCATCTTCTTGATCCTTCTATGTGGCCGGTTGAATGATGAAGAAATGGATGAGAGGATAGCTTTTCTTTTTATTTTTCACACTTAGATATCTTGTATGTATGTGTAGTAGAATAGTATTAAAAAAACATGTAAGTATTATAATAGTTAGATATATTGTCTTCCAAAGGTGTGTCATCCAATTTGTGTCGACAAAGTTAAATGAAAGGGACATGTTACACATTTTTTTTTTAAGTATGTAGTTGTAGTGAAGATATGTAGTTAGTTAAAAATTATTAGTAACTTGTGTATTTATTTAAGCATTTAGGGTAGCGTTAGGTAAAAATAAATTTTAACTGGTCAAAACAAAATATATATTGAAGTCATAAAAATTATAAAAATACATCTCTTACAAAAATTGAGTGAAATAATAATTATTGTGTAGTATTTACGAAAACCGTCGTAATTATATAAATATAACCATTTATATACGACATAAATTTAAAACACTGGGTAAACTCATAATATTATTTTTTTTATAATCTTAATATGAGTATAGAAATATATCGGGATCATTTTTGGAAGTATCGGATCAAATGTTCAAAATAATTAATTACGCGATAGCGTTTATTTAATAAGAAATAAACTTTTAATGAAAAATGCAAAACCATGCATGAACTAATATGATGATAATGATGCTAATGATATGTAGACTAAACCTAGTCTATATGAAATGTCCTCGATGATTGTTCATGAATTCGCAGCTAAACCCCTAAGGTTACGCGAATTTAATACTTGTAAACCTAGTTTACGATAAACGATGAAATAATAGATGTGAGAAATGATCGGAAATTGAGAATTGTGACAAACGGGCTCACCAAAACCTCACTGATCTCTCACCTTCGGGACCGCCATTTTAATGAGGATGCACTAACTATCACTAAACATTCTGTTTCCAATAATCTTACCGTTTTCGAGGCGGCTGAGACCACATTGAAACGTATAGGGCTTTAGTTATGTGGGGGTTGTTTTAAGACGCATACCCTTCGTTCTAAGTGTCGGCATGGATATGATTTTGTGTCACCCCCTGATTGTGGCGAAGGTGTCGTTCGGTTTGTGTTGTTTGATCTCGCCAAGCCACAAGTTCCCTCCTCTGTTCAACTTGCTTTGGTTGATGATTTGGTTTCGGAGGAGCATTATGGTTTTGATGTACACTTACTTGACACTTTGCTCTCCAAAGGGTTACACACCGTCAAATCCATCCCTCCAAAGTGTCGGTTGGCATTCTCTCGAGTATTGAAAGGAGCACTTGATAAGGTGATCTACACACCTGGTGATATTTCTTGTTGGGTTAGTCTGCTGGTCTTGCCCCTTTGCCTCCTTACCTTTTGCTCAAGGAGTAATATGGAATGTAGGTCCGCTACTAAGCGTCAATGTCAAGAAGAATATATCACTAATGCCATTTGATCTTGGGGTACGCCTGGTGGTAGCTTGCAGCTTGTTCGGGAAGTTTTAGCTGAACCCTCCCCTGTTTGGTCTAATACTGATGAGGAAAACTTGGTCTTGGGTGAGCGTAATGTCAAGCAATGCAGGAGTAATATTTGTGATGGTCATTACACTGCTGCTGTCAGAGTCCTTTCTTCTTCAGGTGTTGCTCTTTATAATGATACTACTCTGGAGGACTTAAAGGCTAAGCATCCCTTCAAGTCTGCTCCCTCTCTGCCGGGCATGCCTATTGATCATCATAATCTCATTGCATCTCCTGCTGTGGTTCTTGACATGATTAAGAGTTTCCCCCGTGGTACATCTTGTGGTCGTTATGGTTTGCGTGCCCAACACTTTTTGGATTGTATTAGTGGGGCTGCTATGGCTATATCTGGTGAGTTAATCGCTTCTATCACCCAAGTTGTAAATCTTTTTCTTGATGGTAAGTGCCCTAAAGCGTTAGGCGAGTATATTGCCAGTGCTCCTCTCACACCGCTGATCAAACCAGGTGGTGGTATCCGTCCCATTGCTGTAGGGACCATTTGGAGGAGTTTAGTCTCCAAGGTAGGTGCTTCTATGATTGGTCACTCTTTATATGGTTACTTGAATGATTTGAAATTTGGAGTTGGAGTTTCTGGAGGAGAGGAGGCTATTCTACATGCCGTAAATCGGTTTATTGAAGATCGTGGTGAAGAGGTAGGTCTTTCGATAATGTTGGTAGATTTCAAAAACGCCATCAATTTGGTGGACCGTGAAGTCATGTTACAAGAGGTTCGCCTCCATTTCCTGCCATATCACGCTAGGTTGAATTTTGCTACTCCAGCCCTGCCAGATTATTGATACGCGTATAACGCGCGTTCGGGGTAAAAGGAACCTTCCTTTTCTTCGAGCAAGTTTTTCAACCACCTAGGCAGTGAACCTAATCGTTGTAGTGTAGTATTATGGTAAGCCTCGGGATTGATATCGTTCTCTAGGGGAATAGGAATGCTAGTGAGAAATTACTACGCTAAGGTTGGGGTTGAGGAAGATTATTTTTTTTATCTTTTTTATATTTTTTTAGAAAATTAAAAGGTACGCTCTCGGGGTATTGGATTTGGGGGGTGGTACTTCTACCGATTACTCTACTAAACTAATTATCTAATTAACTAAGCTAAGGGGTAGTCTATGTCTATTGATGTGTGCTCGTATGATGATTAAAAATGTGTCTACCTAGATACTATTACTCTCTAGTTATCTTTTATTGATGGTTGAATTGTCACGTCCTTATTCTTAACGCGTTGTGTCTTCTAAGGTCGTAGGTTATGCTTTTCTCCCTAACTCTTTGAGAATACCTTAAGGTTATTGCCTACAAAATCTCTAGGATTCATAAACTAACTCTAAGGTTATCTTTGGATTTTTAGCCTACAATTACTCTAGGTGATCATAAACTAAGGTTCACAAAGATTACTCAAGCATTAAAAACACAACG
The DNA here is from genome assembly GCA_019973895.1 of Chrysanthemum seticuspe. Classification (NCBI taxonomy): domain Eukaryota; kingdom Viridiplantae; phylum Streptophyta; class Magnoliopsida; order Asterales; family Asteraceae; genus Chrysanthemum; species Chrysanthemum seticuspe. The sequence goes on from BPTQ01000007.1 coordinate 151,401,097, forward strand.
ATGGCCTATTGCAATCCTAAGCCAACTACAATTAAGATAAGAGACAACCAATCAATAATTAATAACTAGGTTTCATGGATCTAGGCAAACACACAAGTAAATTAGCCAGACATGGTAAACATGCAAGCATACACACATACAATCGAAAACATAATGAAATCAATGAAGTAAATAACTTATCTTGATGTAAAATAGGGTATGATAACCCTAAGATACTACCCAAACCGGACAAAAGTCGTTTTAGGTTTTTACTCCACAAATCTACCTCTCTAAAAGTATGAAAATCGAATTCTATATATAGAGTTACAACTGCGATGGTGTCACCTTTTAATTGTGACGCCGTCGGATCGCCGCCATTAGGGTTTCGTCTTGGCCAAGTCAATTTTGGGACGGCGTCACGTTGTGGTTGTGACGCCGTCAACTTCAACTTCTGAAGCCGTCTGAATCTGGATCTAGGCCGTCTGAGGGAAAAGGTCTTCGTGACGCCCTACTCTTCAAAGCCTGACGCCGTCAGGTGTAAAATAGGAATTTCACTTCTGAGCCGACACAATTATAGGGACATCGTCGCTCTTTGTTTGTGACGTCGTCGGGTGCACTTCCAGCAGCTTGAGTGTCTTGATCTTGACTTTAGCCATTTTCTTCACATATTCACGCCTTTTCGTCCAAATAAGCATCATTCCAGCATTTTGCCTTCAAGAGACCTAAAAAGTGAAAAGGAATTAAATTAATCAGTAACGGATATAAAAGTGGGAAATTAAGGGCTTAAATGACCCCTTAAAAGTGTACGTTTTAAATCCTTATCAAATATCCCTACACTTGGTATTTGCTTGTCCTCAAGCAAATGTGCTTTTGGCTAATCAATTTATAAGTTAGGGGGCATGAAGCATTGGTTTAGAACAATTCATAACGAGTATAAGCCCCACAAAAGTCATAACAAGAATGGAAATTATATACTAGCACCTCATAAGTGGTGTTTGGATACTCTCATCTCTCAGATGTATATGAAATATATTAAATGGAAATGAAAGATAAACACTCATTAACCGGTCCTAGTACATAGATTACCATAGGCTTGAGACTAGATCAAACCTCCACCGCTTTGGCGTAAGCACCTAGGAAAAAGTATCTAAGAGGCCTTTTAAAGGGTTGTAACGTTAGGCTTACGGTAGGGAAATAAAGGGTTTGGTTGGATAGGCGATTTAGTGGTGGCAAGTCAAAAATCTTTTGTTACAAGCATGAGAAGAATGGCGTTGCTAAGCCAAGACTTGGCTCTCTAAACTCTAGATAACTTGAAACAAACAAACATAAATATAAAGATAGATGTAGGATAGTAGCCCGTTTTTTTTTTTTTTTTTTTTTTTTTTTTTTTTTGAACACTTTTTTTTTTTTTTTTTTCATACACTCTTACTCTACCATCCTCTACGATAACATCAAAATACAAGGGATTTATAAACACATCCCTAAACTTGAGTTTTTATTACTCTAACACTAATTTGACCCGATTTGAAAAGAGCACAACACTTGGAGTACATTATTACGTAGATAAAGGGAATTTGAATTTGACGTTCTTTCCCGTCATTCCATAAAATTTAACTTTACCCATGAGTCTCAATCGTCCCAAAACTGTATACAAAGGATATGACTCGACTTAGCAACTTATGCAAGTAACTAGATAATTGAACTAAGGGTTTAGTATGATAACAATAATGCACTAAAAGTGAGTGCATACAAGGTAGGCTAAGGCGATTTGGGTGTACATTTGGGGTGGATTGTAAACAATGCTCTTCATTGATATTTCGAAAAACTGAAACATCACGAGAACCGCGAAAAAGATAGGCTCTGAGAGGTTAAATAGGGGTATCGTGTACTAAAGATGAGTACAACGCAAGGGTGTGGGGGAATTACTCAACCGATGTGAAAGAAGTAGTTATAATACGGGTATCAAACAAGGGTTATCCTAATACCTCTTATCATTTAGTTATTCCTAACTACACAAGTGTAGTCTCACTAGCGATCTCGGGATGCATCACAAAACAAGTTCTAGAATCTAATATACTACTGGTACACTCTCGAAGCATTAAAGGTGAATGCTTTAATTCCTACAAATCTAGGGCGAACCTCACATTTTTTGGGTGGAATTCAAGTGGTAAAGGTTTTTTTTTTTTTTTTTTTTTTTTTTTTTTTTTTTTTTTTTTTTTTTTGTGCTAGTCATATAACTTCCTATCCATGAGACGCTTTATTAAGACTAATGGCCCACTCCTACATGACATGAAAAATTTTAAATTTGGTGCAAAAATTACCCTAACCGTTATTTCTCATGGCTTATTAAACAAATGAAAATGGACAAGACAAATAATCAAGGATAACCATAGTTTCAAAGTTCCCGTTTTATTCTCCCTCCCTACACTTAAACTGAACATTGTCCCCAATGTTCCCCGAAAGTATCAAAGTTATTATAATGGAAGGTAATTAAAAGAGAAAGAAACTAATACTCCCCTGATTAGCTCGGTAGGATCCGTGTGAAGTAGTGGTTAAATTCTTCTCCAAGAAGAATGTATGCGTGAAAAGCTCCATCCAATGCTATGTTTCTTCTTCTTGATAAATAAAACTTGCACACTTTAAGAAAACAGACAACCCAAAGCATCAAACCGAACAAAGAAAAATCACAACAAGATGTAATTCCAGACTTAAATAAGATATAATGCTTGTGGAATGGATGTTTGCAGATTTTCTGGAAAATTAAGACCTGAGAATTTCCAAAAATTTATAAATAGCACAGAAAGCGAGAGAAAGTAATAAGCTGCTTCTACTCCTCCTGACGTCGTCAGGTTATGATCCTGACGCCGTCAGGTTATCCTGACAGAAACTGGTCTGCTGCGTTTTTCTGGAAAAATTCTGGAAAAATTACATCATTAAAATCTGGAAAAGTTCCTGCAAAATATCCATTATTACTCGATACAAGCATTTGACTCTAACAAACACACATATATATATCTATTTCAATAATTGTAGTTCTCATGTTCACGTTCTTTTAAAAACGTGTGTAATCCTCCCTACACTTATCCTTTTTGTAAAATACCTTTATATGTAATTAAGACGAGGTTAAAGACAAAATAAAGCATTTTCACAAATTCAAACATGAGAACATACAATAATGAAAAAATATATGACACACAAATTAAAAAAAAAAAAAAAAAAAAAAAAAAAAAAAAAAAAAAAAAACACACATTGGTTGCCTCCTAAGAAGCGCTTGTTTTTGTTCGAGTCACGAGCTTGACTCTACCCTTATTTAACAGATAAAGGGGAAGTTTTTTCTACACTTAAGCTTAAGTGCGGGAGATAGTAGCGATACACACCCTTAGGGTGGAAATTTGCTACGTGAGGAGAGGGTGATGGGTGATTTATATGCTCAAAGGGGTGTGCTCCATTCATTATAACCTTACCTAATTCTATGGGTGTAGCGGGTGAATCAAGTCTTTCTCCTAGAAATGGATCATCTTCTATCAACTTCAAGAGATTCTTAGTTAAGGATCCATCTTGACCTAATAAACCCGGTTTAAACCCATAATGTTTTTTGTTATCAACCATGAATAGGTGATGTAAGTGTGTAAGGTCATGGGTTACTCCTATACTAACTTCCACTCTACATGGCCTAGAGTCCACTACCTTTATCAAGCAACTACCCGGACTATTTATTTTGATGGGTGGCTTGGGGCCTAATTCAATTCCTAGATTCACATCTAAAGACGGAAAATTGGGTAAGATTTTTGGTTGAGGCTCCGGTTCATCAAAATTAGGAACTTCCTTAGGACTAAGAGAGAGGCCATGACAACAAGCATCTAAACCTACATTCTCTAGTGGTGTTTGGTCCAAAGGTTCTATATCAATCGGGGTTCCTATAGTCTCTTCTACTTCTTCCGGGTAAGTTATAGGCGATGTGTGTTCCTCAAGTGATGGTAGGGCTTATGGGCTTGGAGTTTCCACCTCATTCTCCATTATATCTAGATCTCCTAAATGTGCATCATGTGTTTTAGTATGATCTAACCCAAATACACTCCTAAGTATCTCAAATCCTTCTTTAGCCAATTCAAATTCTTGGTCTGATTCATAAGAATCTTTCTCAAAAATTTGATCATTATGTTCTATTTGCCTAAAGGATTCCTCATGCGTGCCATATGTTTTAAAATCTATCCCACACATGCAACTAGGTAGTTCAACTCTAACCATCTCACAATCTTGTTCGGGTTTAGGTTCCATGTTCTTAAAAACTAGGTCTTTTTGATCATGGTGCCTAAGATCATTTAACTGATGGTTTATGCTTAGGAGGCTTTTCTCAAAAAATTTCCAGAGGGTCTCACTAAAAGGAGTTGGTTCTAACAATGATCGTTGAATAGAAGCCACACAAGCACAAAATTTATCAAATCCATCCAACCTTACACCCGTCTCCTTTTGGATATCTCTAAGATCACTCACAAATTCATTAGAACAATAAAAAGCAAGCCAATTTGTGAAATTCAATTGTTCCTCATTTGTTAATGATTCAAATACAACTTCACTTGCCATAGCGACAAATGAAAAGGGTTTTACGAACACAAACACAAAGAAGGGGGATAGACTACAAGGAAGCTAAAAAATGAGAAAAAATATTACTTGATAGGAATCAAGCAAGGGAACCTAAACGAGATAAAAATCTAACTAGCTATTCTATTCCCAGGTAGCGGCCCCAAAAACTTGATACGGGTACAATGCGCGTTCGGGGTCAAAGGAAACTTCCTTTTCTTCAAGCAAGTTTTTCAACCACCTAGGCAGTGAACCTAATCGTGGTAGTGTAGTATTAGGGTAAGCCTCGGGATTAATATCGTTCTATAGAGGAATAGGAATGCTAGTAAGAAATTACTACGCTAAGGTTGGGGTTGAGGAAGATTATTTTTTTTTATCTTTTTTATATTGTTTTAGAAAATTAAAAGGTACGATCTCGGGGTATTGGATTTGGGGGGTGGTACTTCTACCGATTACTCTACTAATCTAATTATCTAATTAACTAAGCTAATGGGTAGTCTATGTCTATTGATGTGTGCTCGTATGATGATTAAAAATGTGTCTACCTAGATACTATTACTCCCTAGTTATCTTTTATTGATGGTTGAATTGTCACGTCCTTATTCTTAACGCGTTGTGTCTTCTAAGGTCGTAGGGTATGCATTTCTTCCTAACTCTTTGAGAATACCTTAAGGTTATTGCCTACAAAATCTCTAGGGTTCATAAACTAACTCTAAGGTTATCTTTGGATTTTTTGCCTACAATTACTCTAGGTGATCATAAACTAAGGTTCATAAAGATTACTCAATCATTAAAAACACAAATATGGCCTATTGCAATACTAAGCCAATTACAATTAAGATATGAGACAACCAATAAATAATTAGTAACTAGGTTTTATGGATCTAGGCAAACACACAAGTAAATTATCTGGACATGGTAAACATGCAAGCATACACACATACAATTGAAGACATAATGAAATCAATGAAGTAAATAACTTATCTTGATGTAAAATAGGGTATGAGAACCCTAAGATACTGCCCAAACCGGACAAAAGTCGTTTTAGGTTTTTACTCCACAAATCTACCTCTCTAAAAGTCTGAAAATCGAATTCTATATATAGAGTTACAACTGCGACGATATCACCTTTTAATTGTGACGCCTTTGGATCACCGCCATTAGGGTTTCATCTTGGCCAAGTCAACTTTGGGACGGTGTCACATTGTGGTTGTGACGCCGTCAGCTTCAGCTTCTGACGCTATCTGAATCTGGATTGTTAGGTCACCATAATGTAACACAAGTAACAATATGTAAGAATAAGATGAAGATAGATTGGTTGAACAAACACACATAAACACACGTATGGAATAAGGAAAGCTTAGGCGTAGGATTTGATGTGAAATGTGCAACCAACCTTCCAAGGAAGGTTTACATGTATTTATATAGGGGAAGGGAGCTAGGACAACATGTCTAGTCCCTTCCTCATTATTAGGCTTGGGCCAAGGCCTATGGGCTTTCTACATAAGCCTTGCCATTTATAACTAACATAAAAGCCTAATTAAGCAACCTATTACATATTGATTACTAACACTTGAAATACAAGTTAGGAGTGATTCTAAGAATCCCCCCTAAGTGTTGGTAATTAATAAGTGACTCCAGAAATCTTGAAAAGATGTTGGTGTTGATGTAATAACAGTTGCTTTGATATCTTCTGACATTCTTCTTTCTTGTGAGAAGAAGTGCCTCGATTCCAACAATCTCACCGGTGTAAGGATCTTGTTTCTTTTGAAGTTTTGAGCTTTGACGTCTTCGATATCTTTGTTCTTTGTTCTGGTGTGGATATGGTGATGTTATGTTGTTGTTGTCTGCATCAGGTCCGCTTCATTGCTCATGTGTCTCCAAGTCTTTCTCCAACATGCTCACACGCTCTTTAACGTTGGATATCAGTTTTGATGTTAGTTCTCTAAGTCTTTAAATTTTGTAGATTCTTTGGCTTTGAAGAAGAATCATTCTGAATTTTGTGTTGCCTTTCGAGAGAACTTCAATTTGTGTTGTTGTTGGTATAAGCATGTGGAGAATCAGCACGATCATCTCCCAGGAGCATCCATAAGAAGAAAACATAAGAATGGGTTAGTGATAAACACCAATTGATCACTATGGTCGTTTCTTAGAGAATTGACCACTACGATTGTTCTTCTGATGAATGTCTTGATTCCATTCACCTTGGTTGGGCGAATCAGCCGTCCGAATCCCATAAGGGACAGTTGGCATTACATTGAACAAGTTCAAGTAATGACCCACATCTTCAGGACTCGATTCTTGAAAGGAATCTCCTTAGCAGGATTTCCAGCACTTACAAGTTCGAACTTCAAGCGTGTTAACAGCATAGTGTGAAAACACATCTCTAATTCTAGCAAAGGCTGTTCCTAAACTGGAGTCCCTCAAGTAGGATAACACGATGTACCGAAGTACACCTACAGTTCAGGTGAGTCGCTGAGGTACACCGAAGCATCACCTCACGACTGTAGACCGTTTGAGACAACACTAAGTGTAACCCATGAGGAGTTACCGAAGCGACCTGCTGTCAGGGTTGTTTGATGTTGACCCTGACAGGAGTTTCCATTCAATCACTGAGGATCACAATTGTAAACCTCTCATAAATGTTCTCGACAGATTGCTAAGATCTGTGAAGGACTCGATAATGATATCACTTGAGTCCTTAATATTGAACGACAAGTGATGAAATGTCAAGTGTTCCTAAGAGAACTTTTGATGAATCTCGTTGTAACACCCCAACCCGACAAGGGTAAAGATATCACAATACGGTTTCATATCAGAACTTCTAAAATATATACAATAGCGAAAGCCTTACAAAATACTCAAAAGAAAACATAAATAGCTAAACTTCAAAATAAATCTAAGATCTCTATGGTCAAATCTTGCTCTCGTCTCTACTCTCAACCCAGATCAGCTATCCCATAAGCTCATCTTAAATGCTCAAAATACCTGCCGCAGGAAAAGAAAATGCGGCTGAGCTTACAAAGCTCAGTGAACAGATATAAAGAAATAAAAGCTAAACAAAACGAATATACAAATAACGAAATCAAAATAAAATAATAATGAGGGATCTTTTAGGATTCTGCGGAACTCAAACATACAGAAATCCAAACAATCACATAACAGTTTAAACATCTCATAGCACATAAATGACACAAACACAACCACATTATAACAACCAAACACTTAACATATCAAGAATAATAGATTACATATAAACCAAACGAAAAGTCTAAAGCTAACGGAAACACTTTCTAGAAAATAAACATGGCATTCAACATATTAATTAACCTTCACTTAACACACTTAAATCAATATAGCAACAGCGGAAAATAGCAGTCCAAAACATAGCAATCTCACACACAAATAGGAACATAGTAAACAACTATAATTAAATAGACCAAACAAAACATAACATAACCGTTAGCAGTTATCAAATCAACTATCATAAGCTAAACCAGTTCTAAGATCAAATCCTAACATCAGCAGATTTAAAACATGGCAGTTCACATAAGCAAATAAACCACTAACATATAAGCAAAGTTCACAATTTAACTGAACAAATTATACATACTAAACTTATATAATACTCACTTCACACTAACACATTCATCCCATAATTCAACGAATTCACATAACGATAAATTAACATGTCATCAGATCACAGCATGCGAATCATATTAAAACATATTAATCATAACCTAGCATAGTAGATGGTATTCACATAAACATACAAAAGCATACACATGTATAATAACATATAATAAACTCAGCACATAATCATAAGCATTTGAACATACCGAATCATAATCAGAATACTTAACATAGTAATAACAAATAATGATTTAGTTAACTACCACGAGCCCAAAACATATCATATCAAAACATCATAACTATATAAAAACAATTCTCAAAATAATACGGAGTAGCTAGCTCCCAGAGTTTTATGAAGATGCGTATTGCACACGACATCATTCATCTAAACAAATCATATCAAACAACTGATCAGATCTAGGATGCATCCATACGCCCCACAAACATATATTGATAATATAATACAAACTAGAGCTCATCACAAATAATAGATAAGGGACGTGGCAGAACTTCACTCTACTGCCCTAGAGTCATGTCAGAGGTGCATCACTGACACGGACATGGAACCCCCATGACTAGTTAATAATTGGCTCGGGTGTCAAACTATCTTAGGTCAAACAATATTCCCGTTATGACACAAGTCTTAATCAAACACAAGATTCAGCAAATAACATATCAGGCAATTCATATCATAAGGTTCATATTCAACTATACATAGGTCAAAAGTTCATATCACAGTCACAAATCATACATTCATAATAGAAATTCATAATTAAACATAGTAGAGTTCAACAAACGTGCATATCAAAGTCTTCCTAACATAAAGTTCAAATCAAGCATCGCATGATTCAATGAAACATAAGTTTAGATAAGCAACAGGTCAAACAATCAGGAAAGGTTTCATAGCAATGGCATTGGAAACCCTAATAAGTAAAATAGGAAAGCTAACGAAAAGAACATCATAAGGAACCTTTACTGAAAAGGTCAGAATATCTGTACGATAACGTAAGTGTCTTAAAGTAAGACAGAATATCCGTACCTTAAAGCAAATGAGAGGAAAGCAAATGAATGTAGGAATATGAAGATGTAACGTCGCGTCTCCTTCAACGAATCTACACGGATTATGATTTATTTAATACTTATTAGCATCATTAATGTTATAACGGATTTATCGCATTAATACTTTTAGAGTTGTCAGAATATTCTCATTTTAGTGACAGACGGAATTCCAACATTTTAGAGTATTAATTATAAACTAGCCAAACTTAATATTACAAATTACACCCTTGACATCTTTAATTTCACAATCTAACCTTATATTATCAGATTTTACTATTTTAGCTCAAAGGTTTTAGAATTTACAAAACGTACCCTTTTTAATTTAATAACAATTCAAATGGCCCTCTAAGTATCCAAAATTACACGTTTAACCCCCACACTTATTTTATACGTTCAATACATGTATTTTACTGTTCCCAAAAATAACCCCTTAAGTTTCATAATTTACAAAACCAACCCGAAACTTTTATTAAGAACCGAATATACATTATTCAAGTACAAACCCTAAACCTAAGTTTAACCCGTCATTAATCCATCATTACTACTGCATTTATTACCCTTAATGATAACAAGAAAACCCTAGTTCATGCAAACCCTAATCGTCCCTTTATAATTCTTTCCTTTTTTATGCGTTATCGAACAAGAAAAACCCAAGACGATTTACAAAAGCTTCGAATTCACAATCATGTATTTTATTCAGGTTTTATAACATGTAAGAGCTTCTGGAAAAATCAATTCATGGTCTTAAAAATTATTATACGCCCATTCGTTATTTTTATACGTTTTTAGGGTTTTAACTCCAAATAATTCCATACAACTTATTAAACATGCATGGCTAATTTTTACGTGTTCTATATGACTTGTAGGACTGGAAGTAACATTAGAAACATACCCTTGATGAGCTTTGGTCATTAGAACAAAAGAAACCAAAAGTTTCACTCGCCGAAACCCTAATTGACCCAAAACTAACCACGATCACAACAGCAGCTTAGGACCTCGAACACGATTTTTTTCACCTTCTTTACCTTCAAACGCGTCAAATAAAAATAGTTTCAAGCCTTGGAAACTGGAATTCGAATTTTGTAGGGTTTTTGGAGTCGGTTTAGGTTTATTCGGTGATTAAGGATGGAATGAACCGTATATTATGTATATATATAATTTTCCAATTTTCTTGTGGGCTTCATATTGTAATGGACTTGAAATAAATAAAATCTTAATTTTATAAACTTGTATTGGGCTTTTAATTAATTAAATTCTTTTATAAAACTAGTTAAATATATTCGGCTAATTATATAAAATACAAAACAAAATTTTATAAATTTATAAACTGTAAAAATTACCTTTACAAAGTCTTTAATATTTATTTGGATCTTATGTGATATTTCTTAAAATTTTCTGAATTTACATAGCTTATTTGGTATTATGTTAATTAATTATTCGTACTTTTGATCATAAGGGTATTTTGGTCTTTTTATGAATTTTAGAAATTCAGGTATTACAATTTCTTCCCCTCTAAAAATAAAATTTCGTCCTCGAAATTGAACAAGACGGAACAGTACGGCGACAATTATGGATTTCAGGACTTCAAGGAATATATGACGAATGCTAATCATATACTTATAAAGTATTAGCAGTAAAAGATGAGATAAGGAAAATTCAAAAACACACTCTAACTTATCCAGGTGTCTAAAGATGAAACTATCATATGCATAGATGGAACGAATCCTAGCGGTCTTACTAATCGCAGGAGTATGTGGAGACATACAAATCTAAGGCAGGCATAACATCTATAGGTTACACAGATAATAACAACTTCGGATCATCAATGGTACAAAACTCATATGTAACAGATATCGATGAAAATCCCATAATTAGGTACAGAGTCTCAACCCAATATGAAAAGTACCAACTAACGGATACAAGGCAATATCCATACACATATCAACCACAGGCATTTCCAAGACGTCATATAATTTCAATAAGTTCAGATTATATGATCTCGGTAGTATTACGTTGATCAGGCGTCATAATACTTGCATCACATAACCAGTTCTTATTGTCACTATAGTTGGTCTCGGGTCATGTCAAAACACATAACTAATATCATAGCAAAACACACCACATGGAGATAATATACAGATAACAAGCAACCTACTATAACAGGTCAAAACCACATGAGTATACCATCAAAATGGTCATACATAATCAAGCGGTAATAAAATAACATCATAAAGAAAATAAATAGCAGACGAAACTTATGAGGACTAATGAAAACTCAACGAATCTATCAGAAGGAAAACAACGAACAGGAACTATACTTTCAAAATTTTGTTTCACTTCCATTAATCAACAAAATTTGCAAAATCGTCATGAGATGAGTTCCCAAAATAAAACTTAATAATCCAAGATTCAATCGTCGAATGAAACAAAAGGACCTAACCCAAAATCTAATGTCAAAACTTCTCATAACAAGAGCAACTAATCAGGAGCGCCAATTCCTATCCTTGTGCCGGATTAAACCTACTAGTAGCCGTAGACTCCAATTCCGACTCCACCTCGTATTCTTCCTCATCTTCTTCTTCCTCCTCTTCTTCCACACTTATCCATCCGTTCTTATTTTCTTCACGCTGCGGTAATAAGCGGCTAGCAAAATCGTTTCTATATAAATCGCGATTTCTTTTCTCCTCTTCCGGCACACTGTCCACGAAAACATACAAATCGTGATTCCTAGTCAAATCCACTCCTCCATCTTCAACGAACTTTGGACACCTATCATGATACGTAGTGGTGAAACCTTGGTTGTCAACAACCTTAGTTTCGTAGTCCTCTACTACTTTTCCGTCCACTTCCTTCAAGGTCAGCTTCTCTTCGATCGTGCATGGCCACATATAGGTCGGGACTCGTATCCTCTTGTTGGTTCGCTTCACTCTACCAAACCTCGTACAGCCTTTAGCAACAACAACGGCCCACTTCGTCTTCTCCTTAGGTTGTCTAGCAGGTCCTTGATTGCTCCTATCAGGTGAATTAGAGCGACGAGGGATCACCATCTAAAAGAACAATCAACTATTAGCAAGGTCTAAGTGCGATAGGGGACGCCAGGAAAGTATGCAGAAGAGAAATCCTAAATCTACCCAATCCTCACAGGTCATAGCCTAAGCTCTAAGGGTCCTAAAACCAAGATCTCTGATACCATAAATTGTAACACCCCAACCCGACAAGGGTAAAGATATCACAATACGGTTTCATATCAGAACTTCTAAAATATATACAATAGCGAAAGCCTTACAAAATACTCAAAAGAAAACATAAATAGCTAAACTTCAAAATAAATCTAAGATCTCTATGGTCAAATCTTGCTCTCGTCTCTACTCTCAACCCAGATCAGCTATCCCATAAGCTCATCTTAAATGCTCAAAATACCTGCCGCAGGAAAAGAAAATGCGGCTGAGCTTACAAAGCTCAGTGAACATATATAAAGAAATAAAAGCTAAACAAAACGAATATACAAATAACGAAATCAAAATAAAATAATAATGAGGGATCTTTTAGGATTCTGCGGAACTCAAACATACAGAAATCCAAACAATCACATAACAGTTTAAACATCTCATAGCACATAAATGACACAAACACAACCACATTATAACAACCAAACACTTAACATATCAAGAATAATAGATTACATATAAACCAAACGAAAAGTCTAAAGCTAACGGAAACACTTTCTAGAAAATAAACATGGCATTCAACATATTAATTAACCTTCACTTAACACACTTAAATCAATATAGCAACAGCGGAAAATAGCAGTCCAAAACATAGCAATCTCACACACAAATAGGAACATAGTAAACAACTATAATTAAATAGACCAAACAAAACATAACATAACCGTTAGCAATTATCAAATCAGCTATCATAAGCTAAACCAGTTCTAAGATCAAATCCTAACATCAGCAGATTTAAAACATGGCAGTTCACATAAGCAAATAAACCACTAACATATAAGCAAAGTTCACAATTTAACTGAACAAATTATACATACTAAACTTATATAATACTCACTTCACACTAACACATTCATCCCATAATTCAACGAATTCACATAACGATAAATTAACATGTCATCAGATCACAGCATGCGAATCATATTAAAACATATTAATCATAACCTAGCATAGTAGATGGTATTCACATAAACATACAAAAGCATACACATGTATAATAACATATAATAAACTCAGCACATAATCATAAGCATTTGAACATACCGAATCATAATCAGAATACTTAACATAGTAATAACAAATAATGATTTAGTTAACTACCACGAGCCCAAAACATATCATATCAAAACATCATAACTATATAAAAACAATTCTCAAAATAATACGGAGTAGCTAGCTCCCAGAGTTTTATGAAGATGCGTATTGCACACGACATCATTCATCTAAACAAATCATATCAAACAACTGATCAGATCTAGGATGCATCCATACGCCCCACAAACATATATTGATAATATAATAAAAACTAGAGCTCATCACAAATAATAGATAAGGGACGTGGTAGAACTTCACTCTACTGCCCTAGAGTCATGTCAGAGGTGCATCACTGACACGGACATGGAACCCCCATGACTAGTTAATAATTGGCTCGGGTGTCAAACTATCTTAGGTCAAACAATATTCCCGTTATGACACAAGTCTTAATCAAACACAAGATTCAGCAAATAACATATCAGGCAATTCATATCATAAGGTTCATATTCAACTATACATAGGTCAAAAGTTCATATCACAGTCACAAATCATACATTCATAATAGAAATTCATAATTAAACATAGTAGAGTTCAACAAACGTGCATATCAAAGTCTTCCTAACATAAAGTTCAAATCAAGCATCGCATGATTCAATGAAACATAAGTTTAGATAAGCAACAGGTCAAACAATCAGGAAAGGTTTCATAGCAATGGCATTGGAAACCCTAATAAGTAAAATAGGAAAGCTAACGAAAAGAACATCATAAGGAACCTTTACTGAAAAGGTCAGAATATCTGTACGATAACGTAAGTGTCTTAAAGTAAGATAGAATATCCGTACCTTAAAGCAAATGAGAGGAAAGCAAATGAATGTAGGAATATGAAGATGTAACGTCGCGTCTCCTTCAACGAATCTACATGGATTATGATTTATTTAATACTTATTAGCATCATTAATGTTATAACGGATTTATCGCATTAATACTTTTAGAGTTGTCAGAATATTCTCATTTTAGTGACAGACGGAATTCCAACATTTTAGAGTATTAATTATAAACTAGCCAAACTTAAGATTACAAATTACACCCTTGACATCTTTAATTTCACAATCTAACCTTATATTATCAGATTTTACTATTTTAGCTCAAAGGTTTTAGAATTTACAAAACGTACCCTTTTTAATTTAATAACAATTCAAATGGCCCTCTAAGTATCCAAAATTACACGTTTAACCCCCACACTTATTTTATACGTTCAATACATGTATTTTACTATTCACAAAAATAACCCCTTAAGTTTCATAATTTACAAAACCAACCCGAAACTTTTATTAAGAACCGAATATACATTATTCAAGTACAAACCCTAAACCTAAGTTTAACCCGTCATTAATCCATCATTACTACTGCATTTATTACCCTTAATGATAACAAGAAAACCCTAGTTCATGCAAAACCTAATCGTCCCTTTATAATTCTTTCCTTTTTTATGCGTTATCGAACAAGAAAAACCCAAGACGATTTACAAAAGCTTCGAATTCACAATCATGTATTTTATTCAGGTTGTATAACATGTAAGAGCTTCTGGAAAAATCAATTCATGGTCTTAAAAATTATTATACGCCCATTCGTTATTTTTATACGTTTTTAGGGTTTTAACTCCAAATAATTCCATACAACTTATTAAACATGCATGGCTAATTTTTACGTGTTCTATATGACTTTTAGGACTGGAAGTAACATTAGAAACATACCCTTGATGAGCTTTGGTCGTTAGAACAAAAGAAACCAAAAGTTTCACTCGCCGAAACCCTAATCGACCCAAAACTAACCACGATCACAACAGCAGCTTAGGACCTCGAACACGATTTTTTTCACCTTCTTTACCTTTAAACTCGTCAAAGAAAAATAGTTTCAAGCCTTGGAAACTGGAAGTCGAATTTTGTAGGGTTTTTGGAGTCGGTTTAGGTTTATTCGGTGATTAAGGATGGAATGAACCGTATATTATGTATATATATAATTTTCCAATTTTCTTGTGGGCTTCATATTGTAATGGACTTGAAATAAATAAAATCTTAATTTTATAAACTTGTATTGGGCTTTTAATTAATTAAATTCTTTTATAAAACTAGTTAAATATATTCGGCTAATTATATAAAATACAAAACAAAATTTTATAAAGTTATAAACTATAAAAATTACCTTTACAAAGTCTTTAATATTTATTTGGATCTTATGTGATATTTCTTAAAATTTTCTGAATTTACATAGCTTATTTGGTATTCTGTTAATTAATTATTCGTACTTTTGATCATAAGGGTATTTTGGTCTTTTTATGAATTTTAGAAATTCAGGTATTACACTCGTGGCTCTAGACTCAATAGTGCGCTTTGGTTTTCCTGAGCGGAGACTAGGGAGAAGGTCACCTTCTTCAATACCAGCAATCTCTAAGAGAAAGCCGATAGTTTACGTAGGGTTCCCTGTGAGAATGAAACAAGCTTCTATTGAGAGAAACTTGAGTGGCTAAGAAGATTTAGTGCATGCGTCCCTGGGTCCATGATGACTTTAATCTTCAATACCGGTGTCATCAAGTTGAATAATTTGGAGGGCTATTTGTTTTCACCCTTTTCTTTACATTTCTTTTTAATTCTTCAACTCCTTCTTTCTCCGATTCTCATTTTCTCCTTTTTATTATCATACCTAAGGACTTCTAAATACTAACTATTGGTGGTGTCCTTGGGCCGATCCCTCCAGCTCTGGCAAATCATAGGACGGTTATTCCTAACCTTAGTCACCTTATAACACCATGACTATCCTACGTTGCCATAAAACAATTTTCTTGAAAATCTCTCAAAGTGTTTATGAGTGAAAACATTTTGTAACGCTTCGAGAGTTTTGTATTTTCAGAAATACTCCCCCTGCACGTGTGCTCAAATGTTTTGACAGAAATCTGTACATTGAAGGTAGAGCTCGCACTTTTGAATTGATCGACTCAAGATAGACAATTCCCCGCGAGACACGGTTACGTTGTATAGTTAAAGAGTTGCATTGTCAGCTTTTAGGTGACAACTAGCTCTAATAACTACCTTGAAGGTGTGGACAACCTCAAAAGGTTGTCAAACCCGTCAAAGTTCACGTCTATCAGGAGTTTCTCGAAAGGTACAATCTACTCGGATAAGTCTTGGAAGACAAATATTTTCGATGTATGACGGTTCAGATCTCGTCAATTCATGGGTTAAGTCTTAGCAAACGAAGTTTCCATCAATATTTAAAACATATTTGTATCACACAACTTTTCTCCCCCTAAAAAATGGCATATAAATATTATTTTTGATGAAATATAGATATCGAATATGACCATTTCGAGTTTTGTGGGAAGATTTCTACAAAGAACGTTTTGTGAACAAAGATTTGTTAGCAAATACTCCCCCTCAACAAGTAATATTAACTTTTGAGGTTTTGAAAACATAAGGGGAAGTACTTGTTCTTTTGAGCAAAACTTTGAAAAATGAAAGTTTTGATAAGTTTTACTCAAAAGTAAGAAGCTTTCGCTCCTTTTAGATGGATTGTGGCACTGATGCGTACCACAGGGTCCTTTCATTACAAGTACGGGTTGTACACTGTTATGTGTGCACAAGCCATCATGAATAAATGATGTAATATGCATAAATTGGATTAACTTCCTCCCAATTCATGCTGCATGTCTTTAGAAGCTTTTCCGTACACTTCTTTTTGGTGAAGTTTCTGAATCAGCTTCCCCCCAAACTGACAACCGTCTTTAGCAGATTCAAAACTTTGATGTGGTAGACACGTCTTCTAACTTTTGAAGTTTTAAGTGTGCAGCAGAATTTGTAGATGAGCAGTGAACAACACCAATAAAATCTTTCTAGTCACGTAATCACAGTTGTACACAATGCGGAAAATCCGTTCGGGGGTTAACATGCAAGAAATAAAGAAAATCTTCTCACGTAAGTAGTTGCTTCACACCAAACAAACCGTGAAAGACGAAATAAAACGACTTCCCCCTGAATGTTGGGGTCTATCGGAATAATAATCACTTGTGAATATGCAGTTACTCAATAAAGTGACTGTGTGTGAGGCATCATAACATTCTATATAGGTAACTTCACACACGATAACTCTGTGAAAGTGAGACTATAACACCAAAGTAAGAAATTTGAACCACAGATCGTCTCATTTCTTCCCCCTAATTGAAGAACTTCAAGAAAGGATAGGGTTTTCGCAAAAGACATCAAAGAAGCAATGACCAAGCAAACACCATCTATACTCTCTTCCCCCCGATGTTTTCAATGAATCAGAATCATACACCACGTATGCTGATGATGAATTGGAGACAGCGAAACCATGTATAAGGAGACAGCGAAACCATGTATGTCCAATTAATCGAACAAGTGTGAAGAACCATAAATATCTCGTGAGAATCAACTGCCGATAAAACTTTTCAATTCGTTTATTTTCTTGATCATCAGCTGTGTCATTGTTGTTGGAAACAAAGTTTCCAATTCTTGACGATTAAGTACAATGGTGGTTCAGCTGATGGATCATTACACTTTTGACGGTGAGAAATGGGTCTTAAGCTGAGCTATTGTTGTTGTACCTGCATAGAAAATAGAAGGGGGCAAAAAGGAAAAAGAAAACATGGATCCCCAAGTGTAACTGGGTTCCAGATGTTAGAAGCATAAAGATGTAGTGTCAATAATCTTGGAAGGATCGTTTATTTTATGTGGTTTGATGATTTGGGTGGTCTAGGATTGTGATTAAACAAGTGAGCCATGGTTTAGAGAGATGAAGAGAGTAGAGAGGGTGTTCTAGAGAGAGAAACAAAAACAAATGCAAGATTAGATTAATGAGAAGCACCACCCCTTCCAAGGATGGAATTGTAGTTACAAACAATACGCCCTCCTGTCGGGTTGTGGATCAGGCATATAGTGGGTAAAGACCCGTCCCTCCTCCACGGTGTTACACTAAACTAACATACGCTACAAACTAACTAGTTAACTACTAAATAACGTAAATAACGACACGTCTACGAGCTAACATATGCTAGACCATAATTGGGGTGACCGACGCTTTAACATGGAATTTCCAATTCCTAACAATCTCCCCCTAAGGGAGGTCACCCCATGAAATACATTTTGCATCCTAGCTATCTATCTTTGTCTTTAGTTCTGAGCTCGTAGACTTCTATTCTTCAAGTTCCACAATCTTTGTGATTTAGTAGCGATTCTTTAAAGTCCTCATTGATTTGTACTTTTAGTGGAGGCCTTTAACTGATCCACATCTTTGATGATCTTTGAGCTTTCATTGAGATCATCAGCCACAGTAAATCTCTGGATCACCCTTTGTAGTGTTGCCTTCATGTGATGTTGTGACTTTTGGACCGACATGCTCACACTTTCTGGATCATGACATCTTTTCATCAGAGTAGCGGAAGCTTTACTGGCTCATGATATTTGCAGCAGTGTAGCAGAAACAAAGTATAAAAATATCAGAGCCAGGTTCTGTAGATATTCACAAGTCATGATTTCTTCAATTAAGTGTGGATGTTGTGAGCATGCGGCTTTGGATTGACTTCTCAATTATGATAAGCTGCAACCGTCCAAATGTACCTGCAAACAACAGTTAGCAATAAAACACACGAAAGTATCTTTGATCACTTTCGTTGAATTGAGGTACACGGCCCACGGTTCCCCGTTGATCAGTACAAGTACTGCCTGTGATCAGGTATAATTCCGAAGAATCTCCTTGACAGGGTTTCACAGTTGTTCTAGTTGTTCTCAAACCGGAACGTCTCAAAGAAGACAACACGGAGTGAGTGAACCAACGAATTGAGATTCACTGATTGATGAAAAATTGATTTGAAAACAATCGCGTATTGCTTAGAAGAAAGAGTTTTGCAACACGACGAAGTTTTTATGAGAAAGATCAATTTTCAATCATAAATACTTTTTGTATTTGAAAAGAGTACACATTCGATGTGCTAGATAAAGGAAGAGATTCGCACATCGAATGGTTTTTCCAAAAGTATTTTTTCAATCAGAGATACTTTTTGTGTTTGAAAATGAATACCCATTCGATGTGCTAGAGAAAAGAAGATTTGCATATCGAACGGTTTTTCCAAAAGTATTCGTCAATTCATTTCTTGGACCAAGGTTGATTCAAGAGTGAATCGCCCCATCATTTCTATCCAGTTGTCACAAGCTTGATCTTTAGAAAAGATCTCACATGTCACCCACCAAAAGCTTGTTTGATGTTGGATCTAGAAGGATTTCCATCTTCATTGTGAATATTTTACATATCACTCGGATGTTCTAGCAATACCACAAGGATAATGCGTAGGATTCTCAATATATATACTTACTTTCCACATTGTGTGAAACAGCAAGTCTTCATTATTTTTGTGTCCTAATGAGATATTGTGGATGATCTTGTGGCTCTAGACTCAATAGTGCATATTTGGTTCCTATGCCGGAAACTAGGGAGAGGGTCTCCTTCTTCAATATCAACAATCTCTAAGAGAAAGTCGATAGATTATGTAGGTTCCCTGTGAGAATGAAACAAGTCCTTTTAAGAGGAACTTGAGTAGCTTGGGAAGTTGAGTGCAGTGCGTCACTGGGTCCATGACGTCTTGTCTTCAATACCGGCGTTACCTTACTAACCACCAGTAGCGTATGTATTGAACCCGGTTACTGCCCTAAGGTTTAATTATGTATTGAACGAATACCTAACCTAACCATCCTTATAACTCCATGCATAAAGTAAAATGGTCGGTCTTTTGGTACAGTTCATTCTTCCTTGAAACCAATTGAAAAATCATTTGGAAAAATCAATCAAGGTACTTGAAATATAAAATCAAATCATTTTGTACCTTAATTGTTGTGATCATTTAGAAATGCTCCCCCTCAACATGTGCATATGATTTTGAAATTGTTTAGCACATGGAGGCAAGATTTCTTTGAAATAATTTCTTGATCACAATTTCCGTGGAAAAAGCCATTTGATTTTCTTGGTAAATTCTCCCCCTCAAAATGTGCATAGGATATTTGAAATCATTTTATCACATAGAGGAAAGAGTTCTTTTGAAGTACATCCACGATCACAAAAGCCATTAAAAAACCATTAGAAAATCAATCAAGGTACATTATGTTGAAACATAGAAATCTTTGTACCTTGAAAGTTTATTTTCTTTAGAAATGCTCCCCCACAATATGTGCTTCGAGATTCGAAAGCGTTTAGCACATATGGGAGAGCAGCATGCACACTTGAATCAAAACGATCACCTTTTATCAAATTTCATTATTAAATCACAAATTCTCCCCCGATCAAAAATATCAAACCCTTTGAGATTTTGGATCCCAAGTGATTTAATAAGGTTTAGAAAATATGGGAGAATATGTGCCTTGTTTAAATACTCATCTTGTTTGTGGATAAATGCTCCTCCTCAACATGTGCATTATGTATTTAGAAATCGTTTGGCACATGGAGGCAGGAGTGCCTTTAAAGGACTAAAACCAATTCCATTTAAACAGATTTGAGATTTAAATCACGATCTCTCCCTCGATCAAAAATTTCAAACCTTTTGAGATTTGTGATCCCAATTGATTTAAATCATTTAAAAGATTTTGGGGAAAGACGTGGCTTGATTTAAATTTTAGACATTAAAGATTGTTAGTGTCAGGTATGATAGTTTTTAAGAGATCTTTAAATAAAATAAAACAATTTCACAATCAAACAAGAACAGAAAAAAATTCATTTTGTAAGATCTTTGAGTTTTAAAGAAAATCATACCATGACATAACATTAAATCTTTAGATCACCACTTATTATTGTACAAACGGACCTTTTATGAAGAAATATCATTTGAAAATATTTTATTTTAAATCACTCTCCCCCTCAATCGATGACCGTAGTCGATGATTGAGTGACTTAAGTTTTGATAAAATGGAGTCCGGTGATTTTCAAGATTAAGTCAATTTATTTTCAAAACCAATATTTTTCCATTTTTCAAAACAATATTATTTAAAATTGTTTAAAAAATGTTATCATCCACTACTTGTCCTGCACAAAGATACGTTAGGTGGTTGAGCTGATTTTGTTGTTGTTGTTGTAGGTTTGGAAGAAAACCATCTGCTGATGCAGTGAGACTTCTTACGTTGCATTTTATGATGCCAACTCTCCATAGAGGTCAAATTAAGCTCCGTTTCTTCATTTGAGGATGAAGAAAACCATCTACTGATGCAGTGAGACCTCTTACGTTGCATTTTTCATGCCAACTTTCCATAGAAGTCAAATTAAGCTCCGTTTCTTTATTTTTCAACCCAAGATATAGTTACCCTTTCCTTTCGGCATCCAATCATCTTCTATTGTGGGATCCAGATCGGGAACATTCTTATAACCATCTTATCTGCATACGTTAGTCAACACAAACAGATATATGGTGGTCGACAACACCCAAACAACAATCGACTAATAAAAGTCAATTCAACATATCAAATCAGATCATACAAATGCATGGGAATTATGTGTTTATCAAACTCTAATCATCTAATCCTACCAATCATATCCTGGGCACCTAGTCCTTCAACGTAGGTTAACATGTTTTACATTTAAGTATATAGGATAATTAGATAAGCTCGTTAGATGATATAAATTTGAAAACATTCTCCCCCTCAATCAATGACTTATTTTTCTGAAAAGTTTAAAAGCGCTGAAGTCATTGATTGAGTTTTCAATTTTTACGAAAACTTTGAATCTGATTGATTTACAAGCAACTCATTTTCCACCATTTTGTTAAAACAAATATTTTTCTGAAGAATTTTAGAAGGAAAATGTAGGATCTTACATATGTTGTGTTATGATGATTCGGGTGGCCTTGGATGGTGATGATACAAGAAAGCCATGGTTTTAGAGAGATGAAGAGAGGAGAGGATGAAACTAGAGAGAGAAAGTTCAACAAAAAGGAAAGATTGGATTGAGAGTGCCACCCCTTCCAAGGATGGAAGGGGCTTTTATAGTTACAAACTAAACGTCCTCCTGACGGACTGTGGATCAGGCATACAGTGGGTAAAGACTCGTCCTTCCTCCACGGTGTTACACTAAACTAAACTACACTAATAAACACGTAAATAACGATATGTCTACGAGCTAACTTATGCTATATAATAGTTGGGGTGACCGACTCATCACTATGGATTTCTGAATCCTAACAATCTCCCCCTAAGGGAGGTCACCCCATGAAATACATTTTGCATCCTAGCATTCTTTCTTTGTCTTTAGTTCCAAGCTCGTAGACTTCAATTCTTCACTTCCTTAATCTTTGTGCTTTAGCAGTGACTCTTCATAGTCCGCATAGTTTTGTACTTTCAGTGGAGGTCTTTCAACTGGTCCACATCATGATGATCTTCGAGCTTTCATTGAGATCATCAGCCACAGTAAATATCTGGATCACCCATTGTTGTGTTGCCATCATGTGATGTTCTGACTTTTGGACCGACATGCTCACACTTTCTGGATCATGACATCTTTTCATCAGAGTAGCGGAAGCTTTTACTGGTTCAAGATATTAGCAGCAGCGTAGCAGAAGCATAGTATAAAAATATCTGAGTCAGGTTATGTAGATAGGCACTTGTCATGATTTCTTTAATTAAGTGTGGATGCTGTGAGCATGCGGCAATGAATTAACTTCTCAATATCGATCAGCTGCAACCGTCCAAATGTACCTGCAAACAACAGTTAGCAATAAAACACACGAAAGTGTCTTTGACCACTTTCGTTGAATTGAGGTACACGGCCCACGGTTCCCCGTTGATCAGTACAAGTACTGCCTGTGATCAGGTATAATTCCGAAGAATCTCCTTGACAGGGTTTCGCAGCTGCTCTAGCTGTTCTCAAACCGGAACGTCTCAAGGAAGACAACACGGAGTGAGTGAACCAGCGAATTGAGATTCACTGATTGATGAAAATGATTTGAAAACAATCGTTTATTGCTTAATAGAAAGTGTTTTGCAATACAACGAAGGTTTTATGGAAAATCAATTATCAATCATAAATACCCTTTAATTTTGAAACATTAATACACAGTCGATGTGCTATGGAAAAGAACTTTTAAGCACAACGACCGGTTTTTCAAAGGTATTCGTCAATTCAGTTCCTGGACCAAGGTTGATTCAAGATTGAATCGCGCCATCGTTTCTATCCAGTTGTCACAAGCTTGATCTTTTGCAAGATCTCACATGTCACCCACCAAGAGCTTGTTTGATGTTGGCTCTAGAAGGATTTCCATCTTCATCGTGAATATTTACATATCACTCTGATGTTCTGGCAATACCACAAGGATAATGCGTAGGACTCTTAATATGTTCTTACTTTCCACATTGTGTGAAACAGCAAGTCTTCATTAATTATGTGTCCTAATGAGATATTGTGGATGATCTCTTGGCTCAAGACTCAATCGTGCACATTTGGTTCCTATGCCGGAGACTAGGGAGAGGGTCTCCTTCTTCAATATCAACAATCTCTAAGAGAAAGTCGATAGATTATGTAGGTTCCCCGTGAGAATGAAACAATCCCTTTTAAGAGGAACTTGAGTAGCTTGGGAAGGTTAGTGCAGTGCGTCACTGGGTCCATGAGGTCTTGTCTTCAATACCAGTGTTACCTTAGTAACCACCAGTAGCATATGTATTGAACCCGGTGTCTGCCCTAAGGTTGAATTATTGGAGGGCTATTTCTTTACACCCTTTTTCACATTCAGTTCTTTTTCATTCTTCAACCCCTTCAGTGCTTACCGAGACTTCATTACTAGAACCTTGTTAGGTTTATTCCAGTACTAGCTCTGTCTCAGTCCGCACTCTTCCCATATCTCACTTTTCTCCTTTTTTCATCGTACCTAAGGACTCTACACTATCTAGTGGATTATCCCTGGGTAGATCCCTCCGGTTCTGGCGGATCGTGGGAACAAATACCTAACCTCACCATCCTTATAACTCCATACATAAAGTAAAATGGTCGGTCTTTTGGTACAGTTCATTCTTCCTTGAAACCAATTGAAAAATCATTTGGAAAAACAATCAAGGTACTTGTGATACGAGATCAAAGCATTTTGTACCTTAATAGTTTTGATCATTTAGAAAACCTCCCCCTCAACATGTGCATATGATTTAGAAATTGTTTAGCACATGGAGGCAAGAGGACTTTGAAATATTTTCTTTGATCACAATTTTCATAGAAAAAGCCATTTGATTTTCTTGGTAAGTTCTCCCCCTCAATATGTGCATAGGATAAGAGAAATCATTTTAACACATAGAGGCAAGAGTTCTTTTGAAGCACATTCACTATCACAAAAGCCATTAAGAAACCATTTGCTCCCCCTCAATATGTGCTTCGAGATTCGAAAGCGTTTAGCACATATGAGAGAGCAGCCTGCACATTTGAATCAAATCGATCATCATTTATCAGATTTCATTATTAAATCACAAATTCTCCCCCGATCAAAAATATCAAACCCTTTGAGATTTTGGATCTCAAGTGATTTAATAAGGTTTATAAAACATTGGAGAAAATGTGCCTGATTTAAAAACTCATCTTGTTTTTGGATAAATCCTCCTCCTCAACATGTGCATTGTATATTTGAAGTCATTTGGCACATGGAGGCAGGAGTGCCTTTAAAGGACTAAAACCAATTAAATTTAAACAGATTTGAGATTTAAATCACGATCTCTCCCCCGATCAAAAATTTCAAACCATTTGAGATTTGCGATCCCAAAAGATTTAAATCATTTAGAGAATTTTGGGGAAAGACGTGGCAAGATTTGATTTTGAAAAATGACAAATAAGGACCATTTTAAGATATTAAAGATTGTTAGTGTCAGGTATGATTGTTTTTAAGAGATCTTTAGTAAAATAAAACAATTTCACAATCAAACAAGAACAGAAAAAATTTCATTTTGTAAGATCTTTGAGTTTTAAAGAAAATCATACCATAACATAACCTTAAATCTTTAGATCACCACTTTATGTTGTACAGACCAGACTTTTTATGAAGAAATATTGTTTTAAGTGTGCAGCAGAATTTGTAGATGAGCAGTGAACCACACCAATAAAATCTTTCTAGTCACGTAATCACAGTTGTACACAATGCGGAAAATCCGTTCGGGGGTTAACATGCAAGAAATAAAGAAAATCTTCTCACGTAAGTAGTTGCTTCACACCAAACAAACCGTGAAAGACGAAATAAAACGAATTCCCCCTGAATGTTGGGGTCTATCGGAATAATAATCACTTGTGAATATGCAGTTACTCAATAAAGTGACTGTGTGTGAGGCATCATAACATCCTATATAGGTAACTTCACACACGATAACTCTGTGAAAGTGAGACGATAACACCAAAGTAAGAAATTTGAACCACAGATCGTCTCATTTCTTCCCCCTAATTGAAGAACTTCAAGAAAGGATAGGGTTTTCGCAAAAGACTTCAAAGAAGCAATGACAAAGAAAACACCACCTATACTCTCTTCCCCCCGATGTTTTCAATGAATCAGAATCATACACCACGTATGCTGATGATGAATTGGAGACAGAGAAACCATGTATAAGGAGACAGCGAAACCATGTATGTCCAATTAATCGAACAAGTGTGAAGAACCATAAATATCTCGTGAGAATCAACTGCCGATAAAACTTTTCAATTCGTTTATTTTCTTGATCATCAGCTGTGTCATTGTTGTTGGAAACAAAGTTTCCAATTCTTGACGATTAAGTACAATGGTGGTTCAGCTGATGGATCATTACACTTTTGACGGTGAGAAATGGGTCTTAAGCTGAGCTATTGTTGTTGTACATGCATAGAAAATAGAAGGGGGCAAAAAGGAAAAAGAAAACATGGATCCCCAAGTGTAACTGGGTTCCAGATGTTAGAGGCATAAAGATGTAGTGTCAATAATCTTGGAAGGATCGTTTATTTTATGTGGTTTGATGATTTGGGTGGTCTAGGATTGTGATTAAACAAGTGAGCCATGGTTTAGAGAGATGAAGAGAGTAGAGAGGGTGTTCTAGAGAGAGAAACAAAAACAAATGCAAGATTAGATTAATGAGAAGCACCACCCCTTCCAAGGATGGAATTATAGTTACAAACAATACGCCCTCCTGTCGGGCTGTGGATCAGGCATATAGTGGGTAAAGACCCGTCCCTCCTCCACGGTGTTACACTAAACTAATATACGCTACAAACTAACTAGTTAACTACTAAATAACGTAAATAACGACACGTCTACGAGCTAACATATGCTAGACCATAATTGGGGTGACCGACTCTTTAACATGGAATTTCCAATTCCTAACAATCTCCCCCTAAGGGAGGTCACCCCATGAAATACATTTTGCATCCTAGCATTCTATCTTTGTCTTTATTTCTGAGCTCGTAGACTTCTATTCTTCAAGTTCTGCAATCTTTGTGATTTAGTAGCGATTCTTTAAAGTCCTCATTGATTTGTACTTTTAGTGGAGGCCTTTAACTGATCCACATCTTTGATGATCTTTGAGCTTTCATTGAGATCATCAGCCACAGTAAATCTCTGGATCACCCTTTGTAGTGTTGCCTTCATGTGATGTTGTGACTTTTGGACCGACATGCTCACACTTTCTGGATCATGACATCTTTTCATCAGAGTAGCGGAAGCTTTACTGGCTCATGATATTTGCAGCAGTGTAGCAGAAACAAAGTATAAAAATATCAGAGCCAGGTTCTATAGATATTCACAAGTCATAATTTCTTCAATTAAGTGTGGATGTTGTGAGCATGCGGCTTTGGATTGACTTCTCAATTATGATAAGCTGCAACCGTCCAAATGTACCTGCAAACAACAATTAGCAATAAAACACACGAAAGTGTCTTTGATCACTTTCGTTGAATTGAGGTACACGGCCCACGGTTCCCCGTTGATTAGTACAAGTACTGCGTGTGATCAGGTATAATTCCGAAGAATCTCCTTGACAGGGTTTCACAGCTGTTCTAGTTGTTCTAAAACCGGAACGTCTCAAAGAAGACAACACGGAGTGAGTGAACCAGCGAATTGAGATTCACTGATTGATTAAAAATTGATTTGAAAACAATCGCGTATTGCTTAGAAGAAAGAGTTTTGCAACACGACGAAGTTTTTATGAGAAAGATCAATTTTCAATCATAAATACTTTTTGTATTTGAAAAGAGTACACATTCGATGTGCTAGATAAAGGAAGAGGTTCGCACATCGAATGGTTTTTCCAAAAGTATTTTTTCAATCAGAGATACTTTTTGTGTTTGAAAATGAATACTCATTCGATGTGCTAGAGAAAAGAAGATTTGCATATCAAACGGTTTTTCCAAAAGTATTCGTCAATTCATTTCCTGGACCAAGGTTGATTCAATAGTGAATCGCCCCATCATTTCTATCCAGTTGTCACAAGCTTGATCTTTAGAAAAGATCTCCCATGTCACCCACCAAAAGCTTGTTTGATGTTGGATCTAGAAGGATTTCCATCTTCATTGTGAATATTTTACATATCACTCGGATGTTCTAGCAATACCACAAGGATAATACGTAGGACTCTCAATATATATACTTACTTTCCACATTGTGTGAAACAGCAAGTCTTCATTATTTTTGTGTCCTAATGAGATATTGTGGATGATCTTGTGGCTCTAGACTCAATAGTGCATATTTGGTTCCTATGCCGGAAACTAGGGAGAGGGTCTCCTTCTTCAATATCAACAATCTCTAAGAGAAAGTCGATAGATTATGTAGGTTCCCTGTGAGAATGAAACAAGTCCTTTTAAGAGGAACTTGAGTAGCTTGGGAAGTTGAGTGCAGTGCGTCACTGGGTCCATGACGTCTTGTCTTCAATACCGGCGTTACCTTACTAACCACCAGTAGCGTATGTATTGAACCCGGTTACTGCCCTAAGGTTTAATTATTGGAGGGCTATTTCTTTTCACCCTTTTTCACATTCATTTCTTTTTCATTCTTCAACCCCTTCAGTGCTTACCGAGACTTCATAACTAGAACCTTGTTGGGTTTATTCCAGTTCTAGCTCTATCTCAGTCCGCACTCTTCCCATATCTCACGTTTCTCCTTTTTTCATCATACTTAAGGACATCTACACTATCTAGTGGATTGTCCCTGGGTAGATCCCTCCGGCTCTGGCGGGATCGTGGGAACGAATACCTAACCTAACCATCCTTATAACTCCATGCATAAAGTAAAATGGTCGGTCTTTTGGTACAGTTCATTCTTCCTTGAAACCAATTGAAAAATCATTTGGAAAAATCAATCAAGGTACTTGAAATATAAAATCAAAGCATTTTGTACCTTAATTGTTTTGATCATTTAGAAATGCTCCCCCTCAACATGTGCATATGATTTTGAAATTGTTTAGCACATGGAGGCAAGATTTCTTTGAAATAATTTCTTGATCACAATTTCCGTGGAAAAAGCCATTTGATTTTCTTGGTAAATTCTCCCCCTCAAAATGTGCATAGGATATTTGAAATCATTTTATCACATAGAGGAAAGAGTTCTTTTGAAGTACATCCACGATCACAAAAGCCATTAAAAAACCATTAGAAAATCAATCAAGGTACATTATGTTGAAACATAGAAATCTTTGTACCTTGAAAGTTTATTTTCTTTAGAAATGCTCCCCCACAATATGTGCTTCGAGATTCGAAAGCGTTTAGCACATATGGGAGAGCAGCATGCACACTTGAATCAAAACGATCACCTTTTATCAAATTTCATTATTAAATCACAAATTCTCCCCCGATCAAAAATATCAAACCCTTTGAGATTTTGGATCCCAAGTGATTTAATAAGGTTTAGAAAATATGGGAGAATATGTGCCTTGTTTAAATACTCATCTTGTTTGTGGATAAATGCTCCCCCTCAACATGTGCATTATGTATTTAGAAATCGTTTGGCACATGGAGGCAGGAGTGCCTTTAAAGGACTAAAACCAATTCCATTTAAACAAATTTGAGATTTAAATCACGATCTCTCCCCCGATCAAAAATTTCAAACCTTTTGAGATTTGTGATCCCAATTGATTTAAATCATTTAAAAGATTTTGGGGAAAGACGTGGCTTGATTTAAATTTTAGACATTAAAGATTGTTAGTGTCAGGTATGATAGTTTTTAAGAGATCTTTAAATAAAATAAAACAATTTCACAATCAAACAAGAATAGAAAAAAATTCATTTTGTAAGATCTTTGAGTTTTAAAGAAAATCATACCATGACATAACATTAAATCTTTAGATCACCACTTATTATTGTACAAACGGACCTTTTATGAAGAAATATCATTTGAAAATATTTTATTTTAAATCACTCTCCCCCTCAATCGATGACCGTAGTCGATGATTGAGTGACTTAAGTTTTGATAAAATGGAGTCCGGTGATTTTCAAGATTAAGTCAATTTATTTTCAAAACCAATATTTTTCCATTTTTCAAAACAATATTATTTAAAATTGTTTAAAAAATGTTATCATCCACTACTTGTCCTGCACAAAGATACGTTAGGTGGTTGAGCTGATTTTGTTGTTGTTGCTGTAGGTTTGGAAGAAAACCATCTGCTGATGCAGTGAGACTTCTTACGTTGCATTTTATCATGCCAACTCTCCATAGAGGTCAAATTAAGCTCCGTTTCTTCATTTGATGATGAAGAAAACCATCTACTGATGCAGTGAGACCTCTTACGTTGCATTTTTCATGCCAACTTTCCATAGAAGTCAAATTAAGCTCCGTTTCTTTATTTTTCAACCCAAGATATAGTTACCCTTTCCTTTCGGCATCCAATCATCTTCTATTGTGGGATCCATATCGGGAACATTCTTATAACCATCTTATCTGCATACGTTAGTCAACACAAACAGATATATGGTGGTCGACAACACCCAAACAACAATCGACTAATAAAAGTCAATTCAACATATCAAATCAGATCATACAAATGCATGGGAATTATGTGTTTATCAAACTCTAATCATCTAATCCTACCAATCATATCCTGGGCACCTAGTCCTTCAACGTAGGTTAACATGTTTTACATTTAAGTATATAGGATAATTAGATAAGCTCGTTAGATGATATAAATTTGAAAACATTCTCCCCCTCAATCAATGACTTATTTTTCTGAAAAGTTTAAAAGCGCTGAAGTCATTGATTGAGTTTTCAATTTTTACGAAAACTTTGAATCTGATTGATTTACAAGCAACTCATTTTCCACCATTTTGTTAAAACAAATATTTTTCTGAAGAATTTTAGAAGGAAAATGTAGGATCTTACATATGTTGTGTTATGATGATTCGGGTGGCCTTGGATGGTGATGATACAAGAAAGCCATGGTTTTAGAGAGATGAAGAGAGGAGAGGATGAAACTAGAGAGAGAAAGTTCAACAAAAAGGAAAGATTAGATTGAGAGTGCCACCCCTTCCAAGGATGGAAGGGGCTTTTATAGTTACAAACTAAACGTCCTCCTGACGGACTGTAGATCAGGCATACAGTGGGTAAAGACTCGTCCTTCCTCCACGGTGTTACTCTAAACTAAACAACACTAATAAACACGTAAATAACGATATGTCTACGAGCTAACTTATGCTAGATAATAGTTGGGGTGACCGACTCATCACTATGGATTTCTGAATCCTAACAATCTCCCCCTAAGGGAGGTCACCCCATGAAATACATTTTGCATCCTAGCATTCTTTCTTTGTCTTTAGTTCCAAGCTCGTAGACTTCAATTCTTCACTTCCTTAATCTTTGTGCTTTAGCAATGACTCTTCATAGTCCGCATAGTTTTGTACTTTCAGTGGAGGTCTTTCAACTGGTCCACATTATGATGATCTTCGAGCTTTCATTGAGATCATCAGCCACAGTAAATATCTGGATCACCCATTGTTGTGTTGCCATCATGTGATGTTCTGACTTTTGGACCGACATGCTCACACTTTCTGGATCATGACATCTTTTCATCAGAGTAGCGGAAGCTTTTACTGGTTCAAGATATTAGCAGCAGCGTAGCAGAAGCATAGTATAAAAATATCTGAGCCAGGTTATGTAGATAGGCACTTGTCATGATTTCTTTAATTAAGTGTGGATGCTGTGAGCATGCGGCAATGAATTAACTTCTCAATATCGATCAGCTGCAACCGTCCAAATGTACCTGCAAACAACAGTTAGCAATAAAACACACGAAAGTGTCTTTGACCACTTTCGTTGAATTGAGGTACACGGCCCACGGTTCCCCGTTGATCAGTACAAGTATTGCCTGTGATCAGGTATAATTCCGAAGAATCTCCTTGACAGGGTTTCGCAGCTGCTCTAGCTGTTCTCAAACCGGAACGTCTCAAGGAAGACAACACGGAGTGAGTGAACCAGCGAATTGAGATTCACTGATTGATGAAAATGATTTGAAAACAATCGTTTATTGCTTAATAGAAAGTGTTTTGCAATACAACGAAGGTTTTATGGAAAATCAATTATCAATCATAAATACCCTTTAATTTTGAAACATTAATACACAGTCGATGTGCTATGGAAAAGAACTTTTAAGCACTATGACCGGTTTTTCAAAGGTATCCGTCAATTCAGTTCCTGGACCAAGGTTGATTCAAGATTGAATCGCGCCATCGTTTCTATCCAGTTGTCACAAGCTTGATCTTTTGCAAGATCTCACATGTCACCCACCAAGAGCTTGTTTGATGTTGGCTCTAGAAGGATTTCCATCTTCATCGTGAATATTTACATATCACTCGGATGTTCTGGCAATACCACAAGGATAATGCGTAGGACTCTTAATATGTTCTTACTTTCCACATTGTGTGAAACAGCAAGTCTTCATTAATTATGTGTCCTAATGAGATATTGTGGATGATCTCTTGGCTCAAGACTCAATCGTGTACATTTGGTTCCTATGCCGGAGACTAGGGAGAGGGTCTCCTTCTTCAATATCAACAATCTCTAAGAGAAAGTCGATAGATTATGTAGGTTCCCCGTGAGAATGAAACAATCCCTTTTAAGAGGAACTTGAGTAGCTTGGGAAGGTTAGTGCAGTGCGTCACTGGGTCCATGAGGTCTTGTCTTCAATACCAGTGTTACCTTAGTAACACCCAGTAGCATATGTATTGAACCCGGTGTCTGCCCTAAGGTTGAATTATTGGAGGGCTATTTCTTTACACCCTTTTTCACATTCAGTTCTTTTTCATTCTTCAACCCCTTCAGTGCTTACCGAGACTTCATTACTAGAACCTTGTTAGGTTTATTCCAGTACTAGCTTTGTCTCAGTCCGCACTCTTCCCATATCTCACTTTTCTCCTTTTTTTCATCATACCTAAGGACTCTACACTATCTAGTGGATTATCCCTGGGTAGATCCCTCCGGTTCTGGCGGATCGTGGGAACAAATACCTAACCACACCATCCTTATAACTCCATACATAAAGTAAAATGGTCGGTCTTTTGGTACAGTTCATTCTTCCTTGAAACCAATTGAAAAATCATTTGGAAAAACAATCAAGGTACTTGTGATACGAGATCAAAGTATTTTGTACCTTAATAGTTTTGATCATTTAGAAAACCTCCCCCTCAACATGTGCATATGATTTAGAAATTGTTTAGCACATGGAGGCAAGAGGACTTTGAAATATTTTCTTTGATCACAATTTTCATAGAAAAAGCCATTTGATTTTCTTGGTAAGTTCTCCCCCTCAATATGTGCATAGGATAAGAGAAATCATTTTAACACATAGAGGCAAGAGTTCTTTTGAAGCACATTCACGATCACAAAAGCCATTAAGAAACCATTTGCTCCCCCTCAATATGTGCTTCGAGATTCGAAAGCGTTTAGCACATATGAGAGAGCAGCCTGCACATTTGAATCAAATCGATCATCATTTATCAGATTTCATTATTAAATCACAAATTCTCCCCCGATCAAAAATATCAAACCCTTTGAGATTTTGGATCTCAAGTGATTTAATAAGGTTTATAAAACATTGGAGAAAATGTGCCTGATTTAAAAACTCATCTTGTTTTTGGATAAATCCTCCTCCTCAACATGTGCATTGTATATTTGTTAGATATTAGTTTTCACATACCCATCAAACCATAACACAAAGTGGCGTATAAATGGAATTCTAGAGAGAGAAAGTTAGAGGTTTAGGGAACTTAGTGAGAGAAAGTGAAAGATATTATTATGAGCTCCAACTCTCTACCTTGGAAGGTAGAGAGTATTTATAGTCTTACATAAATCGCCACACATCGGGCTGTGGATCAGGCATACAGTGGGTAAAGACCCGTCCATCCTCCACGGTGTTACTTAATTAAATACTACTTAACTTAAAATAACTACGACTACGAGCTTTCTAACGATTACATATACTTGAGGTGACCGACTCTTTAATACCTGGAATTTCTAATTCCTAACAATCTCCCCCTAAGGGAGGTCACCTCAATCATGTACCAAAATTACATTGAATACAAATAGATATTACATTAAAAAAATTGTTCTTGCATTCTTGATGTAGTCCTTTGTTCCTAAGCTCGTAGTCATTAATTCTTCACATTGCATGTTTGGTTATTTCAAATGGAGGTCTTTTACTGATCCACGTGATAATAAATTTGAGCCAGCTTTTGAGATCATCAGCTATCAACAATCTCTGAGACATCCTTTGTGGTGTTGGTATTATGTGATGTTGTGACTTTAGGACCGACATGCTCACATTCTGGATCATGATATCTTCTCATCAGAGTAGCGGAAGCTTTCGTTGATTCATGATATTGGCAGCAGCGTAGTAGAAGCATGGAGTGAAAATATCAGTCATTGATGCACTAATCATGATTTCTTTTGATTTGAATGTGTTAAGTGAGCATGCGGCTATGGATTGACCGCTTCATTCTGATCAGCTGCAAACGTCGGGCGTACCTGCATACAACTGTTAGCAATAAATCGCACGAAAGTGTCTTTGATCACTTTCGTTGAATTGAGGTACACGGCCCACGGTTCCCCGTTGATCAGTACATGTACTGCCTGTGATCAGGTATAATTCCGAAGAATTTCCTTGACAGGGTTTCGCAGCTGCTCTAGCTGTTCTCAAACCGGAACATCTCAAAGAAGATAACACGGAGTGAGTGAACCAGCGAATTTTAAGTCCACTGATTGATGAAAAAAGATTTGAAAAACAATCGAGTATTGCTCAATAGAAATTGTTTTTGCAATACACCGAAGGTTTTATTGAAAATCAATTATCAATCATAAAAACACCTTTTGGTTTGAAAAAAGAGTACACGGTCGATGTGCTAAAGAAAAGAGTTGTTAAGCACAAAGACCGGTTTTTCAAAGGTATCCGTCAATCCATAACCTGAACCAGGATTGATTCAAGAGATTGAATCGCCCCATTGTTTCTGTTCAGTTGTCACATGGTTGATCTATATAATAGATCTCACATGCCACCTACCAGGAGCTTGTTTGATGTTGGCTCCAGAAGGCTTTCCATCTTCATTGTGAATATGTAAACACATCACTCAGATGTTCTGGCAATACCACAAGGATAATGCGTAGGACTCAAGATATAATCTCTCTTTCCACATTGTGTGAAACAGAGAGTCTTCATTGAAAGTGTCCTAATGAGATTTATTGATGATCTCGTGGCTCTAGACTCAATTTGTGCATATTTGGATCCTGTGCCGGAGACTAAGGAGAGGGTCTCCTTCTTCAATATCAACAATCTCTAAGAGAAAGTCGATAGATAATGTCGGTTCCCCGTGAGAATGAAACAAGTCCTTTTAAGAGGAGCTTGAGTGGTTTGGAAAGTTGAAGTGCAGTGCGTCACTGGGTCCATGACGTCTTGTCTTCAATACCGATGTTACCATCAGTAGCATATGAATTGAACCCGGTTTCTGCCCTAAGGTTGAATAAATGGAGGGCTATTTGTTTTCACCCTTTTCTCATTCAATTCTTTTTAATTCTTCAACCCCTTCAGTGCTTACCGAGACTTCATAACTAGAACCTTGTTGGGTTTATTCCAGTACTAGCTCAGTCTCAGTCTGCACTCTTCCCATTCCTCATTTTTCTCCTTTTATCATCATACCTAAGAACTCTACACTAACTAGTGGATAGTCCCTGGGTAGATCCCTCCGGTTCTGGCGGATCATGGGAACAAAAACCTAACCTTATCATCCTTATATCACCGTACATAAAGTAAAGTTGGTCGGTCTATTTGGTATTGTTCATCTGCCGTTGGAACCAATTGAAAACCATTTGAAAATCAATTCAGATACTTATGATATATTATCAAAGCATTTTGTACCTGACATTGTTTTTGATAATTTTAGAATAAGAACTCCCCCTCAACATGTGCATCAAGTATTAGAAAATGTTTTGCACACGGAGGCAAGGGAGAGAATTAACTTCTTTGATTACCATTTTCTAAAAGATATCAACATCACTTCCTTGATCAAATCAAGTAGATAACGCATTTCCGGGAAGGATGAGGTTTCCACAAGTTTGCTCCCCCTCAATATGTGCCTCGAGGTTTGAAAAGAGTTTTGCACATACTAGAGGGAACCTGCACATTGAGATAAATGATCACGTTTCAAATCATAGGTTTAAGATAGATGCTCCCCCTCAACATGTGCAATTTGAAAAATTGAAATCGTTTGTCACATGTGGGAAGGACAGCGTGAACATCCTTATAAAACCATTTACCGAATTATCAGTTTAAATCCAATTTAAATCACACATTCTCCCCCGATCACAATTATCAAATCATTTGAGATTTGTGATCTCTTATGGATTTAAATTTATTTTGAAGGCTTTTAAGGAGAATTGCGACTTGATTATGAAAGCGTTTTAACTGATAAGGATTGGTTTTTAAGACTTTAAACTCCATTGAAAAAAAACATGCAAGTACATCTTTTGAAAACAATTTAATGCCAAATAACTTTTTAATTTAATTGAAATCATTCTCCCCCTCAATCAATGACATAGGTTGTTGATTGAGAGATAGAGATTTTGACAAATAAGTCCTGATGATTATCAAAAATAGAGACCGAGTTATTTTTCAAAGCATTTAGTTTTCAGCAGATGAATGTTAATAGAATCAGAGCATGGAATATTGAAAGCATGATAAAACATGGCTCTGTTCTTTCTTTTAAAACTGGGTTATTGCCTGAAAAAGACAATAAACCATTGTTTCTCTTTCTCTCAAATTTTTTTTTTTTTTTTTTTTTTTTTTTAAATTCGAACAACATCTAAAGTCCCGTGTCATTCTTTGAATGACAGCATCAAGACCGTAGATATAATCGAATTGAGGGAAACATGACAAAATGACATTATTTTTTTTGAAGATTTTTCGAATTTTTCAAATTTTTATGGATTTTGAAAGTTTTATATTTTTCTATTTGATTTTTGAGACTAGATATATACAAGAGATAGATGAAGATAGACCTTTACTCCTCGACTTCCTCCTGAAGACGTTTGAGTGTTTCTGGTTGAAGGCTTTTCAAGCCAAGACATGGAAGAATAAACTCAAAACGTTCTCTTGGAAGAGCTTTGGTGAAGATGTCAGCTAACTGGTATTCAGACCTCACAAAATAGAGTTCCACCACACCTTTTTCAACTTGTTCCCTGATGAAATGATGTCGAATGTCGATATGCTTAGCTCTTGAGTGTTGAACATTGTTGCATGAGAGAGCAATAGCACTTTTATTATCACAGTACAGAGGGATTTTATTGAATACAAAGCCATAGTCAGATAATTGAGATCTCATCCATAAGATTTGAGCACAACAGGATGACATGGCTATGTATTCAGCCTCTGTAGAGGAAATAGAAGTACTCATTTGCTTCTTTGAAGACCAGCTCACAAGCTTATCACCCAAAAACTGAGCACCTCCAGACGTACTTCGACGAGTATCTTGACAACCTGCATGATCAGCATCTGCATAGGCCGTTAGTGACATACCGGTGTCCTTCGGGTACCAAAGACCCATATTGATGGTTCCTTGGAGATACCGAAAGACCCTTTTAACCGCTTCAAGGTGCTTTTTAGTAGGCTTAGCCTGGTATCTAGCACACATGCAAACAGCGAACAAAATGTCTGGTCTACTAGCAGTGAGGTACATCAGGGATCCAATCATACTACGATATTTCGTTTGGTCAATCATGATCCCTGAGTGGTCCTCATCTAGTTTGGTTCGGTCAATCATGGGGGTGTCAACAGGGTCACTTGAATCAAATCCAAATTTCTTTAAGATCTCTGTTGCATATTTAGATTGATTTATGAAAATGCCTCCGGGACTTTGTGAAATTTGTAATCCCAAGAAAAATAACATTTGTCCCATCATTGACATTTGAAATTTTGAACTCATTTCATTCGAAAAACGATCACATTCCATTGGGTCTGTCGAGGCAAAAATGATATCATCAACATAAATTTGAACATGAATTAAATGTTTGCCTGACTTCCTGGTGAACAATGTAGGATCAACTGCTCCTTTGCTGAATCCGGTTGATAGAAGAAACTTTGACAGTGTATCATACCATGCCCTTGGAGCTTGCTTTAAACCGTACAGAGCCTTCTTCAAAGTCAATACCCTCTTCTTGACGGTATCCTTTAGCAACTAATCGAGCCTTGTTCTTCAACACATCACCATGCTCATCAAGTTTCACTTTGAAGATCCATTTAAGAGCTATAATCATAGCACAGTCTAGGGCAAGTACTAACTCCCATACATCAAGTCGATCAAACTCATGAATTTCATCTTGCATGGCATTGAACCAGCTATCTTCATTCATGGCGGTTTTAACATCTTTTGGTTCGATCTTAGATAATACGGAGTTGAAGAAGCACCATAAGGCATCGGTTGCAAGTTGTTTCCGGGTTGATACAAGACGAGAGGGATTTCCAATGATATTGTCTAATGGATGATCGTGAGTCCATTTTCTGAGGTGTTCATGTGGCAGTTGTTTAGGGACTGAGGTAGCTGAGTCAATGTCTCCTGAAGAAGATGGTTCTGATGATGATTCAGGAGCAAATATGTTTTCAAATGGAGCATCTTCAGGAGTAGCAAAGGGATTAACTTCATCATTGATGCCAGAAACATTTCCATGATGTACATTTGAAGAATGATGATTTGTTGAAGAGACTGAAGGATCAGCAGCAGGTGCTTCTTGACTTAAAGATATTGAGACTGAGGGATTGCCTTCATTCACAGGAATATGAGTAGCCTCTGTTGTAGGAATCGACACCTCATTAGTACTTGGATCATAAAGTTCATTAAACATAGGATCAAACAATTTCCTCAAATCATCTTCAGATGGAGGTACATATGGAGTTTCTTGAGAAGAGTTTGGAACAAGAGATGAACCAATGGGACTGTTTTTAAGTGCGGGTCCTGAACTGGAGTGTCCAGGAGCCATTTGACCGGTCAGCTCATCAAACGTAACATGAATTGTTTCCATGATATTTCGGGTTCTTTTGTTGTAGATTCGGTATCCCTTTTTGTTTGAAGCATACCCTACAAATATTCCAATGTCTGCTTTAGCTCTAAGTTTGCCTAATTCTTGTCCCTCATTAGTTGGATAACACAATGCACCAAACACACGAAGGAAAGAGAGATTAGGTTTTCTGTTGTGGACAAGTTCATATGGAGTTTTTCCATGAACAGTGTGAATCAGAGAACGATTTTGTGTGTAGCATGCAGTGGCTATAGCTTCAGCCCAGAGAAACATTGGAACCTTTGAGTAAATCAGCATTGTTCTAGCGGCTTCCACAAGGGTTCGATTTCGTCTTTCAACAACACCGTTCTGTTGAGGAGTTCGTGGAACACTTCTTTGATGGCTGATTCCAATGCTTTCATAGAAGTCACTAAGTTGTTTGTTAACAAACTCAGTTCCATTGTCTGTTTGGACAATTCTGACTGTTTTGTTGAGTCGAACCTGCAGCTGTTTGATGAGTTTGATGATGATATCAGGAGTTTCATCCTTTGTCCTTAAGAATTTGACCCAGGTGAATCTAGAGTAATCATCAACCACAACCAACACATATTTCTTACCAAAGATGTTCTGCACTCTCATTGGTCCACACAGGTCCATATGAAGGGTATGAAGAACTTCTGTAATTGAGTTTGTAGGTTTGGATTTGTGGGCATACTTTTTGCTTTTACCCAGTTGGCATGCTGAACAAAGATGATCCTTTTCATACTTTAGTCTAGGTAAACCTACAACTAAGTCCTTTCTGGAAAGATCGTTGATAGTGCCGAAGTTCAAGTGATTGAGACGACGATGCCATAACCATGACTTTGTTTTTGAAGCCTTTGATAACAAGCAGATTGGAGAAGCTCTCATCATGTCATCGATAGAGATGGTGTAAAGATTTGTGCCACGAGTTCCTTTTAACAGTTCCTTACCATTAAGATCTCTAACAAAGCAGGTATGTTTTCTGAAGGCTACTTCTAGATCAGAATCACAGAATTGACCAACAGAGAACATATTATGACCCAAACCTTCCACATAATAAACTCTAGAGATGACACTATCACCAACAACGTAATCTCCATAACCCATAATAGCACCGAAATGATCATTACCGAATCTAACAGTCCCGATGAATTTGCTCACAAAGTTCATGAGCCGCGACCGGTCTCCAGTCATATGCTTGGAACAGCCTGAGTCCAGGTACCACAGAACGATTTGAACGATCTGCAGTTGAACACATACAAGAATGGATAACTGGATAATTGGGATCCCCATGCAAGAATGGGTTCCATTTGGTTAGTAACAATGGTTGGAACACCCACATCAGAAATAGAAGCATTCATATCAGAAAGTGAGGCAATGGAATCATTGTGAATAGATGCAGTACTAGTGTCTGTATTAGCCCTGTTTATAGTGTGATCACTTCTTAAGGGAATAATTCTACCAGTAGGCATCCATTTTCTAGTGGGCATTATCTGATTAGTCTTATGACCAACAGGTATCCAATAAAAGCCTATTTTACTGAATGTTCTTCCTGTGGGTTTCCACTGTTTTCTAACTTTCTTTCGTTTTTGCCTTTTGGCCTTCTTAGCATGAATTTTAGCATTAACAATATTAACTGGACAATTAACATCATTAGGCAGAACATTAACACCACATTCATGATTAGAAACAGAATTCAAGCAGACATCAGTACAAAGTTTGCAAATAGTATCGGAATTCGAATTAATTACAGTACGCCTATGGCTAATACTAGAATCAACACGATTCGTTTTATTCAATTCAAGCTTAAAGTTCCTAGATTGTTCTTCTACTCTCTTCCAGTGCACATTCTTAGCTTGAGAGGTCCTATCATTCCTTGTATTGTCTTGAGACTTTGACCTGCTCCGTTTAATGTCACTGATTACTCTTGTAGAGGGAATGGGAACATTAGTGGTTTTTACAACTCTTTGCAACACCTGTTTAGATGTACTGGGATCTGAACTACATGTAGGCACATTAAGGTTCACTTTCTTAAAACTAGAAGTGCTGGGATTTGTACTCCTAGAAGGCACACTTGAGTTCACTTTCATAGCATTGGGCTTAGAATGAATATCAGACTTGGCAATAGGCATCGAACATGGAATCAAAGGATTAACTCTCTCACCTAATGACTTTGGGCATATTGTGATCAAGCATTCTAAG
Organism: Chrysanthemum seticuspe; assembly: GCA_019973895.1. NCBI lineage: Eukaryota > Viridiplantae > Streptophyta > Magnoliopsida > Asterales > Asteraceae > Chrysanthemum > Chrysanthemum seticuspe. Next base: position 151,442,323 of record BPTQ01000007.1, read on the forward strand.
ATTTCTTGAGATCGTTTGGCATATAAGCATGCATGTCCAATTGCATTATCATGAGGTTTCTCTAACTTATCCTCTTCAACAATCTCACGCAGACATTCTAGGCAATCCTTAAGGGATGAGAAGTATGTTTGAATAGCAAGTTTGTTGTTCCTTAGATGAGGAGGGACATATGTCACAGACAAAGCATATTTATTACAAGAGTGAACCTTTGATCCACCATTCTCCCCATTGGTCATTGGCATTTTCCCTTTTACCTGACTCTTCAGATTCTCAATTTCCTTTTGCAACGAAGCTATTTGTTCGTTATTTTTGTTACGAGTTACCTTAATTGATTCAAATAACTCATTGAAATGACGTTTAACCTTTTCGTTTTCTTCTAGAAAACTTTCGTTTTCCTTTTGTAAAGCATTTACTAGGTTTTGAAGATGAAACGTTTGAGAATTCTGAGAATCTAAAGGAGGAGGCATTTGGGAGCCTGTCATATTGTTCGTTTGACCCTTTAATTGAGAGATTTGGGCTTTCAAATTTCTGATCGTGTTGCACTGAGCTTGAATCTGTTCATCACGTTTGTTAATTTGAAAAACTGCATCAAACTCTGGAGCATCTGATGATGTCTTGATATTTGAAGTTTTGACATTTTCTTTAAGATGTTGATATTTTAGTTGTAAATTAAAATGCTCAACTTCTAGTTTAGAGAAATGTTTAACCAAATTGTCGTGATCATCCAGTTCAATTTTCTCGTTTAGTTTAGAATTAGTTTTTTCAAGCTCAATGACACGATCATGGGAGACTTTCAGGGCAACAGATAGTTCATGAAATTTGGAAGCATTAATAGAGCAATTTGAAGCAGTGAAAAACATATCTTGAGCAACACATTCAGTAATAAGAGTCTCATTTAATGTATGCAAGTTCTTCCTCTCAATCTCATTATATTTTAGTGCACGCTCATAATCACTAACTTCAACTATCATTGCATCAAATTCCTTTTCCATTCCCTTGATATCAGTTTCTATCCCCTTTTTAAGACTCTCAAAGTGATCTTTCAAAAGTTTAAAGAAAGGCATGACCTCAGTTAAATAACATTCTTTCATTTGCTCAAAACCCCTTTCTCCTTCCGTAATACCAGTGGGTGTGATCCTTTTCTTGCAAGTTTTCTCAAAATCAACAAATAGTTGAAATATAACATATTGGCTAATTAAGGTCTTGCTTTTAGTGGCAATTGTTCTAGGAACAAGATGCATTGGTGTATTAGGAGGATACACAGTCGCTCTAGGCATTTTCCATAGGGGAGGGTTTGTTTCAACAATATTTTCAGCTTTCTGCTTATCTAAATCCTTTTTCCAGAAAACTTGTTCGGGAGTCAACAATGTCTGAGGCTTAAACATGTTCAAGGAAATCCAGTTTTCCTTCTTGTAGTCATGGGGAGTGATAATTACTTTTTTCTCTTTGCATTTAGGATCATCTAATTTTTTGTTCATCCTTTCCCTAGTGACTTCATCTGATTTCTTATCTTCCTCAGTGCACTCAACGCAACTAGGTTTCTGTCTAGGTTTAAGGATTTCATTTCCATCATAAAGAACCTTATGAGCATTTCTAGCCCTTTTAATGACCTCTGGATTTGGTTCCTTAACAAGGGGAATGCTGTGCTTATCGCTTAAGACCCTATGCTTAGTTATCATGTGAGCAGTCTGAATGGTGTTCCCTTGTATGTACAACTTGTTTTCAAGTTTGTTTTTCAAAGTTTTCAGATTAGAAAAATCTTTCAAGAGTTTTGATTCCTTTGCATTAAATTCTTGCTTAAGCATTTTCACATTTTCTTGAAGTTCCTGTTTTTGCTTAGCAGTTTTAGAAAGCTTTTCTTGTAAGGAATTTAATTCTTGTTTCAATACTTCTTCTCTAAAATTACTTTTTCTAATGACTGTACGCACTTGGTCATCCATTTCCTGCTCACGAGTGGTCAACTCAAATTTTGCACGTTGTTCATAAATAGCAACACGTTCTTTATAGGCAATTAGTTCAGAAATTACAGAATCATCAGGGGTACATGCAGTGTATTCATCAAAAACATAGTCATTGTTTACTGCAGAAGATGCATCACTTGGTACAACTTCACTTTCACTTTGTTTCACGTATTGATCATATGGGACAATATCGATATTACCCATATTTTCAACATTTGATACACTAGTTTCAGTTGATTGTACTTTGTCATGCATCTGTTGCACATCAGCATCATCGTATAGTTTTAATACCTCTGAGATGAGTTTGTCCTTGGATGGGCCAGTTTGTGGTGAAGAAGAGACCTTGGGAGAAACCATTGGAGAAATGCTAGCCATAAAAATTGTGTGTGCAGTAGGTCCATCATCCACATCAGAGTCGTATGCATCACAATCAGCGACTTGAAAGGCATTCTGATGATTGTGACCTATCTCCTGAATAGGCTGCTCATCCACATCTGCATCATAGGTCTTGGCATTGCCCTCAGTAAGAAACAGCAATTCCTCTTCATCCAAAGCAGCACCATTGTCCTGAGCTTGTACAAGCAGCATCTTATCTCTGAAGTAATCAGCATTCTGTGGACGCTTTGGAAATGTGCAGTTTCTTGCAATGTGTCCCTCACCACCACAGTTATAACATTTGATCGGCTTAGCTTGACCTTGGTTACCATTCCTTCCTCGATTCTGGTTACCAACATAACCTCTACCAGCTCCACCTCTTCCCTGATCATACTGTCTTTCCTGAACTGGTTGCACCACGATCCTTCCATCTTTAACAGTAGCTTGATTGTGTGGGTTAGATGCATTTCTGAGGTTGTTGTTGGTTTGTGGGAGAGAATTCATGTTTTGACTAATCAGAAGAGCTAGTTGATTAATGAAGTTACCCACGTGTGCATCAGCATCAGCTTGTTTGAACATAGGATCAGGAATGAGTTTGTGATTACCGTTTCCCAAGGGTATGACTTGTGAAGCTTTGGTTGTGATTCCGATGTTTGAGTATAAGGCAGTTGAGTCATTGGACGAGCTTGTCTCTCCCTGGTTGGTTTTGAACTGATTGAGAACCAATTTTTCAAACATAGCATGTCTCTCATTCTGAAGGAGGAAGGCATAGAGTTGCTCAAAGTTTGTATTCTTCAATCCTTTAGTGAGCTTCACAGAGGTGACAAACTTGTGCCATTCGGGATTCATGCTGTTCACAAATTTTGAGTTCAGCTGAATGTTAGGCATAGTCATTCTGATGTTCCTCATGTCATTCACCAACTTATGAAATCTCACATAGTACTAATAGACACTCTCATCTGGTTTCATCTTGAAGTGTTCAAATTCGTCATAGAGTTGTGATTCTCTGTCTTCCATAGTTAATTCTGAACCTGAGAGAAGCATCTTGACATTATCCCATACTGCCTTTGCATCGGTGTTGTGATTGATCAGCTTGTAGATGTCTTTAGGAAGACCTTGAAGAACAATGTTAGAAGCCCTGATATCTGCATCGAATCTCTTTTTCTCCTTATCATCAAGCTCATCATACATTTTAGGTCTGTCCATTCCGTAGATAGGAGTTCCATCTTCATTAGTGTCAAGTATATCTCTGGTCGTCTCAACTCGATACGGTCCTTCATCAATGGATTTGAGAATGTTGACACCATTTTCCTTTCCAAGGCAGTACAATCTGATTCGTTGAGACCAAGAATCGTAGTCAGTTCTGTCAAGCATGGGTGGACGAGTATCTGACCCAGCTGCTTGAACATCCTCGGCAACAGTGGAGATGATAGTAGGAACGTTGGTAGACATGTTAACAGATAATACGGGATTTTATAACTCTATGATTAAACCGAGAAATAGATTCTTTCACGGGATTTTACTAAATCAAGAGAAAACCGTAAACAATCACCCAAGTCGCTAGAAGATAATGCACCAAGTCGCTAACACCTAATTCGTTACACCACTAAGTCGCTAGAGTCCCAAGTCGCTAGACAAATGCAAGCCACTAAGTAGTAACTCGCTAAGCCTCAAGTCGCTAGCAAAATTTTGGCAGCAATTCGCTACTCAAGTCGCTAAAGATACAAGTCGCTAAAGAGCAACTCGCTACAGACCAAGTCGCTACCACCAAGTCGCTACCCGTAGTGGAGAGTCCACTACTTGTACTGTTAATCGCTAGATCTAAGTCGCTAGCTCCAAAACTGTAACTCGCCACGAAATTGCAAAGCAAGTCGCTACGAAGAATAAAGTCCGAATGTCAAGTCGCTAGCAAGAAAACCACAAAAACATCACTTTTCAATCCAAAAACTACCCAACCACGATGATTCAAGCTTACCAAATCAAAACCTAAACACTTGTGATGATTCTAAACATAAAAGTACTATCAAACTCCAAACTTTAACACTAGAAATCACCCAAATGATGCAAAAACCACTAAACTTTTTCAAACTCAAAAACCACCTAAAAACCACTAGAAATCCAAAGATGTGCAAGATATGATCTAACCATGGCTCTTGATACCAATTGTTAGATATTAGTTTTCACATACACATCAAACCATAACACAAAGTGGCGTACAAATGGAATTCTAGAGAGAGAAAGTTAGAGGTTTAGGGAACTTAGTGAGAGAAAGTGAAAGATATTATTATGAGCTCCAACTCTCTACCTTGGAAGGTAGAGAGTATTTATAGTCTTACATAAATCGCCACACATCGGGCTGTGGATCAGGCATACAGTGGGTAAAGACCCATCCGTCCTCCACGGTGTTACTTAATTAAATACTACTTAACTTAAAATAACTACGACTACGAGCTTTCTAACGATTACATATACTTGAGGTGACCGACTCTTTAATACCTGGAATTTCTAATTCCTAACAATATTTGAAGTCATTTGGCACATGGAGGCAGGAGTGCCTTTAAAGGACTAAAACCAATTAAATTTAAACAGATTTGAGATTTAAATCACGATCTCTCCCCCGATCAAAAATTTCAAACCATTTGAGATTTGTGATCCCAAAAGATTTAAATCATTTAGAGAATTTTGGGGAAAGACGTGGCAAGATTTGATTTTGAAAAATGACAAATAAGGACCATTTTAAGATATTAAAGATTGTTAGTGTCAGGTATGATTGTTTTTAAGAGATCTTTAGTAAAATAAAACAATTTCACAATCAAACAAGAACAGAAAAAATTTCATTTTGTAAGATCTTTGAGTTTTAAAGAAAATCATACCATGACATAACCTTAAATCTTTAGATCACCACTTTATGTTGTACAGACCAGACTTTTTATGAAGAAATATTGTTTGAAAATATTTTGTTTTAAATCACTCTCCCCCTCAATCGATGACTGTAGTCGATGATTGAGTGACTTAGGTTTTGATAAAATAAAGTCCGGTGATTTTCAAAATTAAGTCCAATTTATTTTCAAAACAATATTTTCCATTTTCAAAACAATTTTATTCAAATTTTTCAAAAATTGTTTAAAAATGGTATCCTGCACGAAGATACGTTAGTGGTTGAGAAGCTTTTGTTGTTGTTGCTGAGGGTTGGAAGAAAAACCCTCTGCAGATGCAGTGAGACTTCTTCTTACGTTGCATTTTGAATGCCAACTGAGGTCAAATTAAGCTCCGTTTCTTCAATCACTTAGAAGAAAACCATCTGCTGATGCAGTGAGACCTCTTACGTTGCATTTATGCCAACTCTCCATTGAAGTCCAATTAAGCTCCGTTTCTTCATTTGTCAACCAAGATATAGTTACCCTTTCCTTTCGGCATCCAATCATCTTCAATTGTGGGATCCGGATCGGGAACATTCTTATATACCAATATACCTGCATACGTTAGTGAACACACATACAGATATATGGTGGTCGACATCACCAAACAACAATCGACAAATAAAAGTCAATTCAACATATCAATCAGATCATATATGGCATGGGAATAATGTGTTTATCAAACTCTAATCATCTAATCCTAATAATAATATCCTAGGCATCTAGTCCTTCAACATAGGTTAACATCATATTTCAGTTAAGCATTTAGGATAATTAGATAAGTCCGTTCATATGATATAAATTTGAAAACATTCTCCCCCTCAATCAATGACTCATTTTCTGAAAATTTTAAAAGCGCTGAAGTCATTGATTGAGTTTGCAAATTTTATAAAAACTCTGAATCTGATTGTTTTTAAAGCAACTCATTTACCACCATTTTGTTAAAACAAATATTTTTCTGAAGAATTATAGACGGAAAAACATTTGTGTAGGAACAGCAGTCCTTCGACATACTTTCCTCATTTTGTTTTGGGATAAGTGCACGAAATTTTTGAAAAACGTTTAAGCGTAGCACTTTCCTTCCTTTTAAGAGCCGGTTGCTATCTGAAATGATAGCAAGCTATGGTTTAAGCACGGGTTACAGTCTGAAGTAACTGCAAGCCATATTTTGAGACATGTTTTGAAAAGAATATTTACACCTCCTGCTCGAACTTCATCTATGGTCCCGTGCCATTATTGAATGACATTTCTAAGACCGTAGATGTTATCGGTACCAGAAGACATGTCTTGAGAAAACATATTTTTGGTATTTTTGAAATTTTCTGATTTTTATGGGTTTTTGAAGGTTTTATATTTTTTCTATTTTCTTTTTGTTGGTTTTATATTTTTGTATTTGGTTTTTCTGAAATATATATACAGAGATAGAGTAGATGATATAGTTAAAGAGAATAATGATACGAGTACCGAGATAAGGATATCAACCAGCACGTCGTAGAAGATAGAAGTCATCATCCCTAAAACTTTCACCACCAAAGCTTTCGAGGCTCTAGCATAGAAGAAAGAAATTGAACCATCCGAAAGTGAGACTTTGGCAGCTTCCCCCCAAACCGAAAATCCTTATGTTGAGCAGATTCGAAGCTCTATTTCAAGCTTGCTTTAGCCAGGTGCACAAAGAAGCACACCATTATCATAAACCCAGCTGCTCCTTTGAAGAATAATCACCGTGATTCTTCGTTCGAGGCTATATCATCCAATAGAACAATAGCAACGTATCATCCCACATTTAAATAATCTTCTCAAATTTCCTTTCCACTGAAGTCTGAAACAATCCATTCCAAAAGGTGTCAAGAGAACACTTCCCCCGTGTAGTTGAAATGATGCAATCCGTCTCTTAGTATAATGCTCAATAACTCTCCCGAATACACTTCATGAGGGGAATGAAGAACACCTTCCCATGTTCACATTTTTCTTCCCTGATGAAAGCGTATGAAGCTCAAGAATCCGAAGTACACCAATATCCAAGAACTCTCCCGAATACACATCATGAGGGTAATGAGGAACACCTCCGCTATGTTCACATCTTTCGTCCCTGATGAATGTGTATGAAGCTCAAGAATCCGAAGTACACACATTCCCAACGAGAGAATAACTGATAACACCTCCCTCATGTTACACATTTATCTCCCCTGAATATATCGTACTTGTGTACCTCTTTTTATCTTCAGAAACTTTCTCTTACATCACTTCCCCTACGTCGTTGGAATAATAACACTAAACGCCTTGATGAGTAAACCTTGAGTTTCTCTGCGGTCATGACATATGTCTTCCCGGGATATCTTCAATCATTTAGAAGAATTAAGTTCATCAAGTTTACTCGCCATGAGTCAAACCTTGAGTTTCTCTGCGGTAATAACATTTGTCTTCCCGGGATATCTTCAATTACTTAGAAGTATTAAGTTCATCAATGTTTACTCGCGTTTAGATGCGTGTCTCCTTCTCCCTTGCTGGTTTTGACACTTCAGAATCAGCAACATATTATCAGTCCAAATACTTGAAATTTGTTGAGAAGAACATCATTAGCTCAGATAAATCTTGTGAGAATCAACTTGCTGAAGAACAAAATGAGCAAGTCTAATTGGGGATTAAATCAAACATTTCACCCTCCCCCAATTAGTGCTCTCCCCTGAACTGACAATCTTTATGATGAATGCATGAATTAAGAAGAAGTCTTTTGATAATCAAATGCAACTCGTCTTTAGTCTTCTAACATGCAGCAGAAAATGTAGAACAGACTGTAGACTCGACCTTCTTCAAGATTGTGCAGTTGGGGAATAGATAGTTAACATCTTCAACTCACCAAAAAATAAGAACATCATCAAAAAGCATCCCAATTAACTTACATCTTGCAAGTCCCCTTAACTAAAATCTCTCCCAATCAAACAAGAACAGAAAGATGTTCATCAAGGAAATCAGCAATCAGGCCGCAACGAACACACAAGATGGTAACACCAAACTACCAATCACATCAAACAAGAACAGAGAGATTGTTCGGAATCATCCTGTTGATGTATACGTGAAGCATTAACCGGAAGCACTTTGTCGATAAACTCATCAATCCGAGTGAAGATGACAACCAACGACTCTTAGAAGAACAACTCCATGTGAATATGCCCCAATAAGAAGAAGCTCGGTTCTTACATGAGTTTGGAGTCGTTTGACCATTTATTCTCATAAATCAATCAACCATGCAGAAATATCACACTTCTTCTCCCCCTCAAGAATTGCATACGGAGTTGCCATTCTTGATTGAATAAGTGAATATCTTCAACAAATGTAATCTATTCATACTTCTCCCCCGCAAAATTAGCACATGATGTCTCCATCTTCATTATAGTTGAGAAAGTGGAATCAGAAAACAATCAACAGTAGCCCGGTTAACTTGATGACTGAAGCGCGTGGAAGAAGCATGACGCATGTTGATGAGAATGGTCATAATTGAGAAGATTTCTCTTCTTCAGAAGATAAAGCGCACTAACACGTACACTTTTCTTTTCTTTAGAGTACGAGGCTTGAACTGATGTGTTCATACGTCATTAGAAGATTTCTCTTCTTTCTAAGATAAAGCGTACTTAGACGTACACTTTTCTTTTCTTTAAAGTACGAGGCATGAACTGTTGTGTTCTTACGTCATAATCTCTCTCTTTTCATCTACTCTTGGCAAACTTGTAATCAACCCCGTTATCATTCAGTAGGCTCTTTCTCGTGACAGTTGATGGAGAAAACCCAATATGATGAATTTGACCCTGAAGTAAACTAACCCGAACTCGTGACTTAAACTTGCACATATGTAACAAAGAGCGGTGCCGATTTCCATTAGCATCTCTAAGTACTCTCTATGTACTCTATACTCTTCAACCAACCAACCATCAAGTATAAGACGTACATTACCTCTTGAAAATTCAGAATTGAATGTGACACTGAGCACTACAACGTAACTCCTTAAAGTGATAGTTATTTTGTGGTGGTATGAGCCCAATTCCCCCAAGTGGTACAAGAAAAGGTAAAAGACACCCAACAATAACTAGATTTCCAAGTCTTCACTTTTGATAATAAGATCGAACAAGGATCTCGAAGAATCTTCATCCAACCATCCCCGATACCTTCAGATACTAAGTACACTCGCCCGTGATATTTCACTTCAACCTCAAATAAATAATAGTGAATTAACCCCGTTGTCACATCTTTTGATTAAAAGCTCAAATCTAGCCCCCTTTGACGTTTTAAGTGAACTATGATAATGGTTTCATCCCGACCATGGTTAAAAGCACATAACCCCGTAAAACCACATAATAACCAAACTGCCATGACGAATATCCAAACACACATCCAATTCATGAAGTACACCCTTTTATCCATTATTCGAAGTAGAAACCGTAGTACCAGCATCAGATAAGATCCAGAAATACACCTTCCTTTCTCCAGGATGGTCCATCAATACGGGATTTTACAGTTCTATGGTTTAAACCGAGAAATAGTTTCTTTCGCGGGATTTTACAAAACCAAGAATAAACCGCAAGATAGATCCGGAAATGCTCATTACTTTAACCAGGATGTTTCCATTGTTACGGGATTTTACAAGTCTATGATTTAAACCGAGAAATAATTTCTTTCGCGGGATTTTACAAAATTAAGACAAAACCGTAAGCAATGTCAGCTTGAATGTGTTAAGACAACTTTGGTTTCGGAGAATAGATGTTTTAGGGGAACATGCATTGGTTCTTCAACGATTCTGCTCCACCATGAACAATTCTATACACAAATGTAGACAGCTTCACAAACCATACTGAGTCAAGTAGTATATACTACTTCCCCCTGGAGGTTGACCGTAACACATCAAAGTACACGTTTCTCCCCCATGATAGTTTCGAATTTTCTGAAGCATCATAACGTGTACGACCATTTGCACGAGAAGTTCTTGTCATAAGTAAACATCTTGAAAAATCATAACTGACGCTAAAGATTCTTGAAAGATTTTGCTTAGACTGTGAAGTATCATTGACATTCTGTGGCGTCGAATATCTCATGGGAATTGCTGAAATTGAACCTCCTCTGATTCATCGGCTAATAGTAATGACCACATATGAAGATAACGTCACTGCAATTTTGCATCAATAATACCGTACAAAAACCCCGTAGTCCTTTTTCCCTTTTTCGCTCAAGCCGTGAATTTATGTATCGTCCGTGATTAATAAACCATACCAAAAATACAATTCTTAAAATCAACCTTGAATAATTGTATCCAACAATTCATGTGAATGTGAAATTTCGGATAACAAAAATTGTTAACTCAATTTCATTTCAAATTGTTAGCACACAGTCCAAACAATCAAGGCAAAGTCCAAGTAATGAAGTAATAATGCAACAAAACTTGGCCCATCACACGAGATCCATCAGCCCACAAACAAATGGGATAGTCCGATCCAGTCCAGCCACCCAATAGATTAAACCCGATCCAATCACAATCTTATAACCGGTAATATAAGACACACATCAACACATTTTAACCTAATATATCTCAACCCTAAAACACATCACACAAAACATCCGCCTACCAAGAAACGTTTTCCTCTCCAAAATAGATCTGAGAAAAAACTCATCTCCTTTCCTCTCAACATCAATCTCAGATTCATCATCATCTCATATCCTTTTCAAAACTGAACATACACAATAGAAACACAACCTATATCCTTCTCTTTCTTGCAATATTCTACTCGACACAGGTCTAAGAGAGACGGCTTCAAGATCTTTCGTGGGTCTAAGGTAGGTTTTAATTAATGTTGTGTCGAGTTTATTATTGACTACAATCAAATAAGAGAAATGATTGAAACCTAATGGTTTTTGGTCTTTCTTCAAAATTCGAATAATATCATGAGGCTTTGACTTCGTAAATGAATAAATCAATGATGATAAGTTTCCAAGAAAAAATCTGTAAAAGATGAAATCTTGAACGTTTCTGAGATTGTTTTGTTAGTTTCTTGTCGAGTTTGATTTATTTGATTTAACGATTTGAGGAGGAGAGGGGATTAGGATAAATGTTGGCTCGATGACATGGATCAGTTTTAATTTTCTTTTACATTACGTTTTTGGTTACTTGATGCCATGGACTGATGATGTATTTTTACTGAGGTCGAGAGTCTTGGTATATGGTATATGGTCTTGTTCAATCAAGTCTACGCATAAAGTCTTTTGGTTTTGTTTTACGCATAACTTCTTGCTAATAGAACCTTATGCGTAACTTTTCATTGAAACCTTAAGCGTAAACTGGTCTTACGCATAACACTTCTTTTCCTTATGCGTAACCCAACACTCTTATACGTAAACCTACGCGTAACACTCATTTCTTATGCGTAACCTGGAGTTATGCGTAAGTCATGGCTTATGCGTAAAATTTTTACGCGTAACCTTGCTTAGGCGTAAAGCCAGTTTACTCGTAAGCTTTTCCTTACGCATAACTTCACAGCTATGCGTAAATAACTCTGTAGATGCTCCTTACGCGTAATAATAGGGTTTTGACCCTCGTTGACTTTTTCCGATGAGTTTTCCGACCACTTTTTCCGTTCATCTTCATACAAAACCCAGAAAAACTGCATAAAAATCTTTACTTTTAACCCATTTTGACCACAAGAAAGACCACAGATATGATGACCACCATTAAACTTCACGGATTTGGTGCAAAAAATCACAGGAATGATGACTGTTTGGACAAAAGCTTGACCCAAAAACAGATATGTAACCATTGTTAAGACCAGATGACTTTTTGACCAAAAAGGAATACATAAAAACTTGTATAAAACTGATATCACAAAAGAGTAGGAAAAAAACATTTTTCGACACACAAAATTGGTACAAAATCAGTTTAAAACAAGATTCGAGCCACAATAAATCATCAAAACACAAAAACCTTGGCTCTGGTACCATTTGTAGGATCTTACATATGTTGTGTTATGATGATTCGTGTGGCCTTGGATGGTGATGATACAAGAAAGCCATGGTTTTAGAGAGATGAAGAGAGGAGAGGATGAAACTAGAGAGAGAAAGTTCAACAAAAAGGAAAGATTAGATTGAGAGTGCCACCCCTTCCTGACGGACTGTGGATCAGGCATACAGTGGGTAAAGACCCGTCCTTCCTCCACGGTGTTACTCTAAACTAAACTACACTAATAAACACGTAAATAACGATATGTCTACGAGCTAACTTATGCTAGATAATAGTTGGGGTGACCGACTCTTCACTATGGATTTTCTGAATCCTAACATTTGAGTAGAAACAGCAGTCCTTCGACATACTTTCCTCATTTTCGTTTTAGGATAAGTGCACAAAAATTTTGAAAATTGGTTTACCGCAACACTTTCCTTCCTTGAAGAGCGAGTTGCTATCTGAAATAATAGCAAACCATGGTTTAAGCACGGGTTACAGTCTGAAGTAACTGTAAGCCATATTTTGAGACATGTTTTGGAAAAGAATATTTACACCTCCTGCTCGAACTTCATCTATGGTCCCGTGCCATTATTGAAGGACATTTCTAAGACCGTAGATGTTATCGATATCAGAAGACATGTCTTGAGAAATCATATTTTTGGTATTTTTAAATTTTTTGATTTTTATGGGTTTTTGTTGATTTTATATTTTTCTATTTTTTTTGTTGGTTTTATATTTTTGTATTTGGTTTTTGATAAATATTTACACAGATAAATTAGATGATATAGTTTAAGAGGATGATGATACGAGTACCGAGATAAAGATATCGAACAGCATGTCGTAGAAGATAGAATTCGTCATCTCTTAAACATCCACCACCAAAGCTTCCGAGGCTCCAGAATAGAAGATAGAACATGAGCCTTTGAGAAAGAGAGACTTTGGCTGCTTCCCTCCAAACCGAAAATCCATTAGATGAGCAGATTCGAAGCTCTATTTCAAGCATGCCTTAGCCAGGTGCAAAAAGAAGCACACCATTATCGTAAATCCCGCTGCTCCTTTTAAGAACGATAATCGAGATTCTCCGTTTGGGGTTATATCATCAAAATAGAAGACCAGCAACGTATCATCCCACATTTAGATAACTCTTCTCGATTTCCTTTTCCACTAAAGTCTGAAGTGATCCATTCCAAAAGGTGTTAAGAGAACAATTCCCCCAAGTAGACGAATTGATGCAGTCAGTCTCTTAGACTAGAGCTCACGAACCCGAATACGCATATACCCGAAGACAAAGAAACTTATACCATCGAACTAGCAGATTAAGTCCAATAGCCAAAGAATAACCCCGATGTATACTTTTCTCTCCCCCTGAAGAAAGTGTATGAAGCTCAAGAACCTGAAATACCCGAATGCCCAAAGAGAGAATAACCAATAACATTGAAGAAGCAGGCCAAATCACTGATTATCTCTGCGGATGACTATCTCTGTGGATGACTATCTCTGCGGATGTCAACTCCGGAATAAGTGATTATATCTCTGAATCACTGATTAAGCACTCAAGTGAAACAGTTGAGCGCCCCCAATGTACACAATTCTCTCTCCCCTGACGATTGCGATAACATCGAAATCAGCACACACTTGTGTACCTCTTTTATCTTCAGAAAATTTCTCTTACATCACTTCCCCCACGTAGTTGGAATAATAACACTAAAAGCCTTGATGAGTAAAACCTTGAGTTTTTCTGCGGTCATGACATTTGTCTTCCCGGGATATCTTCAATCACTTAGAAGGATTAAGTTCATCAAGTTTACTCGCTTTGTGTTTAGATGTGTGTCTCCTTCCCCCTTGCTGATTTTGACACTTCAGAATCAGCAACATATTATACGCCCATATACTTGAAATCTATTGAGAAGAACACTTGAAGACTTGTGAGAATCAACTTGCTGAAGCAGAATGTGAGCAAGTCTAATTAGGGATTAAATATAACTTTTCACTCTCCCCCAGTTATTGCTCTCCCCAAAACCGACAATTTGTTAGATAAATGCCCAGATTAAGAAGAAGTCTTTAGATAATCAAATGCAACTCGTCTTTAGTCTTCTAACATGTAGCAGAAAATGTAGAACCGACTGTAGACTCGACCTTCTTCAAAATTGTCCAACTGGGGAAAAGAAAGTCAACATCTTCAACTCACCAAATGCATTCCCGTTAACTCAAATAGAAAATCCCCTTAACTCAAACCCCTCCCAATCAAACAAGAACATAAAGATGTTCATTAAGGAAATCAGCCCCGCAACTGGAAGCACTTTGTCATTAATCAAATCAGCCCATGTGAAGATGTTAACCAACGGCTCTTAGAAGAAAACTCCATGTGAAGATGACCCGATAAGAAGAAGCTCGGTTCTTACATGAGTTTGGAGCCGTTTGACCATTTATTCTCAGAAATCAATCAACCATGCAGTAAATTCACACTTCTTCTCCCCCTCAAGAATTTCATACGGAGTTGCCATTCTTGATTGAATAAGTGAATATCTTCAACAAATGTAGTCTATTCACACTTCTCCCCCTCAAAGGTAGTATATGATGTCGCCATCATCATTATAATTGAGCAAGTGGAATAAGAAAACAATCAACTGTAGTCTGGTTCACTTGATAATTGAAAGCGCAAGGAAAAAGAATGAAGCATGTTGATGAGAATGGTCATAATTGAGAAGATTTCTCTTCTTCAGAAGATAAAGCGTACTGAAGCGTACACTTTTCTTTTCTTTAGAGAACGAGGCTTGAACTGTTGTATTCAAACGTCATTATCTCTCTCTTTTCATCTACTCTTGGCAAACTTGTAATCAACCCCATTATCATTCAGTAGGCTCTTTGTCATGACAGCTGATGGAGAAAACCCAATATTATGAATTTGACCTTGAAGTAAACTACCCCGAACTCGTTACTTAAACTTGCACAGATGTAACAAAGAACGGTGTCGATTTCCATTAGAATCTCTAAGTACTCTCTAAGTACTCTATACTCTTCATCCAACCAACCATCAAGTATAAGACGTACATCACCTCTTGAAAATCTACAATTGAATGTGACACTGAGCACTACAACGTAACTCCTTAAAGTGATAGTTATTTTGTGGTGGTAAGAGCCCAATTACCCCAAGTGGTAAAAGAAAAGGAAAAAGTCACCCAACAATAACTAGATTTCCAATTCTTCGTATTTGATAATAAGCTCGAACAAGGATCTTGAAGTATCTTCATCCAACCATCCCCGATACCTTCAGATACTAAGTACACTCGCCCGCGATATTTCACTTCAACCTCAAATAAATAATAGTGAATTAACCCCGTTGTCACATCTTCTGGTTAAAAGCTCAAATCTAGCCTCCTTTGACGTTTTAAGTGAACTATGATAATGGTTTTCATCCCGACCATGGTTAAAAGCACATAACCCCGTAAAACCATGTAATAACCAAACTGCCATGACGAATATCCAAACACACATCCAATTCATGAACTACACCCTTTTATCCCTTCTTCGAAGTAGAAACTGTAGCACCAGCATCAGATAAGACCTTGAAATACACTTTCCTTTCTCCAGGATGGTTCCATCATTACGGGATTTTACAACTCTATGGTTTAAACCGAGAAATAGTTTCTTTCGCGGGATTTTAAAAATCCAAGAATAAACCATAAGATAGATCCGGAAAAGCACTTTACAATTTCCAGGATGTTTTCATTGTCACGGGATTTTACAAGTCTATGACTTAAACTGAGAAGTAGTTACTTTCACGGTATTTTACTAAATCAAGACAAAACCGTAAACAATGTCAGCTTGAATGTGTTATGACAACTTTGGTTTCAGTGAATATCTGTTTTAGGGGAACATGCAGCGGTTCATCAACGGTTCATTATCCAACATCAACAATATCATCAACCATCCAATAAACAATTTGGTAAACACATCATTCACGCATTCTGTCAGCTATTGCAGTGACAACATGGTGAAGTAAACCCGATATGCCAAACTTGATCATGAAGTGAACTTCCCCAGATTTGTTACTAAAACTTGTACTAATCCTTGTGAAGAAGAAACGGTGTACCCAATGTACAAAACCTCTTGACGTATCCTCCACTGCGTGAGACACCGAAGTGATAGTTACGTTGTGGGTTGAGCGAGAAAGAATCACAACCGTAACTAAATAGCCAAGTCTTTATCACACTCAATAAATGCCCAAACAAGTCATATTCGCGGAAGGGTAGAAAGAAAGAAGACGAAATAAGTAAACGCGTCCGGAAAAACCTCACTTCAAATCTAAATAAGAAATATCGTCCAACCAATCTCGTAGTCAACCTTGTTTAATAACAATTAAAGCCGTGACATAAATATTCTCCATGAAGATGTATACACCAAAGTATCAAACTTATAACCCGTCGAATCTCATCATCACACCAAATATCTTTAAAAAATCTCATAAAGTCCAAATATTATATCATCAAGTCTCATACTGTCAAATCTCATCACTAAAACTCATCAATATTGCAAATCTCATTATCAATAATTCGTAGCCCATATCATATAGTCCATAAGCCCATAACAGATCACGAGTCCAAGTCAGATTAAAGCCGTTTGATCCATCACATTAATACAAAATCAATAATACCGGACAAGAGCCCCGTAATCAATTAACAAATCTAGCCGTGAATACAGATCCTTTGAGAGAATATTAAAGGCCAAATTTCCAAATTATCAACCGGGCTATGTCAGCATATATTATTTCCAAAGGAAGGACCAATGTACCGCAGCTCAGTCCAAGTGACATAATATATTCGTAGGGCCAAGTTACCGGATTATCAAGATGTTGCCAACCCTTTGATTTAATCAGTTTACAAACCAGTATAATCAAATGCCCATATTCCAAATGTGATCCACCCTTGGCCCAAATAATCATCTCTTGGCCCATGATCTATCAACACGCAGATGCACCGTTCGTTACATAGGCCCAAGATGCAAATCCAAATCAAATCAAATCCAACAAATCTAACAACCCTAAATGTTCGGACATATAAAAAGCCATCAATAACTCATACCTGCCCTAAATTCACTCAGAAAAAAATCTAATTACTCTCACAATCATTCCGCCTCCATCAACATCACTTTCCAAAATTATTCACACAGATCTGCTCAAATCATAACATAAACCTAAACAGTTATCACAACACAATCTTCAGCCTCCCTCTTCTCACATATCAAACGCATCACTCATACAGATCCAACCATCTTCATTATAGATCGAAAGCTATTTCACCATTAACGGACCAAGGTAGGTTTTTAATTAAAGTACCATGTAGTATATTGAGTCTTACACGAACCAAGAAAATGATATAACATAGTTGTTATATACATTTCTTTAATTCGTATAGTAACAATGACTTGGATCAATGAAGGGAATCGTTCATCTCATGTGTATGGCCCTTGAGGTTTGATGACATATGATTTAACACATGAGAAACAAATCTGAGATCTTGTACTTAATTAATCCTTTTGATTATGTTAATTGAAATATCTTTGAATCCTTATGTTCGAATAGAGATGAGGCTTAGCCTTGAAAAAAAAAGATCATTGATGTGTTAAATTTGTGTATAAGGACCTTTGAGTCTTGATATCTTGT
The DNA here is from genome assembly GCA_019973895.1 of Chrysanthemum seticuspe. Taxonomy (NCBI): domain Eukaryota; kingdom Viridiplantae; phylum Streptophyta; class Magnoliopsida; order Asterales; family Asteraceae; genus Chrysanthemum; species Chrysanthemum seticuspe. The sequence continues at coordinate 151,460,218 of BPTQ01000007.1, forward strand.
ATGTCACACGAAATAGAACAGAGATCAATTACTTTTCTTCATTTGAGACATAGATCGATGATGTTTTATACTTTCTTATGATTGGTCGACCATTAGAGGTTCTGATTTGAAATCGAATATGACAAAAGAAAGACTTGACTGAGATCTTGGTATATACATTTCTTTCATTAGTTTAGATTCATGTTGAAGAGGAATATCAGAATAGTTGAGGTTGAAGCATGTTGAGTCTTGTTGTTGTAAATGATATGATTCATTGAATATGTTGATGTATGGTGAAAGTGAATAACCTGTGATGATAGAGTAGTAAAATTGTGATGTTGATGTTGAATGATGTTGTTAAGTTTATGATGTTTTTGAGTCTGTGATTTGGTTTTATGAAAGATGTTTGTGAGTCTGTGATGTTGTTAAATTTCTGATTTGTTAGCCTTGAAACAAAAACGCGGTAGACCTTCCATCTTCTTCTCAAACTTATAACAAACTTTTTGATCAAACCGCATCAAGAGATTTCAGAGTCAAAATGATTTAAACCCTCAAATCGCTTATGATCTTATGGTAACAAACCGCAACAAGTAATGAGACACAAATCGCAACCAGTAACAAACCCCATTTGACTGCAAATCGCAGTTGACTAAATAGTCAAACTGCATATGAGACACAACACACGTGACACAAATCTCATGTGACAAACCTCTTCCCAAGACAAAACGCATCATTAATAAGACTAACCGCTCAATAGTGGACCACAAATCGCAATAACTTTTTTTTTTTTTTTTTTTGTGACAAACCGCAAGTTTCACAGATACATTGAATATGGACTAAAAAAGAACAAATCGCATGATTGAACAAACAGACACAAATCGCACAGAAGAACAACAACAGCAGCATGCCAGAATTACAGTTTTCAGACTAGAAACATCAAACTGATTCAAACGACATAAAGTCAGATACAAACCAGTTTCAAACATCCTAGAAACAGCAGCAGCAACGAATCAATAAACAACATACAAATCAGAGCACATCAAAACATCAAACTTGATAAAACACATGAATCTATCAACAACCATCCAACACTTTGTTATCACACACCACATGATTCAAACCGCCTCCAAGAATCAAACAAACCGTATGCAAAAAACCGCTAAAAACCATATGAATCATCAAAACAACAAAACCTAGGCTTTGATACCAATTGAAGGATCGTTTATTTTATGTTGTTTGATGATTCGAGTGGTCTAGGATTGGGATTAAACAAGTGAGCCATGGTTTAGAGAGATGAAGAGAGTAGAGAGGGTGTTCTAGAGTGAGAAACAAAAACAAATGAAAGGTTAGATTAATGAGAAGCACCACCCCTTCCAAGGATGGAAGGGGTATTTATAGTTACAAACAATACGCCCTCCTGTCGGGCTATGGATCAGGCATACAGTGGGTAAAGACCCGTCCTTCCTCCACGGTGTTACACTGTAGGATCATTATATTTATTGTGTTGAAGATTCGGGTGGTCTTGGATGATCAAAATACATGTTTTCCATAGTTAGAGAGTTAGTAGAGAGAGAGGGTGTTCTTGCTAGAGGTTTACACAAAGTATGAAATATTAGATTAATGAAGAAGCACCACCCCTTCCATGGATGGAAGGGGTATTTATAGTTACATGAAATACGACCTCCTATCGGCTTGTGGATCAGGGATACAGTGGGTAAAGACCCGTCCTTCCTCCACGGTGTTGCACTAAGCTATACTACGCTACAAACTAATAAATAAACTACTAAATAACGTAACTAATGACAAGTCTACGAGCTAACTTAAGCTAGATAACATTTGGGGTGACCGACACTTCACTATGGAATTTTCTAATTCCTAACAATCTCCCCCTAAGGGAGGTCACCCCATGTTTTACATTTCGAATCCTAGCATTCTATTCTTGTCTTTGTTCTTGAGCTCGTAGACTTCAATTCTTCAATTCCGCAATCTTTGTGCTTTTGTAGTGCAACTTCAAAGTCCGCATTGATTTGTACTTTCAGTGGAGGTCTTTGAACTGATCCACATCTTGATGATCTTCGAGCTTTCTTTGAGATCATCAGCCACAGTAAATCTCTGGATCACCCTTTATTGTGTTGCCATCATGTGAAGTTGTGACTTTTGGACCGACATGCTCACACTTTTGAATCATGACATCTTTCCATAAGAGTAGCGGAAGCCTTACTGGTTCATGATATTTGCAGCAGCGAAATAGAAGCATAGTATGAAATATCAGAGCCAGGTTATGTAGATATACACCAGTTATGATTTCTTCAAATTAAGTGTGGATGCTGTGAGCATGCGGCTTTGGAATGACTCCTCAATTCTGATCAGCTGCAACCGTCCAAATGTACCTGCAAACAACAGTTAGCAATAAAACACACGAAAGTGTCTTTGATCACTTTCGTTGAATTGAGGTACACGGCCCACGGTTCCCCGTTGATCAGTACAAGTACTGCCTGTGATCAGGTAGGATTCCTAAGAATCTCCTTGACAGGGTTTCGCAGTTGTTCTAGCTGTTCTCAAACCGGAACGTCTCAAAGAAGACAACACGGAGTGAGTGAACCAGCAAATTGAGATTCACTGATTGATGAAAAATGATTTGAAAAACAATCGTGTATTGCTTGAAGAAAGAGTTTTGCAATACAACGAAGGTTTTATGAGAAAGATCAATTTTCAAACAAAAACACTTTTTGTATTTGAAAAGAGTACACATTCGACGTGCTAGTGAAAAGAAGAGATTCGCACATCGAACGGTTTTTCCAAAAGTATTTTTTTCAATCAGAGATACTTTTTGAATTTGAAAACATAAGTACACATTCGACGTGCTAGAGAAAAGAAGGTTTGCACATCGAACGGTTTTTCCAAAAGTATTCGTCAATTCCATTCCTGGACCAAGATTGATTCACGAGTGAATCTCCCCATTGTTTCTATCCAGTTGTCACAAGCTTGATCTTACGAGAATATCTCACATGTCACCCACCAAGAGCTCGTTTGATGTTGGCTCTAGAAGGATTTCCATCTTCATTGTGAATATTTTTACATATCACTCGGATGTTCTGGCAATACCACAAGGATAATGCGTAGGACTCTTAATATATTCTTACTTTCCACATTGTGTGAAACAGCAAGTCTTCATGAATTTAGTGTCCTAACGAGATATTGTGGATGATCTCTTGGCTCTAGACTCAATAGTGCACATTTGGTTCCTGTGTCGGAGACTAGGGAGAGGGTCTCCTTCTTCAATATCAACAATCTCTAAGAGAAAGTCGATAGATAATGTCGGTTCCCCGTGAGAATGAAACAAGCCCATTTAAGAGGAACTTGAGTGGCTTGGGAAGTTTAGTGCAGTGCGTCACTGGGTCCATGACGTCTTGTCTTCAATACCAGTGTTACCTTAGTAAACACCAGTCATATGAATTGAACCCGGTTTCTGCCCTAAGGTTGAATTGATGGAGGGCTATTTCTTTTCACCCTTTTATCATTCATTTCTTTTTCATTCTTCAACCCCTTCAGTGCTTACCGAGACTTCATAACTAGAACCTTGTTGGGTTTATTCCAGTACTAGCTCAGTCTCAGTCTGCACTCTTCCCATTCCTCACTTTTCTCCTTTTTTCAATATACCTAAGGACTCTACACTATCTAGTGGATTGTCCCTGGGTAGATCCCTCCGGTTCTGGCGGATCATGGGAACGAATACCTAACCTAACCATCCTTATAACTCCATGCATAAAGTAAATTGGTTGGTCTTTTGGTATTGTTCTTTCCTTCATGAAACCAATTGAAAAATCATTTGGAAAAACAATCAAGGTACTTGTGATACGAGATCAAAGCATTTTGTACCTTAATAGTTTTGATCATTTAGAAAACCTCCCCCTCAACATGTGCGTATGATTTAGAAATTGTTTAGCACAAGGAGGCAAGAGGACTTTGAAATATTTTCTTTGATCACAATTTTCATAGAAAAAGCCATTTGATTTTCTTGGTAAATTCTCCCCCTCAATATGTGCATAGGATAAGAGAAAACATTTTAACACATAGAGGCAAGAGTTCTTTTGAAGCACATCCACGAACACAAAAGCCATTTAAGAAACCATTTAAAACTCAATCAAGGTACATTATGTTAAAACATAAAAGCTTTTGTACCTCGATAGTTTATTTTCTTATAAAATGCTCCCCCTCAATATATGCTTCGAGATTCGAAAGTGTTTAGCACATACGAGAGAGCAGCCTGCACAACTGAATCAAAACGATCAACTTTTATCAATTTCATTATTAAATCACAAATTCTCCCCCGATCAAAAATATCAAACCCTTTGAGATTTTGGATCCCAAGTGATTTAATAAGGTTTATAAAACATGGGAGAATATGTGGCCAAGTTTAAATACTCGTCATGTTTTAGGATAAATCCTCCTCCTCAACATGTGCATCGTGTATATTGAAATCGTTTGGCACATGGAGGCAGGAGTGCCTTTAAAGGACTAAAACCAATTCCATTTAAAACAGATTTGAGATTTAAAACACGATCTCTACCCCGATCAGAAATATCAAACCATTTGAGATTTGTGATCCCAACTGATTTAAATCATTTATAAAAATTTGGGACCATTTTAATTTTGAAAGATGACAGATACGGACCATTTTAAGACATTAAAGATTGTTAGTGTCAGGTATGATAGTTTTTAAGAGATCTTTTAAGTAAAACAAAACAATTTCACAATCAAACAAGAACAGAAAAGATTTCATTTTGAAAGACCTTGATTCAAAAGAAAAAATCATACCATGACATAACATTAAATCTTTAGATCACCACTTTTTGTTGTACAAAACGGACTTTTTGAAGATATATTGTATGAAAATATTTTAAATTAAATCACTCTCCCCCTCAATCGAATACCGAAGTCGATAATTGAGTGACTTAAGTTTTGATAAAATGAAGTCCGGTGATTTTCAAAATTTAGTCCAATATATTTTCAAAACAATATATTCCATTTTCAAAACAATTTATTCAAATTTATTCAAAATTATTTAAAAATGGTATCCTGCACAAAGATACGTTAGTGGATGAGAAGCTTCCGTTGTTGTTGTTGTAGGGTTGGAAGAAAAACAGTCTGCAAATGCAGTGAGACTTCTTCTTACGTTGCATTTTGAATGCCAACTGAGGTCCAATTAAGCTCCGTTTCTTCACTTGCTGAAGAAAACCATCTGCTGATGCAGTAAGACCTCTTACGTTGCATTTCATGCCAACTCTCCATTGAAGTCCAGTTAAGCTCCGTTTCTTCATTTTTCAACCCAAGATATAGTTACCCTTTCCTTTCGGCATCCAATCATCTTCAATTGTGGGATCCGGATCGGGAACATTCTTATAACCAATATACCTGCATACGTTAGTGAACACACATACAAATATATGGTGGTCGACAACACCCAAACAGCAATCGACTAATGAAAGTCAATTCAACATATCAATCAGTTCATATAAGGCATGGGGTTTATGTGTTAATCAAACTCTAATCATCTAAACCTAACAATCATATCCTAAATTCCTAGTCCTTCGACACAGGCAAATATCATTTTTAATTAAGCACGTAGGATAATTAAGAAAGCTCGTTAGATGATATAGATTTGAAAACATTCTCCCCCTTAATCAATGACTCATTTTTCTGAAAAGGTTAAAAGCGCTGAAGTCATTGATTGAGTTTTCAATTTTTTACGAAAACTTTGAAACTGATTGTTTTTCAAGCAACTTATTTCCCACCATTTTTGAAAGCAACAAATATTTTTCTGAAGAATTATAGACGGAAAAACATTTGTGTAGGAACAGCAGTCCTTCGACATACTTTCCTCAAAATTTGTTTTTAGGATAAGTGCACGAAATATTTTGAAAATAGATTTAGCGCAGCACTTTCCTTCCTTGAAGAGCGGGTTGCTATCAGAAATAATAGCAAGCCATGGTTTAAGCGCGGGTCACAGTCAGAAGTAACTGTAAGCCATTTTTTGAAGTGCGGGTTACAGTCTGAAATAACTGTAAGCCATTTTTTGAAGTGCGGGTTACAATCTGAAATAACTGTAAGCCATTTTTGAGACATGTATAGAAAAGAATATTTACACCTCCTGCTCGAACTTCATCTATGGTCCTGTGCCATTATTGAATGACATTTCTAAGACCGTAGATGTTATCGATACCAGAAGACATGTCATGTGAAAACATATTTTTGGTATTTTTGAAATTTTCTGATTTTTATGGGTTTTTTGAAGGTTTTATATTTTTCTATTTTCTTTTTGTTGGTTTTCTATTTTTGTATTTGGTTTTGCTGGTTTTATAATTTTGTATTTTGCTTTTCTGAAAAATATATACAAAGATAGAATAGATGATATAGTTAAAGAAGATGATGATACGAGTACCGAGATAAGGATATCGAGCAGCCCCGTTGAAGAAGATAGAAGTCATCATCCCTTAAACATTCACCACCAAAGCTTCCAGGGCTCTTGAATCGAAGAAAGAAATTGAACCAACTGAAAGTAAGACTTTGGCAGCTTCCCCCCAAACCGAAAATCCTTTAGCTGAGCAGATTCGAAGCTCTATTTCAAGCTTGCCTTAGCCAGGTGCACAAAGAAGCACACCATTATCATCGAACTTGCTGCTCCTTTTAAGAATAATCACCGTGATTCTTCGTTCGAGGTTATATCATCCAATAGATCACCAACAACGTTTCATCCCACACTTAAATAATCTTCTCAAATTTCTTTTCCACTGAAGTCTGAAGCAATCCATTCCAAAAAGGTGTCAAGAGACCACTTCCCCCAAGTAGTTGAATTGATGCAGTCAATCTCTTAGACTAGAGCTCACGAACCCGAATACACATACCCGAAGACAAAGAAACTTATACCATCGAAGTAGCAGATTAAGTCCAATAGCCAAAGAATAACCCCGATGTATACTTTTCTCTCCCCTGAAGAAAGTGTATGAAGCTCAAGAACCCGAAGTACCCGAATGCCCAAAGAGAGAATAACCGATAACATTGAAGAAGCAGGCCGAATCACTGATTATCTCTGCGGGTGACAATCTCTGCAGATGTCAACACCGGAATAAGTGATTATATCTCTGAATCACAGATTAAGCCCTCAGGTAAAACAGCTGAGCATCCCCAATGTACACAATCTCTATCCCCTGATGATTGTGATAAAATCAAAATCATCACACACTTGTGTACCTCTTTCATCTTCTGAAACTAACTCTTCCATCTCTTCCCCCACGTCGTTGGAATAATAACACAAAAGCCTTCATGAGTAAAACCTTGAGTTTCTCTGCGGTCATGACATTTGTTTTCCCGGGATATCTTCAATCACTTAGAAGAATTAAGTTCATCAAGTTTACTCGTCATGAGTCAAACCTTGAGTTTCTCTGCGGTAATAACATTTGTCTTCCCGGGGTATCTTCAATTACTTAGAAGTATTAAGTTCATCAAGTTTACTCGCGTTTAGGTGCTTATCTCCTTACTCCTTGCTGGTTTTTGACACTTCAGAATCAACAACTCTTTGTAAGTCCATATACTAGAAATACTTTGAGAAGAACATCATTAGCTCAGATGTATCTGTGAGAGTCAACTTGCTGAAGAATTACGTGAGCAAGTCTAATTAGGGATTAAATTTGGCATTTCAAACTCCCCCAATTAGTGCTCTCCCCTAAACTGACAATCTGTTTGATAAATGCCCAGAATAAGAAGAAGTCTTTTGATAATCACATGCAACTCGTCTTTTAGTCTTCTAATAATACAGCAGAAAATGTAGAACAGACTGTAGACTCGACCTTCTTCAAGATTGTTCAGTTAGGGAATAGATAGTTAACATCTTCAACTCACCAAAAACAAGAACATCACCAAAAAGCATCCCAATCAACTTACATCTTGAAAATCCCCTTAACTAAAATCCCTCCCAATCAAACAAGAACAGAAAGATGTTCATCAAGGAAATCAGCAATCAGGCCGCAACGAACACACAAGATGGTAACACCAAACTACCAATCACATCAAACAAGAACAGAGAGATTGTTCGGAATCATCATGTTGATGTATACGTGAAGCATTAACCGGAAGCACTTTGTCGATAAACTCATCAATTCGAGTGAAGATGTCAACCAACGGCTCTTTGAAGAGAAAAACTCCATGTGAAGATGACCCGATAAGAAGAAGCTCGGTTCTTACATGAGTTTAGAGCCGTATGATCATTTATATTCTCTAAAATCAATCAACAATGCAAAAAATTCACACTTCTTCTCCCCCTCAAGAATTGCATACGGAGATGCCATTCTTGATTAAACAAGTGAACATTATCCAAATGTAGTCTATTCACACTTCTCCCCCGCAAAATTAGCACAGGATGTCGCCATCATCATTATAGTTGAGAAAGCGGAATCAGAAAACAATCAACAGTAGCCCGGTTCACTTGATGACTGAAGCGCATGGAAAAAGTATGAAGCATGTTGATGAGAATGGTCATAATAGAGAAGATTTCTCTTCTTCAGAAGATAAAGCGCACTGACACGTACACTTTTCTTTTCTATGGAGAACGAGGCATGAACTGTTGTGTTCATACGTCATAATCTCTCTCTTTTCATCATCTCTTAGCAAAACATGTAATCAACCACCATTATCATTCAGTAGGCTCTTTGTAGTGACAGCTGATGGAGAAAAACCAATATGAAGAATTTGACCTTGAAGTAAACTAACCCGAACTCGTGACTTAAACTTGCACATATGTAACAAAGAGCGGTGCCGAGACTTCATGCTCCATTGAATCTCTAAGTACTCTATACTCTTCATCCAACCAACCATCAAGTATAAGACGTACATCACCTCTTGAAAATCCACAATTGAATGTGACACTGAGCACTACAACGTAACTCCTTTAAGTGATAGTTATTTTGAGGTGATTAGAGCCCAATTCCCCAAGTGGTAAAAGAAACGGTAAAAGACACCTAATAATAACTAGATTTCCAAGTCTTCGTTTTTTGATAATAAGTTCGAACAAGGATCATGAAGAATCTTCATCCATCCATCCCCGATACCTTCAGATACTAAGTACACTCGCCCGTGATATTTCACTTCAACCTCAAATAAATAATACTGAATTAACGCCGTTGTCACATCTTCTGAACTGCTCAAATCTAGCCTTCTTTGACATTTAAATGAACGTTGATAACGGTTTTATCCCGACCATGGTCAACAGCACATAACCCCGAAAAACCATGTAATAACCAAACTGCCATGACGAATATCCAAACACACATCCAATTTATGAAGTACACCCTTTTATCCTTTCTTCGAAACAGAACCCGTAACACCAGCATCAGAAGACCCCGAGATACGCTTTCCTTTCTCCAAGATGGTTCCATCATCACGGGATTTTAAAATTCTATAGTTTAAACCGAGAAATAGTTCTTTCGCGGGATTTTAAAAAACCAAGAATAAACCGTATGATAGTTCCGGATATGCACTTTACAATTACCATGATATTTCCATTGTTACGGGATTTTACAAGTCTATGATTTAAACCGAGAAATAGGTTCTTTCGCGGGATTTTACAAAAATCAAGACAAAACCGTAAACAATGTCAGCACGAATGTGTAATGACAACTTTGGTTTCGGTGAATATCTGTTTTAGGGGATCATGCAGCGGTTCATCAACAAATCAATATCCAACATCATCAACCATCCAATCAACACTTTGGTAAACACATCATTCACGCATTCTGTCGGCTGTTGCTGTGACCACTTGGAGAAGTAAATCCGATATGTCAAACTTGATCATGAAGTAGAATTCCCCAGATTTGTTACTTAAACTTGTACTAATCCATGTGAAGAAGAAACGGTGTACCCAATGTACAAAACCTCTTGACGTATTCTCAACTGCGTGAGACACCGAAGTGATAGCTATATTGTGGGTTAAGCGAGAAAGAATCACAAACGTAACTAAATAGCCAAGTCTTTATCACCCTTTATAAATGCCCAAACAAGTCATCTTCACGGAAGGGTAGAAAGAAAGAAGACGAAATAAGCAAACGTGCCTGGAAAGTCTCACTTCAAATCCAAATAAGAAATACCGAACAACAAGCCCGTAGTCAACTTTGATTAATCATAAGTTCAAGCCATGACATAATATTTTCTGTGAAAATGTATCCCCCAAAGTACCAGTCCTCATAACCAAATCACATCATCTCAGCAAATCTTAATATCAAGTCTCAACTTATTAGCCAAATGAAATACAAACGTTAGCCGTAGACAAATGTATTTTTTCATTGAAATTTTAATGACCAAACATTGTTTCATTTGTCCACAAAGCCCTTCTTAATAGTCATTGACCTCCTCAATAAATCATCTCATCATTATTGCATCAAAGATCAATTGGAGAATAAGTTCGGTTTAGCCACAACATATATATACCCGTGCCATTAATAATTCATGAGCCAAAGAGTATCACATAAATTTTCCAAAATGTATATCAACCTCCAAATGAAAAGTGTGATTTATCCATTCAAACTCCAAAGCCCAAGTAATATTACCGACTTTAATAATCTATAATACCAAAATATACCACTTTAAAAGCTCACTTTCAAGAAAATGTATCCAAATTTTTGAAAACAAAAATTCGGATGACAACTTTTGACGATATAGCATGTGAAACAGCAGCTCAATCCAACTTTGAAAGCCCAGTCCATTTGGTTGACCATTAACGAATCACAAGGCCCAAGTCCAAGAATGATATTTCAACCCGATCCAATTGATAAACACACTACTAGTAGTCGGGGGCCCAAGTCTCACAATACTTAACAGGATACAAGTGTAAAACGTCTCACATTAACCCTATCCCTAAATCACATAGTCAAAAATGAACGCCTACCACTCAAAACGTTTATCTCTTACCAAACCATTATCCTGCTTCTCAAAACTAATTCTTACCACCTAACTGTTTCTCATTAATCTCAATCTCATCTACAATTAACTCACTTTACTCTTCTCCATGATAATCCAGAAACACAACAATTAAACATGATTCTCAAACAAGAATCGAAGCACACACCATGAACCGTTCACATCTTCTCTATGAGGCATCAAGGTCTTGTGACAACCAAGATCTCGGGTAGGTATAATTAATTGTTTTTGTTAGTCGTGTTTCTGTTTTTTTTTTTTTTTTCAGTTATGAACGAAACAAAGAAGAGATGTAACAACCTTGTTATAATCTTTCTTTTGATTTCGGATAGAAGCATAGTTGGGTCAATGATGATGATGATTCAGTTGGAATAATCTTTAAAAGATTAAAAAAACTTTGAATCGAATCTGAGATCTATCAATTATTTTTCTTTTTGAGTCTTGATTGAGATGGAGGAAGAGTTAGGATAGATATGATTGGATGTTGTTGGAGTTTATGGTTTTGTGGTATGAGGTCGTGTTGTGGTCAAGGTATACGGTATGAGTCTTTTTGTGGTCGTGGTCTTGGTTCAGTCACTCTCCTTCTTCATTTTTGTTACAAGGTCAAGTCGCTAGTGACAATGGTCTTGAGCCAACTCGCTAGCCAACTCGCTAGCAAACTCGCTAGCCAACTCGCTAGCCAACTCGCTAGCCAACTCGCTAAGCTAACTCGCTAGCCAACTCGCTAGCCAGCTCGCTAAGCTAACTCGCTACGACTTGTTAAATAACAAGTCGCTAGGTCTTTAAGGTCTTTTTTTTGTTATACAACTCGCTAAGCACTTTCAAAACAAGTCGCTAGCAAACTTATAACAAGTCGCTAGTTACAAGTCTTCTTGCAAGTCGCTACCATGAGTCAGTACTCATGGTAAGTCGCTACCAGTAAAAGACAGAAACACTCAAAAGTGTTTTGACCAACTCGCTAACATGATATATAGAACCTGGACAGAAATGCAACCCAACTCGCTATGATGAACCCAGAAAAACAGCATAAGATAAGACCTTGAAATACACTTTCCTTTCTCCAGGATGGTTCCATCATTACGGGATTTTACAACTCTATGGTTTAAACCGAGAAATTGTTTCTTTCGCGGGATTTTAAAAATCCAAGAATAAACCGTAAGATAGATCCGGAAAAGCACTTTACAATTTCCAGGATGTTTTCATTGTCACCGGATTTTACAAGTCTATGACTTAAACTGAGAAGTAGTTACTTTCACGGTATTTTACTAAATCAAGACAAAACCGTAAACAATGTCAGCTTGAATGTGTTATGACAACTTTGGTTTCAGTGAATATCTGTTTTAGGGGAACATGCAGCGGTTCATCAACGGTTCATTATCCAACATCAACAATATCATCAACCATCCAATAAACAATTTGGTAAACACATCATTCACGCATTCTGTCAGCTATTGCAGTGACAACATGGTGAAGTAAACCCGATATGCCAAACTTGATCATGAAGTGAACTTCCCCAGATTTGTTACTAAAACTTGTACTAATCCTTGTGAAGAAGAAACGGTGTACCCAATGTACAAAACCTCTTGACGTATCCTCCACTGCGTGAGACACCGAAGTGATAGTTACGTTGTGGGTTGAGCGAGAAAGAATCACAACCGTAACTAAATAGCCAAGTCTTTATCACACTCAATAAATGCCCAAACAAGTCATATTCGCGGAAGGGTAGAAAGAAAGAAGACGAAATAAGTAAACGCGTCCGGAAAAACCTCACTTCAAATCTAAATAAGAAATATCGTCCAACCAATACCGTAGTCAACCTTGTTTAATAACAATTAAAGCCGTGACAGAAATATTCTCCATGAATATGTATACACCAAAGTATCAAACTTATAACCCGTCGAATCTCATCATCACACCAAATCTCTTTAACAAATCTCATAAAGTCCAAATATTATATCATCAAGTCTCATACTGTCAAATCTCATCACTAAAACTCATCAATATTGCAAATCTCATTATCAATAATTTGTAGCCCATATCATATAGTCCATAAGCCCATAACAGATCACGAGTCCAAGTCACATTAAAGCCGTTTGATCCATCACATTAATACAAAATCAATAATACCGGACAAGAGCCCCGTAATCAATTAACAAATCTAGCCGTGAATACATATCCTTTGAGAGAATATTAAAGGCCAAATTTCCAAATTATCAACCGGGCTATGTTAGCATATATTATTTCCAAAGGAAGGACCAATGTACCGCAGCTCAGTCCAAGTGAAATAATATATTCGTAGGGCCAAGTTACCAGATTATCAAGATGTTGCCAACCCTTTGATTTAATCAGTTTACAAACCAGTATAATCAAATGCCCATATTCCAAATGTGATCCACCCTTGGCCCAAATAATCATCTCTTGGACCATGATCTATCAACACGCAGATGCACCGTTCGTTACATAGGCCCAAGATGCAAATCCAAATCAAATCAAATTCAACAAATCTAACAACCCTAAATGTTCGGACATATAAAAAGCCATCAATAAATCATACCTGCCCTAAATTCACTCAGAAAAAAATCTAATTACTCTCACAATCAGTCCGCCTCCATCAACATCACTTTCCAAAATTATTCACACAGATCTGCTCAAATCATAACATAAACCTAAACAGTTATCACAACACAATCTTCAGCCTCCCTCTTCTCACATATCAAACGCATCACTCATACAGATCCAACCATCTTCATTATAGATCGAAAGCTATTTCACCATTAACGGACCAAGGTAGGTTTTTAATTAAAGTACCATGTAGTATATTGAGTCTTACACGAACCAAGAAAATGATATAACATAGTTGTTATATACATTTCTTTAATTCGTATAGTAACAATGACTTGGATCAATGAAGGGAATCGTTCATCTCATGTGTATGGCCCTTGAGGTTTGATGACATATGATTTAACACATGAGAAACAAATCTGAGATCTTGTACTTAATTAATCCTTTTGATTATGTTAATTGAAATATCTTTGAATCCTTATGTTCGAATAGAGATGAGGCTTAGCCTTGAAAAAAAAGATCATTGATGTGTTAAATTTGTGTATAAGGACCTTTGAGTCTTGATATCTTGTATGTCACATGAAATAGAACAGAGATCAATTACTTTTCTTCATTTGAGACATAGATCGATGATGTTTTATACTTTCTTATGATTGGTCGACCATTAGAGGTTCTGATTTGAAATCGAATATGACAAAAGAAAGACTTGACTGAGATCTTGGTATATACATTTCTTTCATTAGTTTAGATTCATGTTGAAGAGGAATATCAGAATAGTTGAGGTTGAAGCATGTTGAGTCTTGTTGTTGTAAATGATATGATTCATTGAATATGTTGATGTATGGTGAAAGTGAATAACCTGTGATGATAGAGTAGTAAAATTGTGATGTTGATGTTGAATGATGTTGTTAAGTTTATGATGTTTTTGAGTCTGTGATTTGGTTTTATGAAAGATGTTTGTGAGTCTGTGATGTTGTTAAATTTCTGATTTGTTAGCCTTGAAACAAAAACGCGGTAGACCTTCCATCTTCTTCTCAAACTTATAACAAACTTTTTCATCAAACCGCATCAAGAGATTTCAGAGTCAAAATGATTTAAACCCTCAAATCGCTTATGATCTTATGGTAACAAACCGCAACCAGTAATGAGACACAAATCGCAACCAGTAACAAACCCCATTTGACTGCAAATCGCAGTTGACTAAATAGTCAAACTGCATATGAGACACAACACACGTGACACAAATCTCATGTGACAAACCTCTTCCCAAGACAAAACGCATCATTAATAAGACTAACCGCTCAATAGTGGACCACAAATCCCAATAACTTTTTTTTTTTTTTGGTGACAAACCGCAAGTTTCACAGATACATTGAATATGGACTAAAAAAGAACAAATCGCATGATTGAACAAACAGACACAAATCGCACAAAAGAACAACAACAGCAGCATGCCAGAATTACAGTTTTCAGACTAGAAACATCAAACTGATTCAAACGACATAAAGTCAGATACAAACCAGTTTCAAACATCCTAGAAACAGCAGCAGCAACGAATCAATAAACAACATACAAATCGGAGCACATCAAAACATCAAACTTGATAAAACTCATGAATCTATCAACAACCATCCAACACTTTGTTATCACACACCACATGATTCAAACCGCCTCCAAGAATCAAACAAACCGTATGCAAAAAACCGCTAAAAACCATATGAATCATCAAAACAACAAAACCTAGGCTTTGATACCAATTGAAGGATCGTTTATTTTATGTTGTTTGATGATTCGAGTGGTCTAGGATTGGGATTAAACAAGTGAGCCATGGTTTAGAGAGATGAAGAGAGTAGAGAGGGTGTTCTAGAGTGAGAAACAAAAACAAATGAAAGGTTAGATTAATGAGAAGCACCACCCCTTCCAAGGATGGAAGGGGTATTTATAGTTACAAACAATACGCCCTCCTGTCGGGCTATGGATCAGGCATACAGTGGGTAAAGACCCGTCCTTCCTCCACGGTGTTACACTGTAGGATCATTATATTTATTGTGTTGAAGATTCGGGTGGTCTTGGATGATCAAAATACATGTTTGCCATAGTTAGAGAGTTAGTAGAGAGAGAGGGTGTTCTTGCTAGAGGTTTACACAAAGTATGAAATATTAGATTAATGAAGAAGCACCACCCCTTCCATGGATGGAAGGGGTATTTATAGTTACATGAAATACGACCTCCTATCGGCTTGTGGATCAGGGATACAGTGGGTAAAGACCCGTCCTTCCTCCACGGTGTTGCACTAAGCTACACTACGCTACAAACTAATAAATAAACTACTAAATAACGTAACTAATGACAAGTCTACGAGCTAACTTAAGCTAGATAACATTTGGGGTGACCGACACTTCACTATGGAATTTTCTAATTCCTAACATACACTAAACTAATTAACTACTAAATAACGTAAATAACGACACGTCTACGAGCTAACATATGCTAGACCATAATTAGGGTGACCGACACTTTAACATGGAATTTCCAATTCCTAACATGCCATTTTGATGATTTCCTTTCCTACCTCAGGGATGGAAGTTGTGGGTGTCACACTTGTTTTGGTGCAACTACTTAGTATCTTGCCTGTAGGAATCCACCTAAGACCAACATTTTTAAAAACTCTACCCGTTGGTATCCATCTAAGGTTAGATCTAGGGGATGTTGAAGCTTCTTTTAGGAAGAGTCTGCGTCCTATATTGATCTACCTATTAGGTTTCTGAAATTTTTCTTTTAGATCAACGGGTTTATTTCTAACTGTCTGTTGAGTACACTTAGGTTTTGGTTTGCTACTACACACAGTGTTCAGTAATACACTAGAAGGTGATACACCAGGTCGTGAACATAAGATTCCATCCTTTTGGAGTAGTGCCCTTTTCCTAGCCTTTTCTAGATCATAGTTCTTGTGCAAGTCATTTGTATCATATAAATATTGAATTTTGATCCTTGGTTTAGACATTGTTTTCGAACTAATCCTAGACTGGCCAGGTGTAGCCACTTGATGAGGTTTGGCAGAAATAGGTATAACAGAAACAAAAACATTTTTCATAGGCCAGGAATGTGGAGTGACTGGTTTTGACAAATGAATATTCTCAACAACTTGGGAGGCAAACCGTGGTTTTGAAGATTTTGAACGTTCAGATTTAAATGTAGTTGGTTGTCTAACTACTGATTGGTTTCTGAAAGGTTGTAGAAACAAAAGCCTCTATTTTTGAAAAATCTTTTTGAAACTGAGCAATGGTCTTTTTGAGA
This sequence comes from Chrysanthemum seticuspe, assembly GCA_019973895.1. Classification (NCBI taxonomy): domain Eukaryota; kingdom Viridiplantae; phylum Streptophyta; class Magnoliopsida; order Asterales; family Asteraceae; genus Chrysanthemum; species Chrysanthemum seticuspe. The sequence continues at coordinate 151,477,021 of BPTQ01000007.1, forward strand.
AGAATGTTTTCAGATTCAAGAGTTTGTTTTGACGTTTCAGTTGAATTGTTTGCAAGTAAGGGCTCAGACATAAGACAGTTTTCTGGACATTGTGCAACACACTGGTCAACCTCTCCTTCATTTCTGAAATCAGGTTGCTCAGTTTGTTGTTTCGCATTTGCAGGCAGAATATGATCAACAGTAGATTCAACCTCAACCATCTGTTCTGTGTCAGTGTCATAGGTGGGTAAGATATCTTCCTCAACCATTTGTTCTTTGTCAAGGTTGGGCTCTGTGTCATAGATAGGTATGACATCTTCCCCTGATCTGCTGCTGTCATCCTGCTTTTCCAATGTTATAACCTCATTGTCCGCATTACCGACAGTTGAAGTAATCACAACATTCCCAACCCATTGAGCATTTTTTCCTTGTACATCAACTCTTTCACCTTGCACGACTGTTGGATTTGGGGAATTTGATGATGTCTGACTCATTGAAGTTTTAAATTTTGAGTGCATCATCTTAGTCAGTAACATCCATCCTTTGTTCATTACCACAAATGGATCTTCACAATCATCAGTAGCAAGGCTTGGTGATGAAGGTTTTGATCTGATGTTGGTAGGTGTAGAGATTTGTGACTTTTGTACAATCATTTGTGCCATTGATTTATAAACTTTCTCTCCCATGCAGAAGAACCAAAGAAAAAAATGCAAACGCGATATAGCACACAGAAGACCGATATAGTGAATTTCAAATTCCCTCCAAAAATAATTTTGAAAAATTTTCTTTCCCAAAATTTGAAATTCACTATAAAATCCAATTCTAATGTTGTAAGAAAGATTTGAGTTCTCACAATTTAGACGCCTAATTTGACCCGAAAAATTCGAATTTGGGCCCAAAAATTTGAATTTTTGATCAAAATTTTCACAGTTAAACCAAAATTTGAATTTCGCGTAAAAATTGAACGTTTAGTCTCCCCTAAAAACTAAATTTTACTCAAATTTTCCCGCCAAAAACATGTCTACTTGTGTTGATGGATCTTTGTAGTCGAATGAAACTTGATGTTGTTGATGAAGTACACATAGGCGTAGAAAACCAGCTTAGGCGTAGACTGTAACTCTTACGTGTAACTTCCTTTCTTACGCGTAGACACAAGCTTACGCGTAGTAAATGCTTACGAGTAGACTTTAGATAAAACTTAGCTTAGGCGTAAACCAAAGGCTTAATAGTAAGAACCTTATGCGTAAGATTTCCTTAGGCGTAAGATTTCCTTATGCGTAAGATAAGGTTATGCGTAGGAAATGCTTAGGCATAAAGTTTCTACACGTAAGCTTTTAAGCTTAGGCGTAAAACTAGGGTTTCAAAATCCTTTACACTTATCCAAGTGTAAAAGATATCCAACGTCGAAGTGTTTTCAGGCTTATCCAAGCAAGAAAACACTGAGTAAATCAACAGTGTCGAAGATCAAATGAAGAATTCCTTAGGCGTAGAAACTGAGGCTTAAGCGTAGACTGTGGAGTATACGAGTAGAACTAGGGTTTTGTTACGAGTAGAAAGTACCAAACTTTACCAAAATTGATTTTTATGCTAAAAAGTGTTTTGTAACCTGATTTTTATGATGAAATAGCTTCAAAATCACCAAAATAACAAGAAAGTTTGAAACTTGATGATCCAAAACAAATTTCACCCTTATGCGTATAAAATGGTACACGAATGAAACCAAGCTTAAAAACGACTCTACACACGTAAAGTTTGAAACTTGATGCAAAAAACTGAAACTTTAACACTAAATAAACCTTAAACCACAAGAATCTTGAGTTTACAAGTGTAAAAATCAAAGCTTAGCTTAGGAAAGTTATGCACGTTCAAAACCCACACGTATGAAAAAAAAATGACTTCAAAAACAAAAGTGTTTCACCCAACTAGATGGCGATTGATACCACTGTTAGGTCACCATTGTTAGGATCGTTTCTATGGTTGATATGGTGAATCGGGAGGTCTTGGAAGATGGAAGAAGCCCATCTTCAAGTTAGAGAGAGAAACAAGAGGGAATGGAGAGAACTAGTGTGTTTTATTAATGAAAGGGAAAGTTACACTAATGAGGCTCACCCCTCCATGGAAGTATGGACGGGTTTAAATACCCAAACACATACATCTATGGGTAATTGACATAACAAGCCCATGTGTTTGAGGTAACAAAGATAGAAATAGTAATCCCGTCAATGTCGTTCCATTTACGAGTTAGGAGCGATTCCAACAATCTTCCCCCAATGGGACGACATAAGGGATTACTTACAACATTTACTACAAATATAGAAAACTAATAAAGAAAGGTCTTCATAAGCTCTTCAAGTGCAGAGGATGATGAAAGTTTACGCTCTTTGTCTTCTTCTGGTACCTTGACTTGAGAACCGTTTTCTTCACTTGTAGACAAATGATGTAATATGCATAAATTGGATTAACTTCCCCCCAATTCATGCCGCATGTCTTTAGCAGCTTCTCCGTACACTCCTTTTTGGCGAAGTTTTTGAATCAGCTTCCCCCCAAATTGACAACTGTCTTCAGGAGATTCGAAGCTTTGATGTAGTGAATATTTCCTCTAACTTTTGACGTTTTCAGTACGCAGCGGAATTTGTAGACGAGCAGTAAACCACACAAGGTAAATCTGACTTGTTGCGGAAAATCCGTTCGGGGGTAACATGCAAGAAATCAACAAGATCTTCTCACGTATGTAGATGCTTCACACCAAACAGACCACGAAAGACGAAATGAAACGACTTCCCCCTGAATGTTGCGGTCTATCGGAATAATAGTTACCTGTAAATCTGCAATTACTCGATAAAATGACCGTGTGTGAGGCATCACAACATCATATTTAGGTAACTTCACGCACGATAACTCTGTGAAAGTGAGACGATAACACCAAAGTGAGACGTTTAGACCACAGATCGTCTCATTTCTTCCCCCTGATTGAAGAAATTCATGAAGGGAAACGGGTTTTCGAAAAAAAATCCAAAAACGTCAAAGAAGCAGGGAACACCTACACTCTCTTCCCCCCGATGTTTTCAACGAATCAGAATCATACACCACGTATGTTGATGATGAAATTGGAGACATCGAAACCATGTATGTTCAACTAATCGAACAAGTATGAAGTACCATAAATATCTTGTGAGAATCAGCTGCTGATAAAACTTCTCTACTCGTGTATACTCTTCTCAGCTAACTCTTTACCGACCCCATTATCATTCTGATGGCTTTTTGTAGTGACTACTGATGGAGAAAACCCAATATGACGAACTTGAGACTGAAGTAGTATAACCCGAACTTGTGACTTAAACTTGCACTATTGTCCGACGAAGAACCCTTTTTCTTAACTCCATCGAAAAAAGGTAAACTTAAAGTTTCTCAAATTATCCACACCTTAGTGTGACACTTGATCACAACAACGTAACTCCTTAAAAGTGATAGTTATAAGCTGTGAGCACAACAACGTAACTCCTTACATCAGGTTCAACTAGATAACTTAAGTCTTTGTCATTCGTAAAAGTTAAAGCTCGAACAAGGATCTCGAAGAATCATGCATCCAACCAACCCCGATATCTTCAGATACTAAGTACACGCACCCGTGATATCCCACTTCAACCTCAAATAAATAATAGTGAATTCACGCCGTAGTCACATTTTGCGGTTACATGCTCAAAACTAGCCTTCATTAACGGTTTAAGTGAACTTGATAATGGTTTCCCGATCTTGTCAAAAAATTATATCCTCGTGAAAATTTTATACGACCAAAATACCACTCACTTAACAACAACATCAAAAAATTTTGTATCCAATATTTTTGTATTAATATTCGGATAACAATTTTTAAGTTCAAGAATTCAGTCCAATTACTCCAATCCAACTTTATATGAACAAAGGAGAACTGGATACGTGGCCTGATCCAACAATCAGTTTATCACATCCAACGATCCAAGCCCAAACAACAAATGTAAACCCGATCCAACTTCAGCTTCATATCCGGTTATAAGGATAAATACACACATTGTATTAACCTAACCCTAAAATAACTCTCACACAAAATGTGCGCCCCCATCTGTTTCATCTAATCACAAAAAACGCATCCTAATAACTCCTTCTTCAACTACACGCTCCCATCAATCATTTTTAATATTTCATCTAATCCCATCTTATATCATAACCAATTCATCATTAATTGGATTCAAAACTCTAAACTTTAAACATCACAGACACAATCTTAATCAAACCATGGCCTTTGTTGAAAAATTCAGCACGAGACGAATCAAATGAAGCCCATTTGTTGCTTCAAGATCCTTTGGAGGGTCAAGGTAGGTCCATCAAGTGTTTCTTTTGTTTTAGTTTTATGTTTTGAACGAATGAAGAACAAGATGTTAACAAAATTGTTATCCATCTTTGTCTTTAGATTCGTATATATAATGAAGTTTTAAGCTTCAAACACGGATCTATGATGGTTATATTCACTTCTTATGACGTCTTGAAAGATGGCAACCATAAGTGAATCAAGCTGAGATCTTTTAATTAATTTTTTTTTTCGATTAGATATTGAGATATCATTGATGATAGATGTGAGGAAGATTGAGATATAGGATAGAAAGAAGTTGATGTAGATGTTTAGAAACTATTGATGGACATTTGTTATTAGTAACATTCGGTTTAATTTTTTCGGTTGGTTTTAGTGTTGGGTTAATATGGACCGAGGATGGTGGAAAAACCTGAGGTCGTGAGGTATTTTGGGATTTTGGTTTGGTCAAAACTGTCCCCTTCATCTTCATTTATGTTCATCTTACGCGTAACCTTGGTTGAAGGGTTATGCGTAAATCAAAGTCTTATGCGTAGGGTTCTTAAGCGTAACCAAAAGGTTATGCGTAAACCTGGCTACGCGTAAGCAAGGCTTATGCGTAAAACATGTTAAGCGTAAGCCTCTTGCTTATGCGTAAGCCAGACTTAGGCGTAAGCCTAGGCTTAGGCTTAAACGCATACGCGTAACATTTCTTACGCGTAACTTCACAGCTACGCGTAACAACTCTGTAGATGGATCCTTATGCGTAAGTTTAGGGTTTTGACCCGTGTTGACTTTTTCCGGCGATGTATTTCGACCAAGAATCTGTCCAGATTCATTGTAACCCAGAAAGTTGGCATAAAGGATGCACTTTTGACCCACTTTAAACCATGAGAAAAAGACAATATGACCAAAACAGGTTCACGAGGATTGATACAAAATGTTATACGAGTTGTAAAAAAAATGAATAAAAATTGATGTGACCAAAGCAGTTACAAAGCAGTTTATGACATGTTTTTGTTAACTCATAAAATATTTTGACCATAAAGAATACTCAACTTGTTAAATTCTGTTAAACCCAAAATATTTTATGAAAGGTTAAGACTTTGACAGATTTACAAGATAATTTTGACAAGAAAAAATCACCAAAAATCAACCAATGATACAAAACGGACCTTGCTCTTGATACCAATGTTAGGATCGTTTCTATGGTTGATATGGTGAATCGGGAGGTCTTGGAAGATGGAAGAAGCCCATCTTCAAGTTAGAGAGAGAAACAAGAGAGAAGGGAGAGAACTAGTGTGTGTTTTATTAATGAAAGGGAAAGTTACACTAATGAGGCTCACCCCTCCATGGAAGTATGGAGGGGTTTAAATACCCAAACACATACATCTATGGGTAATTGACATAACAAGCCCATGTGTTTGAGGTAACAAAGATAGAAATAGTAATCCCGTCAATGTCGTTCCATTTACGAGTTAGGAGCGATTCCAACAACCATAATGTAACACAAGTAACAATATGTAAGAATAAGATGAAGATATATTGGTTGAACAAACACACACAAACACACGTATGGGATAAGGAAAGCTTAGGCGCAGGATTTGATGTGAAATGAACAACCAAACTTCCAATGAAGGTTTACATGTGTTTATATAGGGGAAGGGAGCTAGGGCAACATGTCTAGTCCCTTCCTCATTATTGGGCTTGGGCCAAGGCCTATGGGCTTTCTACATAAGCCTTGCCATTTATAACTAACATAAAAGCCTAATTAAGCAACCTATTACATATTGATTACTAACACTTGAAATACAAGTTAGGAGTGATTCCAACATGGATCTAGGCCATCTGAGGGAAAAGGTCTTCGTGACGCCCTACTCTTCAAAGCCTGACGCCGTCAGGTGTAAAATAGCAATTTCACTTATGAGCCGTCACAATTATAGGGACGGCAGTCGATCTTTGTTTGTGACGCCGTCGGGTGCCCTTCCAGCAGCTTGAGTGTCTTGATCCTGACTATAGCCATTTTCTTCACATATTCACGCCTTTTCATCCAAATAAGCATCATTCCAGCATTTTGCCTTCAAGAGACCTAAAAAGTAAAAAGGAACGAAATTAAGCAGTAACATATATAAAAGTGGCCAATTAAGGGCTTAAATGACCCCTTAAAAGTGTACGTTTTAAATCCTTATCAATTATATTATGGGGAACACACTTTATGGTCGCATCAAGGAGTGCAACAAGGTGATCCTCTTGGACCTCTCCTTTTTGCCTTGGTGTTACCTCCTTTAGTGTGCAAGATTATAGACTCCTTCTGTCTCTCTCTTCAAGATTGGTACTTAGATGATGGTATGATCATTGGCGATACTTTAACCGTTGGGAAGGTTTTGGAGCTAATTATGACGGATGGACCCCGCTACGGTTTGCACCTTAATGTCGACAAAACTGAGATCTTCTGGCAAAAGGAAGACCCTAGAAGCAGGCTTGTAGGTGTTTTCCCGCCTAATATTGCCCGACCTTCTCATGGGGTTAAATTGTTGGGTGGACCTACTAGTGTAGACCTTGAGTTTAGTAGCGAGCTTGTTATGAAACTGGTTGCCAAAACCATTATGCTTATGGATGTTGTTGCTAAGCTCAATGATCCTCAGTGTGAATTGTTGCTCCTTCGAGCTTGTGCCGGCATTTCCAAGTTATATTTTTCTATGCGCACATGCTCCCCTCAGGTCTTTGAGTGTGCTCAAATTTCATTTGATGCGGTACTTCGCTCTTCTCTGGAGCGTATTGTCACTGCTTCTGAACCTGGGTTTGGTGATTGGAAATGGAGACTAGCCACACTACCTTTTGATTTCGGGGGGCTCGATGTATACTCTGCATGGGATGTCTTGAACTATGCTTTCCTTGCTTCTATACTCCAATCTGCCAGTTTACAGACTAAGCTCCTCCGGCATTCTAGCATTATAACTCCTGGATCTTCCTTTGATGATGCCCTACATACTTTTAACGCGAAAATGGAAACCGACCTTTTGGACAACTCATATGAGATCGATGCCCCCAAACTCATGAAAAAATTGGCAGATATATATTTCACACGTGTTACCAAAATGGCCGAATCCACCTTTTGCTTATCTACTCGACAGATGGCTTTATGGAGATCGCAAAAAGAGGACTACACTTCTAACTGGCTTAGGGTGGTTCCGATACCCGGGTTAGGACAGACCATGAATGCTAGAACTTACCGATGTGTTTTATGCTACCGGTTGGGTGTCCCCCTTTTTTCTGCTCAGATTCCATGCTCAGCTTGTTCCAAGTTATTTGCTGGAGACATTTATGGAGATTACGCGGTATCCTGTTGTTGATTCCAGTTGAGCAAACGATCTAATATAGAAGCTGACTTAAACTTGAACAAACTGTTAAACACTACGCGGAATTTAATGTTTAACCTTAAGAAGAATAACAGTAATAATCACTAAACACCTCAATATTATTAATACGAATACTCTTAATAGTATTAGGGTTTTACAACCTTGAAGTGTATCGACTTTAGATATATCAAAAACACGTATATCTAACTCTAACCTAGGACCTCCTTTTATAGGCTAAGGAGTCCTTTACAATATATAATACGTAACCTACAAGATAAATTTGTTTTCCATATTTATCTAATACAAAACATTAAACCGACATATCTAACTAGCAATGCTTATATTACATTAGCAGTGGTTACATGAGACTACTAGCCATGGTTTAACATATCAGTGGATTCCTTTCTTCTAGTCGTGGTTTCCATTAAGCTGACCGTGGTTCCATACTTAGAATAATTCCTTTCATTGGTACTTAAAACCCAACAATCTTCCCCTAAACTTGATATGTTCTAATAGAATTATCAAGTTTCCTTTAAACTCAAAACTTCTAACTTGGAGGATGTATCCAAACACTTATCAGGTTTAAGTATCTTCTCATATTTCAGCAGCAACCTGTAAGCTTGATCATCATAAGGTTTCTACAACTTTAAACCACCAGGCTGTAACATCTGATTAAGAACTCCTGGATGATTATTCAAGTTAGGGTAATCACTTTCTACAAACATATGAATCATCTCTCCAGAAACTGTTAACACATGAACTCCACAGGACTGATATAGAAACCATCTTGTAACCTTGCCATTGTAGAATCCTTTCCATTCTGGTTCATCATGAGTAGGTTCAAACAAGATCTTCGGATTATGATACACAATCCTCTCATGATAATCATCTGGACATAAATCACCAAATTTTTCTTTGTATAGCTTCCAGATATTCATCAAACCATCTCTATCCATATAGTAAAGCATTTGTGAAAATTTAACAAACTCACAAACCTCACAATTGATTCTTATAAGTTTCCAACATCCTTCACTTCCATTAACATCAAATGTATAAGAAATAATTTGATGATCAACTGTAAGAGGCACTGCATTACTCACCTCATACTCTATTTCTTCATCCATTTTATGTTTCTTAGAACAAGACTCCTCCTGAATATCAGCTTTTCTCTTTTGTCTGTTCTTAATCCACTCTTCTTATTTCTCAGAATTCATTGGAAGAAAGTCATCACATCTTCTTTTGAAAGCTTGATAAATCTCCTCAACCTGCTCATATGTACACTTTCTCAAATTAACACCAATATGCATGTCCATGTGCCTGATAACTTTCATCATTTGATTTCTCATCTCTTGCTTAGTTGGAGGTTTATTCTGTTTAGCTTTATAACTTCTTACAGTTTTCTCCTGTCTTATCTTTCTTGCCCTTTCAGCCAACACCTTGGACCTTGTAGCTATGTCTAATTGTGCCCATTCAAGAGTAGTGTATTATGTCCTTATCATTTCAGAGGCTTGAATCAAAAGTTGTTCCAAATTCCATTCTTCAATCAATCTCTGAGAAGCTTCCTCTTCTTCTTGTTTTTCCTTTTCTCTGGCTGCTAATTCCTCAGCATACAACCTTTTTGCAACCTCTTCATCATGCGCAATTTGCTCTTGCCTATTCTTGAACTTCAAAACTGGCTCAGTAATACCTTTTCCCTTTCCAATATCTGGTTGAACCACTTTAGTCTTTACAGGCTCACCAATTTTCAAACTTCCTAAGGGTTTTGATCCAGTTGGTTTCAGAGTAATAGAAACAGGTGCAATACTAGGTTCAGGGTTTGATGAGGTTTTACTTAAGTTTAACAATGTACCAGAAGCCTCCTTCTCAACTTCTTTAGACTTGGGTGGTGGTGTGACAGTGGTTGTAACTATGGTAGCAGTGGTGAAAATTACCTCAGAGGTTGCAACAATGGTTGCAGCAGTGGTTTCAATTGTACTAGCAGGGGATTCAGTAACACCAGCAGTGGTTGTTGGATGCACCACTTCTTTCTCTTTGTCTTCTACTACAGCCTTCAATGTTTCAAGCACTACTTCATTTCCATCCTTATCAGTCACCATATAATCACCATCAGTATTTCCACTATCAAAATCCAAACCATCATCCAAATGCACATCCTCCCCTGAATCCTTGCTCTTACTCCTCCCCTTTTGGATGCATCCTCCAAACTTTGATCAATTGAAGAGCTAGCCTTCCTATGCACTCTCTTGGCTCTCCTATAAGCAGCAATCCCTGGCCTCCTTATTCTTTCCAAGACAAACACCATGTGCTTCAATCTTCTGATCTGTCTACCCTGAAACACTGCAAGTTCATGAAGACCAGTGATTGTATTCTCCATTTTGGTACATTTAGCCGTCATTTCATTCAATTGTTGAATAATATCCTCACCACTTCGACCTGTGTAACCTGTTCAGAGAGGTGGATCCTTGGAAAAGTCATTTTGTACATTATCAGTACCCGTCAATTCAATATTTTGTCCCAAACTACCCTCGTTACTTTGACCTGTGTAACCTGCTCTGAGAGGTGAATCATGAGGTGTAGAAAACATGGCATCAGACCTAGCCTGATCATCCATGTACCCTGATTTAGCTAGTTGGCTAGGGATTCCTCCATCGGTGTTATGTTCAAGAGAACTCTCCACATTAGGAGTTGCCAGTGGTTGGGTCTTACTTATGTTTTCACTGTCCTGTTCAGCACCGAGACCTGAATCAGTAGTGAAAGCCCTTCCACTCATGTCACATGCACCTCTTGTGAAAGCCTCATTTACTGCACCACTAACACCAGCCTTAGGTAGCTTAGGGCCCTCCCTCCTCCTTTTTTGGACTAATATTCTTTGGGGTTCAGTTGGTAGAGTTAAGGGTTCAGCAGTGGGTTCAAATGGGTTAGCAGTGGTGCAGATGTGGTAGCAGTGGGTTCAGCTTCAGTGGGTTGGGTGTGTTGTGGTTCAGATACCTCTGCATTCTCAGGAATTTCTGGCAAATTCAGCATATTGGGAAATAATGGTGTAACAGCACCTGAGAAATTAGGATTTTGGTGCCTCATGTGTGCAAACACCTTAGGAAGCATATGAAGGACATCATACTTCCTATTATGAGCAATAGGTTCTGTGATCTGACTCTCTACAATCAATTGGACAAACCTAGGATATAATTAATACTTCCCTTTTTCTCTAATGTTCTTTAGAAAACCATCAAAAATCATCCTAGACCAATTGAATGCCCTCCCTTGAGAAAGACATATAATAGCAGTTGCAATTTTGGAGGGAAACTCATCAAACCCAGTAGTCTTATTGCTGATACACATAAGTAGAGTATGTATCAAAAACTTCCACTGGGGTGAAACCATACCTTTGTAAAATTTGATCCTATCACCCCTTCTTTCATAACCCAGTCTCGCTAATCCTTCAAAAATTTCATCATTAGAAAAATTAACAACCCCTTCAGCATCCTCCAGCTTCAAGACACCTCTAATCACATCCTCTGTAACCAGAATCTCCTCCTCATCAACAACAGACCTAACAACCTCTGCTTCATCTCTTTCTTGGATTTCAGCATTCCACCAAAATTGATGAATATATGTTTTAAGAATGATGGGTTCTACAGTTAAAGCAAAGTGGATGGAACTGTGTGCAAGGAAATCAATCATCTCATGAAAGCCTTCTGATTGATTGTTCTTGACCAAGTATGCGACAAGGTTGTGGGTTTTGGAATACAAAGTAGCCATTATGATGTGTAAGTAAATGTAATGTGGGATATGTGTAATTATCAGTTGGGAGTGATTAGGGTTTGTGTAGGGCGCCAATTGGAAGTGTTTAAAGAACAATTAAATGATCCGGCAGTGATTTGGGGGAATAATTACGTTATCAACAGAAAGTTATAAAACAGCCCCTCAAGTTTCCATCGTAAGCAAAAATGCTCTAGCAGTGGATTGTCCACAACTAGCAGTGGTTAGAAATGCTCCGGCAGTGGATACATCACCAACACTCCAATCTTTTGACTAAGACTTATGCAACAAAATCTAAGCCAAGAATAGTGATATCATGCATTAGTTTGAAGGATTACAAAAGATACACATTTTTTTAACTACTCCTAAGTCTCCATAAGCTACAATTTTTCCTTCAAACCTGCATATCACAAACACAAACCACACAGTAGAATTTTGTTAAGGTTAGCAGAGATTAGAAATAACTAGAAGTGGTTTCTTTATCTATACTGGCAGTGTTTAACAAAAATGCTAAACACTCAGTTAAAGGGTCAACTCCAAGTCATTTAAACGTCCATCAAAGTCAAAGACTTCATTTACTCCTCAAAAACTCACACCTTCCTCTCATTAAATTACTGATTTCACTTGAACTCTATTTAAGAGTAAATCACCCACATACCACACATATATCTCACATTCCCAAAAACCATCTTACCAAGCACACACTCTGAAATCATCTCTCTAAAAACCATCAAATCATCAAATTGAGCAACCCAAACCAGCCCATTGAGATCTTTTCAGATTCATCCAAAAGTTCATCATCCAACAACACTTGGGAAAACTACATTCCACCAAGGAAAACATCCCTTTTCCTTAAGAAGGACAAACCCTACTTTAGTTGGACCTTCTTCCATCCAGCCAGTGCCACAACAAGCTATCATGAAGGGATCCAGTTCAGACTTAAGCTCCATGCCAAGCTATGTGTCTCCATATGAAGACACAGATGATGAAGCCTCTTCCAGAGCATTGATTGTGCCTCCCTTTGCTGAGATACCTCCACCAGAACCACTTCCAGCTCCACCTTTGCAAGCACTTATGACAGCTCCTCCACCACCAGCTGGTCTATCTTCCTCATCTCCTCCCATAATAGAGAGAGTGAGGGGACTTGCTTGTCCCAAAGTTTGGGATATGATTGGTGGACAAGGGGTCCAGAAGAATATGCCAGAGTGGGCCATTGCAAGGAGGCCATAGTCGGTGTAGGAGGTTGTTATGAAGTTGTTGTCTTGTGTTGTAGTCTGCTGGTAGTGTGTATGACATCGTTGTAATCCTGCATCCTAGGATGCAGGTCTATCTTATAATAATAATACCATGTTTTCCTTATAAGTCCATTGCTACTTACTGTGAATGATTTACTTCATTGATCTACAAAATAGTTAGTGAAAAGAACAGGCAGCGGATAGAACTAAACTAGCAATACTAAGATCAATCAACAACAGTACATACAATTTACAAACTTTTACAAAACAATTTTGAGATTTAGAGATTTATCATACCAATACTAACTACAAGATACTGAAACCTCCCCATATCAAAAGCTTTAGTGAGAAGATCAGCAACATTGAAGTCAGTATGGATTTTAATCTCTAATAAAATGATGCCTTGTCTCAATATGGTTAGTTCTAGAATGCAAAACAGGATTTTTAATAATGCATATTGTACTTTGTTAGGAATTAGAAATTCGAGGTATTAAAGAGTCGGTCACCTCAAGTATATGTAATCGTTAGAAAGCTCGTAGTCATAGTTCTTTTAAGTTAAGTAGTATTTAGTTAAGTAACACCGTGGAGGACGGACGGGTCTTTACCCACTGTATGCCTGATCCACAGCCCGATGTGTGGCGATTTATGTAAGACTATAAATACTCTCTACCTTCTAAGGTAGAGAGTTGGAGCTCATAATAATATCTTTCACTTTCTCTCACTAAGTTCCCTAAACCTCTAACTTTCTCTCTCTAGAATTCCACTTATACGCCACCTTGTTGTTATGGTTTGTGGTGTATGTGAAAACTTATATCTAACAATTGGTATCAGAGAGCCATGGTTAGATCATATCTTGCACATCTTTGGATTTCTAGTGGTTTTTAGGTGGTTTTTGAGTTTGAAAAAGTTTAGTGGTTTTTGCATCATTTGGTTGATTTCTCGGGTTAAAGTTTGGATTTTGTTAGTAGTTTTATGTTTAGAATCATCACAAGTGTGTAGGTTATCATTTGGTAAGCTTAAATCATCTTGGTTGGGTTGTTTTTGGATTGAAAAGTGATGTTTATGTGGTTTTTTCATGCTAGCGACTTAACTCACGGATTAGTTTCTTCGTAGCGACTTGCTTTACAAATTTGTAGCGAGTTACAGTTCTAAACCTAGCGACTTAGATCTAGCAATTTACAGTACAAGTAGTGGACTCTCCACTACGGGTAGCGACTTGGTGATAGCGACTTGGTCTGTAGCGAGTTGATCTTTAGCGACTTGTATCTTTAGCGACTTGAGTAGCGAATTGCTGCCAAAATTTTGCTAGCGACTTGAGGCTTAGCGAGTTACTACTTAGCGACTTGCTTCTGTCTAGCGACTTGGGACTCTAGCGACTTAGTGGTGTAGCGAATTAAGTGTTAGCGACTTAGTGCATTATCTTCTAGCGACTTAGTGCATTATCTTCTAGCGACTTAGTGCATTATCTTCTAGCGACTTGAGTGATTGTTTACGGTTTTCTCTTGATTTAGTAAAATCCCGTGAAAGAATCTATTTCCCGGTTTAATCATAGAGTTATTAAATCCCGTATAATCTGTTAACATGTCTACCAACGTTCCTACTATCATCTCCACTGTTGCCGAGGATGTACAAGCAGCTGGCTCAGATACTCGTCCACCCATGCTTGACAGAACTGACTACGATTCTTGGGCTCAACGAATCAGATTGTATTGCCTTGGAAAGGAAAATGGTGTCAACATTCTCAAATCCATTGATGAAGGACCATATCGAGTTGAGACGACTAGAGACATACTTGATACTAATGAAGATGGTACTCCTGTTTACGGAATGGACAGACCTAAGATGTATGATGAGCTTGATGATAAGGATAAAAAGAGATTCGATGCAGATATCAGGGCTTCAAACATTATTCTTCAAGGTCTTCCTAAAGACATCTACAAGCTGATCAATCATAACACTGATGCAAAGGCAGTTTGGGATAATGTTAAGATGCTTCTCTCAGGTTCAGAATTAACTATGGAAGACAGAGAATCCCAACTCTATGACGAATTTGAGCACTTCAAGATGAAACCAGATGAGAATGTCTATGAGTACTATGTGAGATTTCATAAGTTAGTGAATGACATGAGGAACATCAGAATGACTATGCCTAACATTCAGCTGAACTCAAAATTTGTGAACAACATGAATCCCGAATGGCACAAGTTTGTCACCGCTGTGAAGCTCACTAAAGGATTGAAGAATACAAACTATGAGCAATTCTATGCCTTCCTCCTTCAGAATGAGAGACATGCTATGTTTGAAAAATTGATTCTCAATCAGTTCAAAACCAACCAGGGAGAGACAAGCTCGTCTAATGACTCAACAGCTTTCTACTCAAACATCGGAATCACAACCAAAGCATCACAAGTCATACCCTTGGGAAATGGTAATCACAAACTCATTCCTGATCCTATGTTCAAACAAGCTGATGCTGATGCTCACGTGGGTAACTTCATTAATCAACTAGCTCTTCTCATTAGTCAAAACATGAATTCTCTCCCACAAACCAACAACAACCTAAGAACAGCATCTAACCCACACAATCAAGCCACTGTTAAAGATGGAAGGATCGTAGTGCAACCAGTTCAGGAAAGACAGTATGATCAGGGAAGAGGTGGAGCTGGGAGAGGTTATGTTGGCAACCAGTATCGAGGAAGAAATGGTAACCAAGGTCAAGCTAAGCCAATCAAATGTTATAACTGTGGCGGTGAAGGACACATTGCAAGGAACTGCACATCTCCAAAGCGTCCACAGAATGCTGATTACTTCAGAGATAAGATGCTGCTGGCACAAGCTCAGGACAATGGTGCTGCTTTGGATGAAGAGGAATTGCTGTTTCTTGCTGAGGGCAATGCCAAGACCTATGATGCAGATGTGGATGAGCAGCCTATTCAGGAGATAGGTCACAATCATCATAATGCCTTTCAAGTCGCTGACTCTGATGCATACGACTCTGATGTGGATGATGGACCTACGGCACACACAATTTTTATGGCTAGAATTTCTCCAATGGTTTCTCCCAATGTCTCTTCTTCACCTCTAGCTGGCCCATCCCACGACAAGCTCATCTCAGAGGTATTAAAACTATACGATGATGCTGATGTGCAACAGATGCATGACAAAGTACAATCAACTGAAACTATTGAATCAAATATTGAAAATATGGGTAATACCGATATTGTCCCATATGATCAATATGTGAAACAAAGTGAAAGTGACGTTGTACCAAGTGATGCATCTTCTGCAGTCAACAATGACTATGTTTTTGATGAATACACTGCATGTGCCCCTGATGATTCTGTAATTTCTGAACTAAATGCCTATAAAGAACGTGTTGCTATTTATGAACAACGTGCTAAATTTGAGTTGACCACTCGTGAGCAGGAAATGGATGACCAAGTGAGTACAGTAATTAGAAAAAGTAAGTTTAGAGAAGAAGTATTGAAACAAGAATTAAATTCCTTGCAAGAAAAACTTTCTAAAACAGCTAAGCAAAAACAAGAACTTCAAGAAAATGTGAAAATGCTTAAGCAAGAATTTAATGCAAAGGAATCAAAACTCTTGAGAGATTTTTCTAATCTGAAAACTTTGAAAAACAAACTTGAAAACAAGTTGTACATACAAGGAAACACCATTCAGACTGCTCACATGGTCACTAAACATCGAGTCTTAAGCGATAAGCATAGCATTCCCCTTGTTGAGGAACCAAATCCAGAGGTAATTAAAAAGGCTAGAAATGCTCATAAGGTGCTTTATGATGGTAATGAAATCCTTAAGCCTAGGCAGAAACCTAGTTGCGTTGAGTGCACTGAGGAAGATAAGAAATCAAATGAAATCACTAGGGAAAAGATGAATAAGAAACAAAATGATCCCAAATGCAAAGAGAAAAAAATAATTATCACTCCTCATGACTACAAGAAGGAAAACTGGATTTCCTTGAACAAGTTTAAGCCTCAGACATTGTTGACTCCCGAACAAGTCTTCTGGAAAAAGGATTTAGATAAGCAGAAAGCGGAAAATATTGTTGAAACAAACCCTCCCCTTTGGAAAATGCCTAGAGCGACTGTGTATCCTCCTAACACACCAATGCATCTTGTACCTAGAACAATTGCCACTAAAAGCAAGACATTAATTAGCCAATACGTTATATTTCAACTATTTGTTGATTTTGAGAAAACTTGCAAGAAAAGGATCACACCCACTGGTATAACTGAAGGAGAAAGGGGTTTTGAACAAATGAAAGAATGTTATTTAACTGAGGTCATGCCCTTCTTTAAACTTCTAAAAGATCACTTTGAGAGTCTTAAAAAGGGGATAGAAACTGATATTAAGGGAATGGAAAAGGAGTTTGATGCAATGGTTGTTGAAGTTAGTGACTATGTGCGTGCACTGAAATATAATGAGATTGAGAGAAAGAACTTGCATACATTAAATGAGAATCTTATTACTGAATGTGTTGCTCAAGATGTGTTTTTCACTGCTTCAAATTGCTCTATTAATGCTTCCAAATTTCATGAACTATCTGTGGCCCTGAAAGTCTCCCATGATCGTGTCATTGAGCTTGAAAAAACTAATTCTAAACTAAACGAGAAAATTGAACTGGATGATCACGACAATTTCGTTAAACATTTTACTAAACTAGAAGTTGAGCATTTTAATTTACAACTAAAATATCAATATCTTAAAGAAAATGTCAAAACTTCAAATGTCAAGACATCTTCAGATGCTCCAGAGTTTGATGCAGTTTTTCAAATTAACAAACGTGATGAACAGATTCAAGCTCAGTGCAACACGATCAGAAAGTTGAAAGCCCAAATCTCTCAATTAAAGGGTCAAACAAACAATATGACAGGCTCCCAAATGCCTCCTCCTTTAGATTCTCAGAATTCTCAAACGTTTCATCTTCAAAACCTAGTAAATGCTTTACAAAAGGAAAACGAAAGTTTTCTAGAAGAAAATGAAAAGGTTAAACGTCATTTCAATGAGTTATTTGAATCAATTAAAGTCACTCGTAACAAAAACAACGAACAAATAGCTTCATTACAAAAGGAAATTGAGAATCTGAAGAGTCAGGTAAAAGGGAAAATGCCAATGACCAATGGGGAGAATGGTGTATCAAAGGTTCACTCTTGTAATAAATATGCTTTGTCTGTGACATATGTCCCTCCTCATCTAAGAAACAACAAACTAGCTATTCAAACATATTTCTCATCTCTTAAGGATTGCTTAGAATGCCTGCGTGAGATTGTTGAAGAGGATAAGCTAGAGAAACCTCATGATAATGCAATTGGACATGCATGCTTATATGCCAAACGATCTCAAGAAATCTTAGAATGCTTGATCACAATATGCCCAAAGACATTAGGTGAGAGAGTTAACCCTTTGATTCCATGCTCGATGCCTAATGCCAAATATGATACGCACTCGATTCCCAATGTTTTGAATGTGAACCGTAGTGTGCCCTTGAGTAGTTCAGATTCTAGATCTGTCAATGCTAAGAAAGAGAACTCAAGTGTGCCTTCTAGGAGTACTAATCTCAGTACCTCTAGTTTTAAGAAAGTAAACCTTAGTGCACCTGCATGTAGTTCAGATCCCAGCACATCTAAAAAGGTGATGCAAAGAGTAGTAAAACCAACTAATGTTCCCATTCCCTCTACAGGAGTAATCAGTGACATTAAAGGGAGCAGGTCAAAGTCTCAAGACAATACAAGGAATGATAGGACCTCGCAAGCTAAGAATGTGCACTGGAAAAGAATAGAAGAACAATCTAGGAACTTTAAGTTTGAATCGAATAAAACGAATCGTGTTGATTCTAGTATTAGCCATAGGCGTACTGTAATTAATTCGAATTCTGATACTATTTGCAAACCTTGTACTGATGTCTGCTTGAATTCTGTTTCTAATCATGAATGTGGTGTTAATGTTCTGCCTAATGATGTTAATTGTCCAGTTAATATTGTTAATGCTAAAATTCATGCTAAGAAGGCTAAAAGGCAAAAACGAAAGAATGTTAGAAAACAGTGGAAACCCACAGGAAGAACATTCAGTAAAATAGGCTTCTATTGGATACCTGTTGGTCATAAGACTAATCAGATAATGCCCACTAGAAAATGGATGCCTACTGGTAGAACTATTCCTTTAAGAAGTGATCATACTGTGAACAGGGCTAATACAGACACTAGTACTGCATCTATTCACAATGATTCCATTGCCTCACTTTCTGATATGAATGCTTCTATTTCTGATGTGGGTGTTCCAACCATTGTAACTAACCAAATGGAACCCATTCTTGCATGGGGATCCCAATTATCCAGTTATCCATTCTTGTCTGTGTTCAACTGCAGATCGTTCAAATCGTTCTGTGGTACCTGGACTCAGGCTGTTCCAAGCATATGACTGGAGACCGGTCGCGGCTCATGAACTTCGTGAGCAAATTCATCGGGACTGTTAGATTTGGTAATGATCATTTCGGTGCTATTATGGGTTATGGAGATTATGTTGTTGGTGATAGTGTCATCTCTAGAGTTTACTATGTGGAAGGTTTAGGTCATAATCTATTCTCCGTTGGTCAATTCTGTGATTCTGATCTAGAAGTAGCCTTCAGAAAACATACCTGCTTTGTTAGAGATCTTAATGGTAAGGAACTGTTAAAAGGAACTCGTGGCTCAAATCTTTACACCATCTCTATCGATGACATGATGAGGGCCTCTCCAATCTGCTTGTTATCAAAGGCTTCAAAAACAAAGTCATGGTTATGGCATCGTCGTCTCAATCACTTGAACTTCGGCACCATCAACGATCTTTCCAGAAAGGACTTAGTTGTAGGTTTACCTAGACTAAAGTATGAAAAGGATCATCTTTGTTCAGCATGTCAATTGGGAAAAAGCAAGAAGTATGCCCATAAACCTAAACCTACTAACTCTGTCACAGAAGTTCTTCATATGATTCATATGGATTTATGTGGACCAATGAGGGTGCAGAATATCTTTGGGAAGAAATATGTGTTAGTTGTGGTTGATGATTACTCTAGATTCACCTGGGTCAAGTTCTTAAGGACAAAGGATGAAACTCCTGATATCATCATCAAACTCATCAAACAGCTGCAGGTTCGACTAAACAAAACTGTCAGAATTATCAGAACAGACAATGGAACTGAGTTTGTCAACAAACAACTTAGTGAATTCTATGAAAGCGTTGGAATCAGCCATCAAAGAAGTGTTCCACGAACCCCTCAACAGAACGGTGTAGTTGAAAGACGAAATCGTACTCTTGTTGAAGCCGCTAGAACAATGCTGATCTACTCAAAGGTTCCAATGTTTCTCTGGGCTGAAGCAATTGCCACTGCATGCTACACACAAAATCGTTCCCTGATTCACACTGTTCATGGAAAAACTCCATATGAACTTGTCCACAACAGAAAACCTAATCTATCTTTCCTTCGTGTGTTTGGTGCATTGTGTTATCCAACTAATGAGGGTCAAAACTTAGGCGAACTTAGAGCCAAAGCTGACATTGGAGTATTTGTAGGATATGCATCAAACAAAAAGGGATACCGAATCTACAACAAAAGAACCCGAAATATCATGGAAACAATTCACGTTACGTTTGATGAGCTGACCGGTCAAATGGCTCCTGGACACTCCAGCTCAGGACCCGCTCTTCAAAACAGTCCCATTGGTTCATCCCTTGTTCCAAACTCCTCTCAAGAAACTCCATATGTACCTCCATCTGAAGATGATGTAAAGAAATTGTTTGATCCTATGTTTGATGAACTGTATGATTCAATTACTAATGAGGTGTTGATCCCTACAATAGAGGATGCTCATATTCCAGTGAATGAAGTCAATCCCTCAGTCTCAATATCTTTATGTCAAGAAGCACCTGCTGCTGATCCTTCAGTCTCATCAACAAATCATCATTCTTCAAATATACAATATGGAAATGTTTCTGGCATCAATGATGAAGTTAATCCCTTTGCTACTCCTGAAGATGCTCCATTTGAAAACATATTTGCTACTCCTGAATCATCATCAGAACCATCTTCTTCAGGAGACATCGACTCAGCTACCTCATTTCCTCAACAACTGCCACATGAACACCTCAGAAAATGGACTCACGATCATCCATTAGACAACATCATTGGAAATCCCTCTCGTCCTGTATCAACCCGGAAACAACTTGCAACCGATGCCTTATGGTGTTTCTTCAACTCCGTACTATCTAAGATTGAACCAAAAGATGTTAAAACCGCCATGAATGAAGATAGCTGGTTTAATGCCATGCAAAATGAAATTCATGAGTTTGATCGTCTTGATGTATGGGAGTTAGTACATGCTCCAGACTGTGCTATGATTATAGCTCTTAAATGGATCTTCAAAGTGAAACTTGATGAGCATGGAGATGTGTTGAAGAACAAGGCTCGATTAGTTGCTAAAGGATACCGTCAAGAGGAGGGTATTGATTTTGAAGAATCTTTTGCTCCTGTTGCTCGAATCGAGGTAATCAGAATCTTTCTGGCTAATGCTGCTAGTAAGAACATGGTAGTCTATCAGATGGATGTGAAGACGGCATTTCTGAACGGAGATCTTAAAGAAGTCGTCTACGTCTGCCAACCTGAAGGATTTGTGAATCAAGAGCATCCTACTCACGTTTATCGTCTGAAGAAGGCTCTTTACGGTTTAAAGCAAGCTCCAAGGGCATGGTATGATACACTGTCATAGTTTCTTCTATCAACCGGATTCAGCAAAGGAGCAGTTGATCCTACATTGTTCACCAGGAAGTCAGGCAAACATTTAACTCATGTTCAAATTTATGTTGATGATATTATTTTTGCCTCGACAGACCCAATGGAATGTGATCATTTTTCTAATGAAATGAGTTCAAAATTTCAAATGTCAATGATGGGACAAATGTCATTTTTCTTGGGATTACAAATTTCACAAAGTCCCGGAGGCATTTTCATAAATCAATCTAAATATGCAACTGAGATCTTAAAAAAATTTGGATTTAATTCAAGTGACCCTGTTGACACCCCCATGATTGATCGAACCAAACTAGATGAGGACCACTCAGGGATCATGATTGACCAAACGAAATATCGTAGTATGATTGGATCCCTGATGTACCTCACAGCTAGTAGACCAGACATCTTGTTCGCTGTTTGCATGTGTGCTAGATACCAGGCTAAGCCTACTAAAAAGCACCTTGAAGCAGTTAAACGGGTCTTTCGGTATCTCCAAGGAACCATCAATATGGGACTTTGGTACCCGAAAGACACCGGTATGTCACTAACAGCATATGCAGATGCAGATCATGCAGGGTGTCAAGATACTCGTCGAAGTACGTCCGGAGGTGCTCAGTTTTTGGGTGATAAGCTTGTGAGCTGGTCTTCAAAGAAGAAAATGAGTACTTCTATTTCCTCTACAGAGGCTGAATACATAGCCATGTCATCTTGTTGTGCTCAAATCTTATGGATGAGATCTCAATTATCTGACTATGGCTTTGAATTCAACAAAATCCCTCTGTACTGTGATAATAAAAGTGCTATTGCTCTCTCATGCAACAACGTTCAACACTCAAGAGCAAAGCATATCGACATTCGACATCATTTCATCAGGGAACAAGTGGAAAAAGGTGTGGTGGAACTATATTTTGTGAGGTCTGAATATCAGTTAGCAGACATCTTCACCAAAGCTCTTCCAAGAGAACGTTTTGAGTTTATTCTCCCACGACTTGGTTTGAAAAGCCTTCAACCAGAAACTCTCAAACGTCTTCAGGAGGTAGACGAGGAGTAAAGGTCTATCTTCATCTATCTCTTTGTAAATATTTATTCGAAAATCAAAATACAAAATTATAAAACCCTCAAAAATCAAATAGAAAAATATAAAACCTTCAAAATCCATAAAAATATGAAAATTTCGAAAAAAATTTCAAAAAATATTGTCAATTTGTCATGTTTTTTTCTCTCTGTTCGATAATATCTACGGTCTTTGTGCTGTCATTCAAAGAATGACACGGGACTTTAGATGTTGTTCGAATTCTTAAAAAAAAAAATATATATATATATATATATATATATATATATATATATATATATATATATTTTTGGGAGAAAGAGAAATGGTTTATTGTCATATTCAGGCAATAACCCGGTTTTAAAAGAAAGAACAGAGCTATGTTTTATCATGCTTTCAAAATTCCATGCTCTGATTCTATAAACATTTATCTGCTGAAAACCAAATGCTTTGAAAAATAACTCGGTTTCTATTTTTGATAATCATCAGGACTCATATGTCAAAATCTCTATCTCTCAATCAACAACCTATGTCATTGATTGAGGGGGAGAATGATTTCAATTAAATTAAAAAGTTATTTGGCATTAAATTGTTTTCAAAAGATATACATGCATGTTTTATCAATGGAGTTTAAAGTCTTAAAATTCGATCCTTATCAGTTCAAACACTTTCACAATCAAGTCACAATTCTCCTTAAAAGCTTTCAAAATCAATTTAAATCTATAAGAGATCACAAATCTCAAATGATTTGATAATTGTGATCGGGGGAGAATGTGTGATTTAAATTGGATTTAAACTGATAATTCGGTAAATGGTTTTATAAGAATGTACATGCTGTCCTTCCCACATGTGACAAACGATTTCAAATTTTCAATGCACATGTTGAGGGGGAGCATCTATCTTAAACCTTTGATTTGAAACGTGATCATTCATCCCAATGTGCAGGTTCCCTCTAGTATGTGCAAAACTCTTTTCAAACCTCGAGGCACATATTGAGGGGGAGCAAATTCATGGAAACCTCATCCTTCCCGGAAATGCTATACCTACTTGATTTGATGTGGGAAGTGATGTTGATATCTTTTAGAAAATGGTAATCAAAGAAGTTAATTCTTTCTCTTGCCTCCGTGTGCAAAACTTTTTCAAATACTTGATGCACATGTTGAGGGGGAGTTCTCGTTCTAAAAATATCAAAAACAATTCAGGTACAAAATGCTTTGATAATATATCACAAGTATCTGAATTGATTTTCAAATGGTTTTCAATTGGTTCCAATGCAGATGAACAATACCAAATAGACCGACCAACTTTACTTTATGTACGGTGATATAAGGATGATAAGGTTAGGTATGTGTTCCCATGATCCGCCAGAACCGGAGGGATCTACCCAGGGACAATCCACTAGTTAGTGTAGAAGTCCTTAGGTATGATGATAAAAGGAGAAAAATGAGATATGGGAAGAGTGCAGACTAAGACTGAGCTAATACTGGAATAAACCCAACAAGGTTCTAGCTATGAAGTCTCGGTAAGCACTGAAGGGGTTGAAGAATTAAAAAGAATTGAATGAGGAAAGGGTGAAAACAAATAGCCCTCCATTTATTCAACCTTAGGGCAGAAACCGGGTTCAATTCATATGCTACTGATGGTAACATCGGTATTGAAGACAAGACGTCATGGACCCAGTGACGCACTGCACTTCAACTTTCCAAACCACTCAAGTTCCTCTTATAAGGACTTGTTTCATTCTCACGGGGAACCGACATTATCTATCGACTTTCTCTTAGAGATTGTTGATATTGAAGAAGGAGACCCTCTCCCTAGTCTCCGGCACAGGATCCAAAAATGCACAAATTGAGTCTAGAGCCAAGAGATCATCAATAAATCTCATTAGGACACTTTCAATGAAGACTCTCTGTTTCACTCAATGTGGAAAGAGAGATTATATCTTGAGTCCTACGCATTATCCTTGTGGTATTGCCAGAACATCTGAGTGATGTGTATACATATTCACTATGAAGATGGAAAGCCTTCTGGAGCCAACATCAAACAAGCTCCTGGTAGGTGGCATGTGAGATCTATTATATAGATCAACCATGTGACAACTGAACAGAAACAATGGGGCGATTCAATCACTTGAATCAATCCTGGTTCAGGTTATGGATTGACGGATACCTTTGAAAAACCGGTCTTTGTGCATAAAAACTCTTTTATTCAGTACATCGACCGTGTACTCATTTTTCAAACCAAAATGTGTTTTTATGATTGATAATTGATTTTCAATAAAACCTTCGTTGTATTGCAAAAACAATTTTCTATTGAGCAATACACGATTGTTTTTCTAATCTCTTTTCATCAATCAGTGGACTTAAAATTCGCTGGTTCACTCACTCCGTGTTGTCTTCTTTGAGATGTTCCGGTTTGAGAACAGCTAGAGCAGCTGCGAAACCCTGTCAAGGAAATTCTTCGGAATTATACCTGATCACAGGCAGTACATGTACTGATCAACGGGGAACCGTGGGCCGTGTACCTCAATTCAACGAAAGTGATCAAAGACACTTTCGTGCGATTTATTGCTAACTGTTGTATGCAGGTACACCCAACGTTTGCAGCTGATCAGAATGAAGCGGTCAATCCATAGCCGCATGCTCACTTAACACATTCATCTAAAAGGAAATCATGATTAGTGCATCATTGACTCTGATATTTTCACTCCATGCTTCTGCTACGCTGCTGCCAATATCATGATTCAACAAAAGCTTCCGCTACTCTGATGAGAAGACATCATGATCCAGAATGTGAGCATGTCGGTCCTAAAGTCACAACATCACATAATACGAACACCACAATGGATGTCTCAGAGATTTTTGATAGCTGATGATCTCAAATGCTGGCTCAAACTTATTATCACGTGGATCAGTAAAAGACCTCCACTTGAAGTAACCAAACATGCAATGTGAAGAATCAATGACTACGAGCTTTGAAGCAAAGTGCTACATCAAGAATGCAAGAACAATTTGTTATGTAATATCTATTTGTATTCAATGTCATTTTGGTACATGATTGAGGTGACCTCCCTTAGGGGGAGATTGTTAGGAATTAGAAATTCCAGGTATTAAAGAGTCGGTCACCTCAAGTATATGTAATCGTTAGAAAGCTCGTAGTCGTAGTTCTTTTAAGTTAAGTAGTATTTAGTTAAGTAACACCGTGGAGGACGGACGGGTCTTTACCCACTGTATGCCTGATCCACAGCCCGATGTGTGGCGATTTATGTAAGACTATAAATACTCTCTACCTTCCAAGGTAGAGAGTTGGAGCTCATAATAATATATTTCACTTTCTCTCACTAAGTTCCCTAAACCTCTAACTTTCTCTCTCTAGAATTCCACTTATACGCCACCTTGTTGTTATGGTTTGAGGTGTATGTGAAAACTTATATCTAACATACTCTTATTGTCAAAGTAAATCTTAGTATGCATAAAATTGTACCCAAAGTCCAACAATTGATTCTGAATCCAAAGCACTTGACCACAGCAACTAGCAGCAGCCACATACTCAACTTCAGTGGTGGAATTGGCCACAATTGTCTGCTTTGTACACTGCCATGAGATTAGCCTGCTTCCCAAAAACTGACATCCTCCAGTAGTAGACTTCCTATCCAAACTAGCTCCAGCATAATCACTGTCTGTATAGGCCACCAAATCAAAAGCTGAATCCTTAGAATACCAAAGGCCCAATTTAGGATGACCCTTAAGATATCTAAAGATTCTCTTCACAACATTCATGTGTGATGTGTTTGGTGTGACTTGAAATCTTGCACACACACATACTGAGAACATAATGTCTGGCCTAGAAGCAGTGAGATACATCAAAGACCCAATCATGGATCTATACAACTTCAAATCAACTTTAGGACTTCCATCATCTGGTAGCAGTGGTTTCTAAGTCTCCATGGGTGTACTGGCACTCTTGACTTCCTGAAATCCAAACTTCTTCAAAATATCTGCTACATACTTGTCTTGACTAATGAAGATACCATCAGCCCTTTGTTGAACCTGTAGCCCCAAAAAGAAAGTGAGTTCACCTATAGAACTCATCTCAAACTTATCATGCATAAGTTTCTCAAAGTCTTTGTATAGCTCCTTATTTTTTGAGCCAAAGATGATGTCATCAACATAAACTTGAACCAACAATATATCATCCTTGAGCTTCCTTATGAACAAGGTCTTATCAATTAGTCCTCTCTTGAAACCATTGTCCATCAAATAAGTAAAAAGGCATTCATACCATGCCCTTGGGACTTGATGCAAACCATACATAGCCTTCCTCACCCTGTAGACCTTATCTGGAGGATCAGGATCTTCAAAACCAGGAGGTTGACAAACATATACCTCCTCATCAATAGTACCATACAAAAAGGCACTCTTAACATCCATTTGATACACAACAAAGTTTTTGTATGAAGCATATGCCTAAAACAGTCTTATAGCTTCAAGTCTGGCAACTGGTGCAAATACTTCATCATAATCTAATCCTTCAGTTTGTGTGTATCCTTGAGCAACCAACCTTGATTTATTCCTTACCACTATTCCCCTTTCATCCCTTTTGTTTCTGAACACCCATTTAGTTCCAATAGCCCTTTTTCCATTTGGTAGGTCAACCAATGTCCACACCTCTTGAAGCTTGAACTGCAACAGCTCCTCTTGCATTGATTCAACCCATCCTTCTTTTGATAAAGCTTCTTCTATTCTCTTAGGCTCCTTTTGTGACAGAAAGAAAGCAAACAAACAGTTCTGCAAGTCTTGATGGCTATTTCTTTTGTGAAGTGACCTTGCAAAGAAACCCTGTTCAGGAAAGGTTTTAGTGTTCTGAGTCTTGCTTCTTGTTTGAACTGGTGTATTCAAATTTTCTAGTATTTGTTCTTTGGGATGATTCTTATGAACTCTGGTGGTAGGAATTGGACTCTCTATGATGACTGTATCCAAATTTGTAGCATCAGCATCATTGAAATAGTCATCCAAGTTTTCATCATCAGTGGGAGTATCTATTTCTTCCAAAGCAGGCATGTCAGGATCAGTTGGATACTCATCATCACCAAATAGTGGCTTGGCAGGGATTCCAAAGTAAGTACTGCTATCAGAATTTGCAGTAGAGGTTTCACTTGAACTAGCAGTGGTAGAATTTGGCTTAGCAGTGCTTTCAGAAATTTTCTTCTGCTTTTCAATTTCTTCTACCGACACTGAGTTATCATGAAAAAACTCTTCATTATCTTGATGATGATCACCCTTGCTCCCTGAATCCAAACCATCATCATTAGTGGGACTCTTCTTTTCAATGATGGGTGAGACATAACCTGCTTTCCACTTTTCAACCAAGTAAAATTCCTTTGGAGGTTCATCTTCCTTAGAATTTGTTCCTTCATCAGAATCTTTTAGTGTACCTGCATCAAAGTTAGTGGATGTACCTGCATTGATAGGCTCATAATTCATAGACTTGGTTAGCATATCAATATTAAACAGCCACTCTGGTCCTTTTGTCTCCACACTAGGAGTCTCCTCACTAAACTTAACATGTAAGTTTTCTTCTACAATTCGGGTCCTCCTATTTTATACTCTAAAGGCCTTGCTATTGAAAGAATAGCCAATAAAGTATCCCTCATTTTCCTTTTCCTCAAACTTGCCTAGGTGGTCTATGGTATTTAAGATAGTAATAGGACACCCAAAAGGTTTTAGGAAATCTATCATAGGCTTCCTACCATGTAACAGCTCATAGAGGGTCTTGTTATGAGGCTTCACTGCCTTGCTTCTATTCTGCACATAACATGTAGTTCCTACAGCTTCAGCCCAAAACGTAGTTGGTGACTTAGATTCAACTAACATTGTTCTTGCAGCCTCAATTAGTGTTCTATTTTTCCTCTCAGCAACACCATTTTGTTGAGGTGTCCTAGCAAAACTAAACTGTCTTTCAATACCCTTATCCACACAGAACTTATTCATGACTTCATTTTTAAACTCAGTTCCATTATCACATCTGATTACTTTGACCTTATGGCTCACTATATTTTCTATTTTAGTGATGATATTCTTAAGAATCTCACTTGTTTCACTCTTAAGTGCCAGAAAGTAAACCCAAGAAAATCTGCTATAATCATCAATGATAACTAGGCAATACTGCTTATGATTCAAACTCTTAACAAATGTGGGACCAAACAAGTCCATGTGTAACATAAACAATGGTTGATTAATGGTGTTCACAGTCTTGGTCTTACAAGAGGCTCTATGTTGTTTACCTTTTTGACAAGCCACATAAAGATCTTTACATTCAAAAACCTTAGAAGGTAGACCTCTAACTAAGTTCCCCTTCACCAATTTATTGATTGTATTAAAGTTTAGGTGACCTAGCCTTCTATGCCATAATTTAGACTCATCTACTGATGCCTTAGCAAACAAACATGTTAGAGACCTATTAGGAATGACATCTTTCATGTCAAAACAATATATGTTATCCTTCCTAGGAACCCTAAGCTGCACAAACTTATCATCAGGCATTTTAAAATCAGGAGATAACACCACACATTCAGTTTCCCCAAAAAGTACCCAATTTCTTTTATCACACATTTGAGAAACACTGAAAAGATTGTACTTCAGTCCCTGTACCACATAGACTTTTTCAAAGTCCAATTTTCCTGTTCTGATAGTTCCTTTGCCAAGAATCTTTCCTCCCTTTGGATCATTGCCAAATGCCACATGTCCTCCATCAAATGCTTCAAAATCCTCAAGGTTGCTCTCATCCCATGTCATGTGCCCAGAGCAACCACTATCAAAAATTCCTTTATCTTTTAGCTCATCCTGTAGATTGCCTTGCACATGAAATTAAACAAGTTAGTTCCTTTTGTGGACCCAAGCCAATACTGACTTGGATCTGCATTGTGCATCAACATAGTCAAATTTCTTCAGATCAATTAATGCACAGCTGGCATTGTGTAAAACCTTAGTTTTTGGTTTCTACTGCCAGCTAGCTGAGGCCTTTACAACATAGAAATGTGTTAGGATCGTATTTATCAACGATATAGTGAATCGGGAGGTCTTGGAAGATGGAAGAACACCATCTTCAAGTTAGAGAGAGAAACTAGAGAGAAGGGAAAAACTAGTGTGTGTATTATTATTGAAAGATGAAAGCTTACATTAAGAATCTCACCCTCCTAGGAAAGTCTAGGAGGGTACTTATAGCTAGACACATACAACTATGACTAAATGACATAACAAGCCCATGTGTTTTAGCTAACAAGGATAGATAATGTAATCCCGTCAATGTCGTTCCATTTATGAGTTAGGAGCGATTCCAACAATCTTCCCCCAATGGGACGACATAAGGGATTACTTACAACATTTACTACAAATATAGAAAACAAATAAAGAAAGATCTTCATAAGCTCTTCAAATGCTGAGGATGATGAAAGTTTACGCTCTTTGTCTTCTTCTTGTACCTCGACTTGAGAACCGTTTTCTTCACTTGTAGGCAAATGATGTAATATGCATAAATTGGATTAACTTCCCCCCAATTCATGCCGCATGTCTTTAGCAGCTTCTCCGTACACTCCTTTTTGGCGAAGTTTCTGAATCAGCTTCCCCCCAAACTGACAACCATCTTCAGCAGATTCGAAACTTTGATGTAGTGAACATTTCTTCTAACTTTTGAAATTTTCAGTACGTAGCGGAATTTGTAGATGAGCAGTAAACCTCACAAGGTGAATCTGACTTATTGCGTAAAATCCGTTTGGGGGTAACATGCAAGAAATCAACAAGATCTTCTCACGTATGTAGATGCTTCACACCAAACAAACTTCGAAAGACGAAATGAAACAACTTCCCCCTGAATGTTGCGGTCTATCGGAATAATAATCACTTGTGAATATGCAGTTACTCAATAAAATGACCGTGTGTGAGGCATCACAACATCATATTTAGGTAACTTCACACACGATAACTCTGTGAAAGTGAGACGATAACACCAACTTGAGAAATTTTAACGACTGATCGTCTCATTTCTTCCCCCTGATTGAAGAAATTCATGAAAGGAAAGGGTTTTCGAAAAAAAAATCCAAAAACATCAAAGAGGCAATGAACACCAATACTCTCTTCCCCCCGATGTTTTCAATGAATCAGAATCATACACCACGTATGTTGATGATGAATTGGAGACAGCGAAACCATGTATGTCCAAGTAATCGAACAATTGTGAAGTACCATAAATATCATGTGAGAATCAATTGCTGATAAGACTTCTCTACTAGTGTATACTCTTCTCAACTAACTCTTTACCGACCCCATTATCATTCTGACGGCTTTTTGTAGTGACCACTCATGGAGAAAAACCCAATATGATGAACTTGAGATAGAAGGAAAATAACCCGAACTTGTGACGTAAACTTGCACTATTGTCAGACGAAAAACCCTTTTTCTTACCACCATCGAAAAAAGGTAAACTTAATGTTTCTCGAATTATCCACACCTTAGCGTGACACTTGAGCACAACAACGTAACTCCTTAAAAGTGATAGTTATACGCTGTGAGCACAACAACGTAACTCCTTACAACAGGTACAACCAGACAACTCAAGTCTTTGTCATTCGTAACGGTTAAAGGCTCGAACAAGGATCTCAAAGAATCATGCATCCAACCAACCCCCGATATCTTCAGATACTAAGTACATGCATCCTTGATATCCCACTTCAAACTCAAATAAATAATAAAGAATTAACTCCGTAATCACATCTTACGGTTAGTTGCCCGAAAAAAAACTAGCCTTCATTAACGGTTAAAACGAACTTTGATAATGGTTTCCCGATCTTGTCAAAAATTTGTATCCTCGTGAAAATTTTGTCATAACCAAAATACCACTTAATATAACACTTAAAATCAATAGTTATCAAAAAATGTATTGAAAATACAAATTTTGATATTTCACATTTGTTAATCAATTTATGCGTAAGTGTTACATGCCAATTTACTATTATCGGATCCAATCACTATATCAGCCCACGAGTGATTAAATTACAAACCCAAATCCACTATTCCATTGACATCAGCCCATTAACCGGTTTAATATTTATCGCAGCCCAAAAGATCATTAAACCCGATCCAGTAATTCACTTGACAACCGTGTATAAGAGTTAGTACCCCTAATCTCTCACATCATTTTAACCCTAACCCACTTTTATGATAAACCATGCCTACCACACATATCTCTCACCCAAAACAAAGATCTATGCTCCTCCATAATAAATAGATCATCAGTAATCCCAATCTCATCTCAATCTCGATCATCAGTCCAAATTGAATACGACACCCTTCATAACGATTCTAATAGACACAAACTCTACCGTACTTTTACCTTATTGTGATTTTATGCTTGAGTCGAATCAAGAAATCAGTAGGAAGACTTTAAGATCCTATGTTTGTTTTGATGTTTTCGATTGAACGAATTTAAAGAAAAGATAGTAACATATTTGTTCTATATCTTATCTTTTATGTTCGGATATTGACATGAAGCTAGGCTTCAAAGTCTAGATCGATGAGGATAGTTGTGTGTAAGACCTTTAACGGACGAATATGAATTTGAGTAACACACAAAAAAATATCCGAGATCTATTTGATTTTTTATTCAGAGCCAGTCAGTTTAAGAGTTGAGAGGATGATGGTATATTAGTTTAGATATGGATTTGTGTTGGTTGTGAGGAATGAGTCTCGAGTAGGATTGGGTTTTTGTGTCAAAAGGTTTTGGTCATGTCGAGGCTGTGATAGTGCTCCGTTGATCATCATACCTTGTGACATTTCATTTAGTTTAGTAACTTATGATGTTATTACTGAAGTCACATAGGAGTTTGGTATTTCGTTTGGCAGGCAGTCGTGGTGTTAATCTTCTGGTCAGGTCTTTCAGTCAAATAACCTTATGCGTAAAGTTGTATGAAAGATCTTATGCGTAAGAAGTTTTGAGCACTTACGCGTAAGAAATTGAAGACTTACGCATAAAGTCTTATGAAAAAAATCTTACTCGTAACGTTTTCTTTTACGCTTAAACCTTTCTTAGTCGTAAAGTGTCATGCTTATGCGTAAAGATAGAGCCCCTTAGGCGTAAGGCATGGTTTACAAGTAACCTTACGCATAAGGAGGGTTTCTTATGAGTAACTTTCCAAGTTACTCGTAAACAGATGTAGTTACACCTAAAAAGAGGGTTTTGACCCGTTGACTTTCTGCACCGGCGATTTTTCCGACCAAAAATATGTTCACCTTCATAAACCCAAAAAGATGATAAAAAAACCACTCTTTTTACCCATTTTTTACCATGAGAATAAGACCAGAAATGACTTTCACAGGATTTGGTACAATAGGTCACAATATACTATTTGGACAATGAATATTGACACAAAACAGATGAAGAAAACCTTGACTGACAATGAGACTTTCTTGACCAAAAAGGATAATTTTTAAAAACTTGTATAAAAAATCTGTTTAAACCCAAAAAAAATGATGAAAGGTTAAAACATTGTGAGAAAAACATATTTTAACACGAGATTTTTGACAAGAAAAAACATCACAAATCAACCCATGATAAAATCCGACCTTGCTCTTGATACCAATGTTATGATCGTATTTATGGGTGATATGGTGAATCGGAAGGTCTTGGAAGATGGAAGAACACCATCTTCAAGTTAGAGAGAGAAACTAGAGATAAGGGAAAAACTAGTGTATGTATTATTATTGAAAGATGAAAGCTTACACTAAGAATCCCACCCTCCTAGGAAAGTCTAGGAGGGTATTTATAGCTAGACACACACAACTATGACAAAATGACATAACAAGCCCATGTGTTTTAGCTAACTAGGATAGATAATGTAATCCCGTCAATGTCGTTCCATTTATGAGTTAGGAGCGATTCCAACAAAATGACTTCCAACCACTGTGTCAGTTATCACCTTTGGTATAGTTAAAACTTTTTTTGTTTCAGTGGTGATATTCTGCTTAGTAGTGGAAACATTTTGCTTAGTAGTGTTTACATTCTGCTTAGCAGTGGTTGGAATCCATTTGGTTCCAGCAGTGATTATTGATTTTGTTTTACCATTCTTCATTAGCACTGCTTTTGGAACCATGTTTTTGTTTGGATGAGGAATGGTGTTCTTTGAAAAAAATTTATGATTCACCCTCCTCCAATGATTCCAGACTTGTGGTTGGTTTTTATAACAGTTTCTTTGTAAATGCTCAAAACTACCACATTTAAAACAAGCCTTTTTGACACATTGAAACTCCTCACCTAATCTATTTATGATTAAGCCATTGAAGTTCCTTTGATTGCCCCTAGGTTTGAAACTTTTCATCTGATACCTAGGAATCTCATTGTAGTCTACACTTTCCTAGAAATTGGTGCTCCAAATCTAGGCATAAGGTTGGCTTGTTTAGAATCAACATGTTTAACATTTTCTAACTTCTCAAACTGTGTTGATTCAGACCTATCTTCCTCAGAATCGGATTCCCAATCTTCAATAATTGGACCATCAGATGACCTATCAGAACCTATCTTAGGTTATTCAGACTTACTAATCTCACCTACAGGTTTGTTGAAACTAAACTCACTACTAAATGACAATTCAGTACCAGGTGGTGCATGTTTCATTAGAGATGGTGGTGGCATATTATTGTATCCTATCCCAGAACCCTTTCTCATTAATTGACACCCTATAGATTTATGTACTAAATCAGAAGCAAATTGTGTTTTAGCAACCCTAACTATATGTTTCTCTTTCTCTTCTAGGGCTTCATGTTTTACACTTTCTGCTTCTTAAAGTTTCTGTTTAAGCATCTTAATCTCTCTATCCTTAAGTTCAATTTCACCACCTACTATGTTTATCTTATCTACATACTCAAACTCACATTTTATGCAAAAGTTAAGTTTCTCTTCTACATTCTCAAGACCAACTTTATAACCTAAGTTATCTAAAGCAAGTCTATCTACCTCTTTTCTCAGACTCTCATTAATTGCTTTAAGTGATTCTAAGTTATCTTGACAAGATTTAAAAGAACAAGTAGAACTTTTTGAATCATTATATACCTCAGAATCTGATCCTGAAGATGAAGCAGATGCCATGAGAGCAAAGTTATGCTCTTTTGAAGCTTCACTAGCCAGGAAAGCAGCATTGGGACCTTCTTCAACTTGATCACTCCAGTCATAATCACCAAGTCCATCCTGAGCAACCAATGCAGAAGAAGATACTGGTTCTTCAGTTGTCTTCTTGAAGTTCTCATTCATCCTCTTAGGAGCCCTACACTCCCTTGCAAAGTGTCCCTTCTTCTTGCAGTTGTAGCACTCCATCTTGCTTTTGTCAAACCCTGCATTTCTTTGACCATCATCCTTGACCTGTCTTCCAGTTCTCCTTAGAAACCTCCTAGCTTGCAATGTTAGCATTGCCATTTGCCACTGAAGATTGATTTCTTCAAGATCATCATGATCAATTTGATCCAGATCCTGATTTAGCACAGTAACACTGGTTGTTAGATCAGCTAGGAAAGCACATATGGCACCATCACTAATGTTATAGCTAATAGTTTTATTATTAGCAATAGCAGTGGAAACACCATAAGCAGCAGTGGATGCTTCCTGAGAAATTTTATGGTTTGTAGACACAAAAGCAATGTTCTGTGTAGATGAGGATTAGCCAGCAATGTTCTTCTCATACTCATAAACCTTCAAGTTATTGTAGAGATTTTCAAGAGTCATCTTTTCAAAATCATCTTTATTTCTCCACACAACTGTATGCACAGCCCAGTCTGGTGACAAGCCTCTGATAAAATTTAGATTGACATCTTCTTGAGCTATTTTGTAATCAACCAATTTTAGTTGACTTATAAGCTTCTGCAATCTGTTGTAGGTTCCATCAAGATTCTCTCCATTAAGAGCAGTGAAGTTTTCAAGTTGATGTTTGAGCATATTCTTTCTGGATTTCTTGGTAGCATCATTACCAGCAAATCTTGTTTCAATAGCATCCATAAGCTCCTTTGCAGTCTCATACTCTTGGAAGTCCAAAGCAAACTCATTAGGTATTCCCATACTGAGAATACTGTGAGCCTTTATCTCCAACTTCCTTTTAGCCTTGTCAACTTCACTAACAATACTGATAACCTTTCCATCATCACCCTTCTTAGGAAGAGTATCACCATTCTCAACAACCTCCCAGATTGTGTAGTCAATCATGCGAATGTATTGCCTCATTCGCATCTTCCAAACTTGAAACTCTCCATGTTTCAGCATGGGTACCTTGGAGGCAGTAATCATGTGAGTTTCGTCAGACATCTTTAAGCTTCTTTATTTTGAGTTATCTTAACTTCTTCTTGATCACAGCTTCTAGATCACAAGCTTTGATACCACTTGTTGATCCCAGTTGAGCAAACGATCTAATATAGAAGCTGACTTAAACTTGAACAAACTGTTAAACACTACGCGGAATTTAATGTTTAACCTTAAGAAGAATAACAGTAATAATCACTAAACACCTCAATATTATTAATATGAATACTTTGAATAGTATTAGGGTTTTACAACGTTGAAGTGTATCGACTTTAGATATATCAAAAACACGTATATCTAACTCTAACCTAGGACCTCCTTTCATAGGCTAAGGAGTCCTTTACAATATATAATACGTAACCTACAAGATAAATATTTTTTCCATATTTATCTAATACTAAACATTAAACCGACATATCTAACTAGCAGTGCTTATATTACATTAGAAGTGGTTACATGAGACTACTAGCCGTGGTTTAACATAGCAGTGGATTCCTTTCTTCTAGCCGTGGTTTCCATTAAGCTGGCCGTGGTTCCATACTTAGAAAAATTCCTTTCATTGGTACTTAAAACCCAACACCTGTGCTGGTATCATTGGCATTAAACATCGGCACAACGTGGTGCGTGATACTATTGGTGACATATGCTCTCGGTCTGGAATTTCGGCTCGTAAAGAAGTTGATATTGAGCTTTGCAGTGATAGGGACAAATCCTTACGTCCGACTGATATATTGCTCTATTCTTGGGACGGTGGGCAGGATGTATGTGTCGATTTGACAGGGTCGTCTCCCTTGACACAAACTAATATGGCTGACTTCGCACCGGGTCGGGCTGTGGTTGAAGCAGCGCAACGTAAACGTGTCAAGTACGAGGCTAAATGTGCGGACATTGGATACAGGTTTCTCCCCTTCTATTTCTGTTCCTTTAGAGAACTCGAGAAGGATGCGGTAACCTTACTAAAGCGCATCCGAAGTTTCTCGTTGACTCAGGAGATTGGCGCACGTGCTGCTGAACATACTTTTAGTATGATTAGCTTTGCTATAGCTAGAGGAGTGGGGGCCCAATTAGTTTCTCGGCTCCCCACTAATTTTTTGTAAATCTTATGATTTTCTAATGAAGTGATAATAATAATAATAATAATAATAATAATAATAATAATAATAATAATAATAATAATAATAATAATAATAATAATAATAATAATAATAATAATAATAATAATAATAATAATAATAATAATAATAATAAATTTTTAATATAATATTTGTATAATAATAATAAGGGTTTTGCTAACAACAGCCCTAAGGGTTGTCGTTAAGCAAATAATTTTCATTACAATATCTTTTTGAATGATTCTCATTGGTTGATAATCCCGTAAAAAGTGGAGAAAATTTCGGAAATATTACAAATACAATTAATGATTGATTGTGATTGAATGAATTATATTATTATAAGAAATTAGACTAAGCATTTTAACGACAACCCTTAGGGCTGTTATTAGCAAAACCCTAATAAATTTTTAATATAATATTAAAATAATAATATTTATATAATAATAATAATAATAATAATAATAATAATAATAATAATTTTTATTATTATTATTTTAATATTTTAATATTATTATTATTATTATTACTATTATTATTTATTTTTATTATTATTATTATTATTATTATTATTTATTACTATTATTATTATTATCAAGGTTTTTTTTTGTTTTTTTAATTAAATTACATTGAGATCTAACCAAACACAATGACAGAATCTATCAATTATAATTTCAACACATTACAATTACAACACATTCCAACTCTTTGAATTACAATTCATTCAAATTACAATTTCTTTGACAGATTACAATTCTTTTCAAAACATATTGCTAACCAAACGCACCCTTAGTTTCTATATATAATAATTAACATATTATAAGATATATTAAATAAATGACTTTGTTGTAATATCCTCTTATTATGATATCTATATATAATAATGATGGTAGATGAGGTTTGTTTTAGTCTTTTTTTTCTTTGTAGATTCACTTTTAGGAAGGTGATTGTAAACTATAATAAGGGAGTGTTTGGTAAGTATAGTTTATGTGCTAAATAGGTTATTGTATAATTGAAAAAAATATTAGGTCAACGAGACTTGGATTACATATTTAGGTTGGGTACAATTTCTCTTTATAAACTACCAAAACACCAATTTATTATAGAAATTTCATTCTGATATGTTATTGACGGGTTTTACAATAGATATGATGGTAAAAAGAGTAATTATAGTTTCACTAAGCACTTTGGACTAAGCATCTCCGTAGCTATACATGCTCATTGAACGTCCTTATTTTGCCCAAAAATAAGGAGAAATCAAAAGCAGTTTTGGATTATATAAGTGTTACGCCCCCAAAACGGAAATTCTAACACTTTTTGCAATGACGTAAACTAAAATGACTTTCATGACCTTTTGACTAAAAAATCGGAAATTGAACCGTGAAGGAAGAAAGACTTCAAAGGTTTCCTTTTTGGTTGAATTGTATAAAGGTACTAAATATTTCATCCTGACGGGCAGACGCCGTCACTCACATTATGTGACGTCGTTCGCCCTTAATGTGATGTCAGATCATGAATCAACATTTAAGCCTGACGGCTCAGGGGCTTTATAACCCGACGGCGTCAGCTCAAAATGCGACGTCGTCACTTTTTAACTGGGACGCCGTCAGAAACTGAAATTAACCTGACGGCTCAGAACTATTTTAACCAGACGGGGTCACCCAATTGGCGACGCCGTCGGGAGCCCAGACCTGCACAAATAGTGCAGATTTCCTGCACTTAGACCAAAATTTTCAACACTCCACTTCAAAAATACTATCATGACCATATGTAATCTTCACAACACTTATAAGAACTATTACCATCAAATATTTTGACACTTAACATTCGAAACAAAGCAATTGACATGGCGCCAAACATCATTTACTAATAATTTGACCCATAACGACAAAGGTTTGACACTATTGATTTGAACCTTTAGGACAACATAAAATGTAATTACAACCAATAGTGAAAGAAAGACCATATGACATGAAAATGTACCAAAACGTAACTTGACTCTTCGGGGCTTCAACTTCAACACCTTGGTTCCAAAAGACTAGCACAACTAGGAGCTCAAGCATAGTCCATTCTACACTTGTTTCTTACCCTTATCCTCCTTGCTAGGACCTACAAAACATCATTAACTATAACGTAAGCGAAATGCTTAGTAAGTAAACGGGTTATGTGCAAGTAAAACTTTAACAATAAAAAGGGATTCATGGAGCATCTATAACACAAGTACATACCTTTAATTTGGCATTTACACTACTTGACAATATAAAAGCTATGGATCCAAGCTACTATTACAAGCTCCAACAAGCTATAACAACAATCAATAACTCATAATTTAACATAATACAAAAATAACCCATATTACTTACCTCAAATTGCTCAATAGGAATTCTACCAAGTAGACCCACAACTCCCTTAAGCTTCCTAATCAATAATTAATCTTAATTAGAGACTATAATTAACAATGTCAATGAATTAGACATCTTCTATTACTATCTTAAACTTTTAAATTCAAAACCCTTATCATAAAGATTAAAGAAGATGCTTACTTGGTTTGGAGATATGAAATTAAGGATCTCCTAATCTTAATAATCACCACAACTAGTCCAAAATAGGCTCAATTGAAGGTTCTTGATGTCTTCTTCTTCTTCCTCCCAAAACCCTTTCTTCACCTCTAGGTTTCTTCAAATTTCTGGATATCTCTTGTAAAATATCATTTTCTTCTTTTATTGAATTCACTTAGTCCTAATGGCAACATTAGTCCCCCTATTTTAAGATTCTTATACATTGACCACAAAAGTTCCTAATTCTATTTTCTTGGTTGAAACATTTAAGAAATATAGACATACTAACATAACATAAGGGATTAATACTAACATTTAATAATACCTTGGCGGGATATGGGTGTAACAATTCACCCCTCCTAAAATTTGATTTCGTCCCCGAAATCATGCTTAAAAGAGTTGAGGATACTTGCTCTTCATTCTTTCTTCCGGTTCCCATCTAATAGTTGTACCCTTCCGATGCCTCCATTGTACTTTAACCAATGGAATCTCTTTATTTCTTTGTTTTCTTGTCTTTCTCCCAAGTATTTCCTCTGGTTCTTCTTGCGATGCTAGCTTCGGATCTACTTTTACGTCATCCAACGTAATTACACTAGCTTCATCCGCTAAACATTTCCTTAGGTAAGATACATGGAAGGTTGATGTGCTCCGGTTGGTGCAAGTTTTAAAAATTTATAATCACGAATTAACCGTATAACCTTTTAACACATACGAGCAAGTATACTCGTCCGCAATAGTAACGTTTTGGTAAGTCGAGATCGTCCCAAGGGATTTTTGTTTTGAAATAGATTTTATTAAAAAGTTTCTAACAAGAAAGCTTGTCAAGGCTCTCTCGAATAAGTGTTCTAGTGAAAATACGAATCAATAATAAAAATATATACTTGTGTGAAGTCTCATAATCAACCATAGATAATGTTCATAAAGGTTTGGTGTATACTCTTATTATGATGCACAAATCATAAGCAAATGATTCCCCAACCATGGTATTTGTTTGTAAAAATCATTCTAAGAACAAAAACATTTAGGTAATCCTTTCGGTCCTTATCCCAATGATTATCCTATAAAAATTCCATTTGTTTGCAACATGCTCTCATTAAATTTGTTCTTACGAATCTTTCGACCCTTCGTGATGAAAACGTTCCTAGTCTTGTTTTAATAAGCAAAACATGGTGGATGTCAATCACCATATCCCCATACTAGTTTGTCACAACACTTTTTGGAATAAAACACAAGAGAAATCCTTTCGGTCCTTTTTCTTAAAACATGTTTTATTGACAAATCAATCCAAGACTAGTATTTTTCCAACAAACTCATTTAAACAAGATCATATATACATGCATCACATTTTGAGAACATTATTATGATTAATCACATTCCAACACACAAGTATAACACAAACTACTCCATGAAAACAATCATATCTAAACACAAGTCATAACAAAGTAATTCAAACAATTCAAGAGAATAGATTTCCATAACAAAGTTCATAGAATACCTAATCTTTTGTGATTACAAGAATTAGAAATCGTGGAATGTAGCAACCACGCGCCTCCAATCACCTAGGATCACCGCACAACTCCAAACTACCGAAACAATGGACAAGAATGGTTCCTTCCTTGCTTCTGGACGTTTTCCAGTAACTACCAAGCTTTTGGGTTGAAATAAATGGGTAAGTATGAGTTTTGGTGTAAACTAATACTCTATTTGTTGTGTCACACATAGTATACAAGTACTAGGTCCTTTAAATAGCCAAAGCACTTGCTTAACTGCCCAAAAAACGTTCTCTCCAAGTTAATATCAAGAAATGATCGGACTCTAATGATTATGGGGAGTTAAGACAACAATAAATGCGAATTGTGTAACTGCAGTGCCAGAAACCGGATTGGTTTCTATGTCGACCGAATCGGTCACAGCTTTGACCATTAGCCCAGCCGGATCCGGTTGCGGGTTGCGACCGAGCGGCTGGGTTTTGCTCCTTTTGACTTTTTGCTGACTTTTCCCTTTACGCTTCGTTCTTTGCTTACGTTAATGATTTCCAAAGCCAAACTTGATCTTTCCTTGCTGTAGATGCTTCGAAATCACTACGCTTCCATATCATTGAGTCCACAAGCTTCCAATCTCAACTTCCTTCCTTTAG
This sequence comes from Chrysanthemum seticuspe, assembly GCA_019973895.1. NCBI lineage: Eukaryota > Viridiplantae > Streptophyta > Magnoliopsida > Asterales > Asteraceae > Chrysanthemum > Chrysanthemum seticuspe. Next base: position 151,518,649 of record BPTQ01000007.1, read on the forward strand.
ACGCTTCCAAATGTGCATAAAAACTTCATTTCTTCAATATTCGCAATACCTGGCTACATATACATACACAAGACGCATCTTTGCACTTTTGCAATAGTTATGAGTAAATATAGCCGAATATCATGCACAAAACTGACAATAACGCTACTAAAAACATGTTCATTTTAGACGTTATCAAATTCCCCCACACTTAAGCTCTACTCGCCCTCGAGTAGGTCAAACATTTGCAAAGATTGATTTCAATGGTCCATAACACCATGTTTCAGAAAATGTAACAATTACCATAAAAGATAATTATTATTTTGCTTATAATATGAGAAATTCTTCTAAAAATGAACCAAACACTATAGATAACATAACTAGGATACCTCACAAGTGGCTTTAAGATTTCACTCAACACTCATATATTGGTGGGTATATCACTCAATGCCTAGTCATGATCAATGCTTTTTACCATAAGCTTGTACAAGTATCAAAACAAAGAAAATAAATTCATCAAAGAGGTCTTTTATTCGGGTTATAACGATAAGGCTATGGGTTCATAATAGGTATGGATAAGGCATGGGATAGTTAATGAAATTGGTTTAAAATAAAATAAAATCAAGTCCAAACCTCCATGGTGCTAGTCATCATACAAACCACAATCCCGAAAAATGATTATTACTCCTCTTCTCATATCGATTATCAAATATATATATATCACGTCTTAGCACATTGGCTAATCGATAACTCAAACATACTTCATCTTCCTTCATCTTCATAATAATGTAGCACATTGGCTATAACTGTCAATATTTTTTTTTTTTTTTTTTTTTTTTTTTTTATTTAACACAGCTCCTTCATCATGTATCACAACTCCCCCACACTTAGTATAAGCATTACCACAAAAATACAAATAAGAAGTATGCATCCTTCGTCTTTGTCGAAATGGCACACATGAATGACAAAGTGTAACTAACTCATAATCATCAAAAACAATCCAATCATTCCAAACAACTAGCAACAAACCATTAGACTTGATAAGGGTTGGCTAAGGTTTAAAGGTGTAAAATATTTTTGTATTTTTCTGGATTTATCAAAAATGAAAAGGAATGGCTCAGAAGGTGTAACTAGGGGTATCTAGTGCTAAAAATGAGCACTAACAAAATGGGTCCATGTGGGTGGTTAACTAACCGATGTGGTCAGCTAATATATCATTAGATGTAAAAATGGAAGGCCATTTGGTTATTCCTAAAATGCCTCTTATCACTTGAAAATATTTAGATCACTCGAAAGTGATTTTAACCGTAATGCATAACTAGTACAAGTTCTAGAATCGACATAATCACCGGCACACTCATAGCAAATATAAAACAAAAGATGTTTCATACAAAAAGAAACCTCACAAAAATGTGGGAAAAAGGCTATTATGCATGCTAGAAAATGCTATCGAATCCAAAATGAATTATTTCAGTAATTTGGTTCAAATCTAAAAAATTTTCAAAAACCTCCTTTTACCATTGAAATCCCAAATTATGTATTTTAATTATCAATAACGCGCGAAAAACCATTAGACCATCAAGGGCGAATTTCTTCTAATCACTTGTATCCAAAAGTTATCTAAAAAAAATAAAAATGCGTATCATTTTCCTATTTTCTTCCCTCCCCCATACTTAAGTTTTGCATTGTCCTCAATGTAATGAAAAATGAACTTCAAAGTAAAGAAAATGGGAAAAAGAAATAGTTAAAAGATACCACGGAATAAAATATGCAATAAGCACATTGGGTCATTAGCAAGCCTGTGAGTTATCCAACTCGAAATATTTGACCATCAAGAAGCTTCCAACATATCCATCCTGCAAACAAAAAACTGCGACACGAAATGCACAAAACAAACAAAACTACTAAAAACTAGATAAAACCAAAATATACCAAATATCCTAAAGAAAATCAATCCAAAGATAGAAATAGTTTAAAACACATCATGACCATTGTTTTTGAAACCATAATTTCACGAATGACCCATAATCACTCGTCATCCTCGCTCATTTCTTCTCCTTCTTCATCGTCAAACTCATCATCATCATCACTTTCGGTTACATAGTTTTCGTCTATGATTTCTGAACGAACTCTCCTCTTTTTCTTCTTACCTCCAACTCCTGATGATGATCCTCCTACTTCATAACTTGTTCCTCCAGCTTCAGGCAATCGACCATATGGGGGTATTGGATCAGGAAACGGTGCGTACCCAGGATATGGATACGGATAGGGTCCAGGATAAGAAGTGTAAGGAAAAGGATATGGTGGAACATTTGGTGGATTGTAGGGTGGCAACTCGTAATTGGCTTCTCGAGCCATGTGTTGAAAAATAGGCATCGAATAATCATTGATGTAGTTGTTCCTTAACATCATCGAATCTCTCCACACATCCCTACATTGAATCTCATCTAGATGTTGGTTCCACTCTCCCCATCCTGAATCAAAACTACTGGACGTACCCATTTGCACGTTCTCCATTGGTATATTCCCTTGCTGTTGTGGTGGTTGCTGTTGTGGTCTTGGTTCAATCCATAACCCTACGGTTTTCAATCTCCTATTCAAAGCATTACCAAAACCTTTCGCAGTCCACGTTTCACTATACTTTGGCTCTCCACACTTAGCCAATTCCTCATCAACATAATACCCAAGATTCTTCGCCAATCTTGTCACCAAATGTCCTCCACAAATGTTACTGTTGCTCTTGATTCCCGGGGCTCTCCTAGACAAATATTCGGCTACCTGCCAAATAGCATTACCGTCCTTAGTTTCTTCCAGCAACTTCATAATCCATAAGTCCGGTTTCTGACATTTGTCCCTGCTTCCAAATCTATTAAATGGCCCGGTCACAATCAACTTGTGAAGTATCCTCATCAACGGATTCCTGATGGTTAAAGCATTCCTCCTAGCACAAGTAGGATCTCCCATTTGATTCCAATAAGCGGGAATACTAGGGTAATCTTTTTCAAACCTCCGAAGTCTAGAAAAGTGAGTTTCAAATAATCGATGATTTACCTCATGTGGCTCATACAAACCAAGAGCTACACCAAAAGCTGGCAATGTGTAAGCATGATCCCTACCACAAAGTCTAAACCAAATACAAATCTCCGACATCAAATTCCGAACATCTACTTTTCTTTCAAAATACATGGTTGAAAAGAATTCCATACACCATTCTCGGTAGACTTCTTCATTAACGCTGAATGCTCTTTCCCATGACAAATCATTGAACGAATTTCCATCCCCTGGATATACATAAGACGTTCGCATCATCCTTCTTAACTCGTCTTCACACTCACATTCGTTAAATAAATCCCAATCAATCACCCTTGGAACTAAACATTGCCTATGTTGTAACTTCGACAATCTTTCTCGAAAAGCATGTTTCTCTCCATCGGTGAGATTTTTGAATTTTAAATTAGCATTTGCTTCCTTCTTCACACTATACTTAACCTTCTTCTTCTCGTTTCTTTCACAAAACTTCGTAACAAGCGGGTTAATTGGAATTTCCTCCCCACTTGAGCTTCCTACAATAATTCTCTGTAGAAATCACAAAAATAAGATCATATAAGAGTGTTAGAACAAACAAAAAGGTTAGAGAACCCTCTAGGATACATTTCAAAATTTCACAAAAAATTCTCTCAGAAACCGCAACCGGATTCGGTTGGATCACCAACCGAATCGGTGTCCTATTTCAGGCAACAACCGTTCGGTTGCCATGCGCAACCGAATCGGTTGTGCAGACTGCATAAGAAATTTCACCTTAAAATCCTCAACATCTCGAATTTCTAACGCTCAAACCATTCTTAAATCGCATTCTATCATCCTCAATGATTTCCCACATCCTAGAATTACTCTATCTTGCTTCCAAATCATCAAACATCTAACATCTAAGAACTCATCTCATCATTCTTAAAAATCAATAGTTCTAATAGTGTAGCATCCATCACTCTTAAAAATCAAACATATCATTCAAAATGAATCACCAATTGTAACTTATCTCATTCCATAAGCATAACCCAATTAATTCCGAAAAATCTTATCATCTAAAATCCATTCATGGTGAATCAATCAATCAATCACTTATTGTAATGCACTCCTATATCAATCACTCACTCAATCCTAAAATATTACCACTTAATTCGAATTATAACAAAAACCCCCAAATTGGTGACCTAAAATCCAATTCGAATCAAATGTTCTAAATAAAACCTTAATTGAGTAAATTGAGTGTAATTGCTTACTTGCTTGGGTGCCATGATGTTATCCTATAATTCAAAACAACTTCCAATCTGCTCTCTTGGATGAATTTTTGCAAAACCCACCTGGAAAATTAGTGTGTGTGTGTGTTTTTGGAAAAATGAAAATTTTTTATATTTTTGGTGCAACCGGTTCAGTCAAGGACACAACCGATTCGGTATGCTTTTTGCCAAATTTGCTTTTTTACTTGTTTAACATGTTACTTAGGCATTTACCCTCCAAGCAACATATTTTTACTCAAAAATTCCTGTAAAAAAAATTCACACAACATTTATTCACCAAATGAAATTTTGAACAATCATTCAATCCAAAAAAAAAAAAACTCAACTCATCATATAAATGAACTAATCCAACTCAACTCAAACTCATAGTCATAATGTATTAAAACCAAATTACCTCAATCATAACATGAAAAATAAATAAGAAACAAAAATCCTAATGCATCAAATCAAAATAAAATAAAATAGTTCAAGAAATTCAAGCAAATGATTGCTTGTTATTACGGTCTTTGCCTTCCCTCAAAATTCCTCAAAATATTCTTGCCTAAGAATATCCTCGCTTTGAAATTTTCCGGTCAATTCTCGGAATGTTTCAAAAGTTTTAAATTTCCTCATAAATCTTCGTCCATCCGGGCATAATATATCAAACTTCACATGCCATGCCCCATCTCCGGCTTGCCTTTTGTAAGTTCCCAATCCTTCGGGTTTCCACTCCAAATTCTTAAGTTGCACCGGTAAAGATCCTAAAAAGTCGGTCAACTTCTTGTAAACCAAAATGTTTTTGAATGGGTTGTAGAAAGCTTCTATCGCAAATGCACGTTCCATTTCGTCCTCTATATCGAAATAAGGTGGAGTTAAAGGTCCGTACATTGGATTACCGTGGACATCACGTCCCACTTCAAAACAAGTTAAATCATCATTTGCATCCATCCATTCCAAATCTTCCATACCTTCCAAAATTGGTCCTCTTGGTCTTGGGTAGTATGTTTGCCTCGAAATTCCATCGTCAATGGTCATGGTGCCTCTTCCCATGTCTATAATTGCTCCACAAGTTCGTAAAAATGGCCTTCCCAACAATAGTGGTAAACTCTTGTCCACCGGAATATCCAAGACAAGAAAATCTGCCAAATACGGTTGGTAGCCAATTTGCACTCTTACATTCTTAACTTCTCCCATTGCCTTTGCTTGAGTGTTATCCGCCATAGTGAGCTTAGAATGATTAGGTTGCGGATTACTTAGTCCCAAAGTTTTGAACAATGGATACGGCATCACGTTAACACTCGACCCCGTATCAGCTAAAGCATAAACTGGTGTAGTTCCATTTACTTTGATTGACAACACAAAATTACCCGGATCCTTTTCTTTCCTTGGCATGCCTTTAAACAAAATTCGATCTCGATCCTCATCCATGAGATTCTTATCTTCCAACCTAGCCCTCGCTAGCATCAATGCATCCAACTTCTTTCGATAAAGCACATAGTCTTGGAGAACTTCAATAACCGGTTTCTTTTCATTGAGCTCTAGAGATTTTTGTTCTAGATTCTCTAAGATAGCTTCTTTTTGGCTTTCGGTTAAGGGTTTGATAGTATTAGTAGGTGACAATGGTGTATAATCATTTTTGGTGGTGGAGGTTGTTGTTGGGGTTAATTTATTTGATGATGGTTTCTTTCGGTTTGCTTTCCCCATTTTCACCACTTCCACATTCTTCTCCTCCATATTTGCACACACTTCCACTAGCATCTCGTTGATCCCTTTTCCTTCTTCCAACTCGGTTATGTTAATCCGCATCTCTCCCATACCAAAATCTACTTGACACTTGGTAGTGACAAGAAAATCTCTACCAAAACAAATATTTGGCTCATCCGCATTACCTTCCTCTAGAACAACAAAATCAGTTTCAAACATATGCCCATGAATATTGACCTTCAGATTTTTCACCATCTTTCTCCCATATGCCTCATAATCCATACGAACATGACCGATTTCGTCAAGAACCTCTTCCAAGATATAATTCTCTCCATACGCCATATTAAGCTGTGCATCCCAAGCACGTACTCCTTCCACTTCACAAGGTGTTCCAAATCTCATCATCGGTGAATCATACACCGTTGACGGTGCTTGTGTAAACACTACCACTCTTTTGTTTTTGGGTAGTTGAACCTTGTTTTCACATACTTCTTCCATATCACCCGTGTCAATTCCCAATTCTTTCTTGCTTTCCTCCAGAATTCCTCCAATCTTTTCTAATGAACTTCCCGTATCCTTGAACATGTCATCCAAAGTACGAAGGTATTCCGAGATTCCGCTCAAACTATCCATGTTACTAGACAACTTAACAAAGCAAAACAAATCAAATCCCGAATGATTAGCGTTAACGTTAGTAAAACAAGAACAAACTATAAAAACATATAATAAACAACTAAGACATCTAACAAAATTAAGAAAATCAAATAAAAACTCAAAACCTCAAAATGATAAAACTCGGCACAGAAACTCCAACCGGATTCGGTTGGATCACCAACCGAATCGGTTGGTTGAAAAATTCTAGAACAGAAACACGAACCGGATTCGGTTGCGGGTTGCGACCGATCGGTTTGTTTGAAAAATTTTTTTTTTTTTTTTTTTTTTTTTAAAAACAAATTTAATAATAATTGAAAGCAAATTAATGTCATTAAGGATGTACTAACTCTAGTTAATTAAATAAAACTCTTCATAAACTAATAATTAAATAACTCATTAACTCTAATTAAAACCAAAATTAAAACTAAAACTAAAACTAAATAAACTACTAATAAATCTATCATAAAATAAACTATAACTGAAAATAAGATACTCTTAACCATTACCATCAACTATAAAATTAAAATAAATAAAACTAGATTAATTAAATAACAAATGTAAAGAAAAGAAAAATAAATAAAATAATAAATCTAAGAACTGATTAAACCACACAATTACTCTAGAAATCAAAACATAATAAACTAAAAAAAATAGATATAAAATTCGAACCAAAGAAAAATTTCACAGAATGTCTAACCGGATTCGGTTGGCTAACCAACCGAATCGGTTAGTTTGTAACAAAAACCTTTTTTTTTTTTTTTCAAAGAAAATTACAGAAAAATCCCCGGCAGCGGCGCCAAAAACTTGATGTGCTCCGGTTGGTGCAAGTTTTAAAAATTTATAATCACGAATTAACCGTATAACCTTTTAACACATACGAGCAAGTATACTCGTCCGCAATAGTAACGTTTTGGTAAGTCGAGATCGTCCCAAGGGATTTTTGTTTTGAAATAGATTTTATTAAAAAGTTTCTAACAAGAAAGCTTGTCAAGGCTCTCTCGAATAAGTGTTCTAGTGAAAATACGAATCAATAATAAAAATATATACTTGTGTGAAGTCTCATAATCAACCATAGATAATGTTCATAAAGGTTTGGTGTATACTCTTATTATGATGCACAAATCATAAGCAAATGATTCCCCAACCATGGTATTTGTTTGTAAAAATCATTCTAAGAACAAAAACATTTAGGTAATCCTTTCGGTCCTTATCCCAATGATTATCCTATAAAAATTCCATTTGTTTGCAACATGCTCTCATTAAATTTGTTCTTACGAATCTTTCGACCCTTCGTGATGAAAACGTTCCTAGTCTTGTTTTAATAAGCAAAACATGGTGGATGTCAATCACCATATCCCCATACTAGTTTGTCACAACACTTTTTGGAATAAAACACAAGAGAAATCCTTTCGGTCCTTTTTCTTAAAACATGTTTTATTGACAAATCAATCCAAGACTAGTATTTTTCCAACAAACTCATTTAAACAAGATCATATATACATGCATCACATTTTGAGAACATTATTATGATTAATCACATTCCAACACACAAGTATAACACAAACTACTCCATGAAAACAATCATATCTAAACACAAGTCATAACAAAGTAATTCAAACAATTCAAGAGAATAGATTTCCATAACAAAGTTCATAGAATACCTAATCTTTTGTGATTACAAGAATTAGAAATCGTGGAATGTAGCAACCACGCGCCTCCAATCACCTAGGATCACCGCACAACTCCAAACTACCGAAACAATGGACAAGAATGGTTCCTTCCTTGCTTCTGGACGTTTTCCAGTAACTACCAAGCTTTTGGGTTGAAATAAATGGGTAAGTATGAGTTTTGGTGTAAACTAATACTCTATTTGTTGTGTCACACATAGTATACAAGTACTAGGTCCTTTAAATAGCCAAAGCACTTGCTTAACTGCCCAAAAAACGTTCTCTCCAAGTTAATATCAAGAAATGATCGGACTCTAATGATTATGGGGAGTTAAGACAACAATAAATGCGAATTGTGTAACTGCAGTGCCAGAAACCGGATCGGTTTCTATGTCGACCGAATCGGTCACAGCTTTGACCATTAGCCCAGCCGGATCCGGTTGCGGGTTGCGACCGAGCGGCTGGGTTTTGCTCCTTTTGACTTTTTGCTGACTTTTCCCTTTACGCTTCGTTCTTTGCTTACGTTAATGATTTCCAAAGCCAAACTTGATCTTTCCTTGCTGTAGATGCTTCGAAATCACTACGCTTCCATATCATTGAGTCCACAAGCTTCCAATCTCAACTTCCTTCCTTTAGACGCTTCCAAATGTGCATAAAAACTTCATTTCTTCAATATTCGCAATACCTGGCTACATATACATACACAAGACGCATCTTTGCACTTTTGCAATAGTTATGAGTAAATATAGCCGAATATCATGCACAAAACTGACAATAACGCTACTAAAAACATGTTCATTTTAGACGTTATCAAAGGTATTGTGAATTCCTTTCATTTCATCGGGGAGATCCAATACATAAGCTACTTCTCCAGTAAGTTCTATAATCTTGAAGGGTCCGATGAATCTTGGTCCTAAATTTCCTTTATGCTTGAACCTAAGAACGCCTTTCCATGGGGAAACCTTAAGCATGACCAAGTATCCTATTTCAAATTTGATTAGTCTTCTTCTATTGTCGGCATAACTTTTCCATCTATCTTGGGCCGCTTTAAGTCTTTCTCGAATCATCTCGATTTTCTCGGTTGTTGATAGAATTACATCCGTACTAGCTAACTCTCTTTCCCCTACTTCATCCCAACATACCAGAGTTCTACATTTTCTTCCATAAAGCATCTCATAAGGTGGCATTTCAATGTTAGCATGATAATTATTATTATAGGCAAATTCAACTAAAGGTAGATGATCATCCCAATTTCCCCCAAAGTCAATCACACAAGCTCTTAACATATCTTCTAATGTTTGAATTGTTCTTTCACTTTGCCCATCGGTTTGTGGGTGAAAGGCCGTACTCATATGCAATCTTGTACCTAGTTCTTCTTGGAAACTTCGCCAAAATGTCGAAGTAAATCTCCCATCTCTATCGGAGATTATAGAAATGGGTACCCCATGGCGTGCAACTATTTCCTTAACATATATCTTTGCTAACTTGTGAAAAGGCATATTTTCTCTAATAGGAATGAAATGTGCGCTCTTCGTTAAATGGTCTACTATTACCCAAATTGCATCGTGCTTTTTGGTCGTTCGCGGTAACTTTGTAACAAAGTCCATTGTAATCTTTTCCCATTTCCAAACCGGTACTTCCAACGGTTGTACTTTACCATACGGTTTTTGGTGCTCGGCTTTAACCTTCAAACAAGTTAGACATTTTTCAACATATTTCGCATAATCTCTTTTTATACCTGGCCACCAATAATCTTTCCTCAAGTCGTGATGCATCTTGTTAGCCCCCGGGTGAATAGAGTATTTCAACTTATGTGCTTCATCTAAGAGTAATATCTTAACATCACTACGGAAAGGTATATAGATTCTCCCAAACAGCGTTTTAAGTCCGCGACTATCTTCTTCAAAATGAGGGACATGGAAAGTGATACGCTCTCCTTCCCAATTCTCTTCTTTCAAAGCTTCCCTTTGGGCTAGCTTAACTTTGTCGAAAAAGTCGGTTGTAATAATCATTTGCAAGGAATAGATTTTAGTAACTTCACCTTGGTCCTTACGACTTAATGCATCGGCTATGCCATTTGCTTTTCCCGGATGGTATCAAATCTCACAATTGTAGTCCTTTAATAAGTCTAGCCATCTTCGTTGCCTCATATTTGAATCCTTTTTGTCGAGGAAATAATGAAGACTTCGGTGATTGGTGTAAATCACGAATTCCACTCCATAAAGATAATGTCTCCATATTTTTAGTGCAAAAACCACCGCTGCGAATTCCAAATCGTGAGTCGGGTAATCCTTTTCATGCTTCTTCAACTGTCTTGAGGCATAGGAAATTACCTTGCCTCTTTGCATAAGAACACAACCAAGACCGGAATACGATGCATCACTGTATACAACCATATCTTCTGTTCCTTCCGGCAAAACTAAAACCGGTTCTTCACATAACTTCCTCCGTAAGGTAGAAAAAGCATCATCTTGCTCCTTCCCCCACTCAAAAGGGACATTCTTCTTGGTAAGTCTAGTTAGTGAGGATGCAATCTTAGAAAAGTCTTGTATAAATCTTCGATAATACCCTGCCAAACCTAAGAAACTTCGTATCTCTCCCACATTTCTTGGAGCCTTCCAATTCATCACCGCTTCTATCTTTGACGGGTCAACCTTAATTCCCTCCGGATTAATAACATGACCAAGAAATTGAACCTCTTGTAACCAAAATTCACATTTCGAAAATTTTGCATACAATTTTTCTTTTCTTAAGGTTTCAAGAATCTCTTGCAAATGAACCGCATGTTCTTCCTTGTTCTTCGAGTAAATGAGAATATCGTCAATAAATACAATTACATACTTATCCAACATCGACCTACATACCCGATTCATTAGGTCCATAAAAACTGCAGGTGCATTCGTAAGTCCAAAAGGCATAACCGTAAATTCGTAATGTCCATATCGGGTCCTAAAAGCCGTCTTAGGAATGTCTTCTTCTCGAACATTCAATTGATGATAACCCGAACGTAGATCGATTTTAGAGAACCATTTAGCGCCTTGAAGTTGGTCAAAAAGATCATCGATTCTTGGCAAAGGGTACACGTTCTTCACCGTCACTTTATTCAATTCACGATAGTCAATGCACATACGCATGCTACCGTCCTTCTTTTTAACGAACAAAATCGGTGCTCCCCATGGCGAACTACTTGGACGAATAAAAACCTTATCTAACGATTCTTGAAGTTGGCTCATCAATTCTTTCATTTTGAAAGGGGCTAACGGTAAGGAGTTTTTGCTATAGGTTTAGCACCCGGAATGAGGTCAATGCGAAATTCGACTTGTCTTTCGGGTGGAACATCCAGTAATTCTTCCGGAAAAACATCTCGAAATTCATTAACAATTGGAACATTATCATTACTTGTCTTCTTAATACTTGTATCTACCACATGGGCCAAAAACGCACAACAACCCCGTGACAAGTGTCTTCTAGCCTTCATTACTGAGCATAACTTAAATTCTCCCTTCCTCTTATCTCCATAAATAACTATTTCCCGACCATTAGGATTAATAACTCGTACCATCTTTTAATTACATAAAATGGCAGCATTGTGGTTACTAAGCCAATCCATACCTATAATAACATTAAATTCTCCAAGCACTATAGAGATTACGTCGATCTTAAAAATACTATTATCTATTTCCAACTCTATACCATGAAACACATTAACTACAACTACCACTTTACTATCGGCTATTTCGACTTCAAGAGGTTTGGAGAGTTTAGATAGTGGAGAGATTAATTGCTTACTAAACCTTAAAGACACAAAGGATACACTAGCTCCCAAGTCATAGAGGACTCGAGCAGGAATGGAATTAACAAGAAGTATACCTGTAATGACATCGGGTCCCGACTTCGCTTCCTCTACTCCCATTTGGTAAACTCATGCCTTAGGTTTTGGGATTTCAACTTTTTCTTCCTTGACTGTCTTCACAATCTTACCATCATTTGTTTTTCGACTTGGACATTCATTCAATTTATGTCTAATTTGATTACACCCATAACATATGACCATTGGCTTCGTACATTCTTTACTCATATGGCTTAAAGAACCGCACTTGTAACATCCTGGCATGTTAAGTCTACATTTACCATAATGAAGCTTATGACACTTATTACATTGTGTCTTGCCTTGATTCCCTCCGGTCTTTCTGCCTAAATCAAACCTTGGCTTTTTACCTTCTGTATCCCCAAACACTTGCTTTCTCTTAACATCCTTATCTTCTTTACTCTTCTTTCTCATCAAGTCTGCTTCTCTCACACGAGCCCGGCTTAAAAGATCTTCCAAAGTACTACACTTAAATGGTGAGGTTACTTCACGGATTTCATCCTTAAGCATTCTTTGGAACCTATCTACTTTGAGCCTTTCGTTATTGTGGTACTCGGAGCAATAAGGAACCATATCATTAAATTTCTTCCATAACACGTTCACCATCTCGTTACTTTGTACAAGGGTTTGAAATTCTTCATGGATCTTGTCAATCTCTTCTGCCGGTGCATACTCCGAAGTAAATAATTCCTTAAACTCTTTCCACGAACACAAGTCCGACCAAGCCTCCCCTTTCTCACACACTTTCCCTTCCCACCAAGTTCTAGCGCTATCACGAAGGAAATTGATAGCGTAGACAACCTTCTTTGTCTCATCACACCCACTTGTGCGAAAAGCACCTTCAACGGCGATAAGCCACCTATTACAAGCTATAGGGTCAAGGGTCCCCGTAAACTTAGGCATGTCACATGCCGTGAAGTCATGGTAAGATGATTTATCATTCCTAGCTATCCTACCATGACCCTATTCTCTTTTGAGTTCCGCGAACTCTCTTTGCATTACTTCTTGGATATTAAGAGTGGTCTCTTTAACGAAATACGGCATGGATCTCTCTAATGCCTTACCTATCCTTTTCCTCATTAAAACATCTAAAGCCTTTACTTGCTCTTCCGTGAATCCTTCTAAAGTAGGGCCCTCCGAACTAGAGGAAGAGGAACTCTCCGGAATAATATCATTTTTGGTTGGACCACTTGCCGAAGATTCGGCACAATTAGAGGTAGTAGCCTTTACGGCTTTCTTTTGGTGGGGAGTGTCCATTTCTTCTTTACTGAAATTTAAACAAGCATTCAATTAAGCATAACCACCTATAACTTACGAAGTAATCATATTGCCCTTACATATTTCACCCTAAACCGCCACCTGCACAAAGCCTTAACGATCTTAAGTAACACATATGTGCCATCTTCTTATAACCACGGTGGCCAAGCGTAGTTATAAAAACATGTAACATATGTGCTCCTAAAATTATCAAGGAAGTGTACACGTAGCATAACTATTACTAACACATTTCACATGGCCTAAGTCTAGGAAATATCTAAGGTAAAGATCCTAAATCTCTTAGACCAAGGCTCTGATACCAAGTTGTTACGCCCCCAAAACGGAAATTCTAAAACTTTTTGAAATGACGTAAACTAAAATGACTTTCATGACCTTTTGACTAAACAATCGGAACTTGAACCGTGAAGGAAGAAAGACTTGAAAGGTTTCCTTTTTGGTTGAATTGTAAAGAGGTACTAAATATTTCATCCTGACGGGCAGACGCCGTCACTCACATTATGTGACGTCGTCCGCCCTTAATGGGATGTCAGATCATGAATCCACATTTAAGCCTGACGGCTCAGGGGCTTTATAACCCGACGGCGTCAGCTCAAAACGCGACGTCGTCACTCTTTAACTGGGACGCTGTCAGAAACCAAAATTAACCTGATGGCTCAGAACTATTTTAACCAGACGGGGTTACCCAATTAGCGACGCTGTCTGTAGCACAGACCTGCACAATAGTGAAGATTTCCTGCACTTAGACGAAACTTTTTAACACTCCACTTCAAAAATACTATCATGACCATATGTAATCTTCACAACACTTATAAGAACTATTACCATCAAATATTTTGACACTTAACATTCGAAACAAAGCAATTGACATTGCTCCAAACATCATTTACTAATAATTTGACCCATAACTATAAAGGTTTGACACTATTGATTTGAACCTTTAGGACAACATAAAATGTAATTACAACCAATACTGAAAGAAACACCATATGACCCGAAAATGTACCAAAACGTAACTTGACTCTTCGGGGCTTCCAACTTCAACACCTTGGTTCAGAAAGACTAGTACAACTAGGAGCTCAAGCATAGTCCATTCTACACTTGTTTCTTACCCTTATCCTCCTTGCTAGGACCTACAAAACATCATTAACTATAACGCAAGCGAAATGCTTAGTAAGTAAACGGGTTATGTGCAAGTAAGACTTTAATAATAAAAAGGGATTCATGGAGCATCTATAACACAAGTACATACCTTTAATTTGGTATTTACGCTACTTGAAAATATAAAAGCTATGGATCCAAGCTATTATTACAAGCTCCAACAAGCTATAACAACAATCAATAATTCATAATTTAACATAATACAACAATAACCCATATTACTTACCTCAAATTGCTCAATAGGAATTCTACCAAGTAGACCCACAACTCCCTTAAGCTTCCTAATCATTAATTAATCTTAATTAGAGACTATAATTAACAATTTCAATGAATTAGACATCTTCTATTACTACCTTAAACTTCTAAATTCAAAACCCTTATCATAAAGATTAAGGAAGATGCTTAATTGGTTTGGAGATATGAAATTAAGGATCTCCTAATCTTAATACTCACCACAACTAGTCCAAATTAGGCTCAATTGAAGGTTCTTGATGTCTTCTTCTTCTTCCTCCCAAAACCCTTTCTTCACCTCTAGGTTTCTTCAAATTTCTGGATATCTCTTGTAAAATATCATTTTCTTCTTTTATTGAATTCACTTAGTCCTAATGGCAACATTAGTCCCCCTATTTCAAGATTCTTATACATTGACCACAAAAGTTCCTAATTCTATTTTCTTGGTTGAAACCTTTAAGAAATATAGACATACTAACATAACATAAGGGATTAATACTAACATTTAATAATACCTTGGCGGGATATGGGTGTAACAATAAGCACTTCAAACTGCTTATCTCCTGATAAGTAACCATATAAGCAGGGGGAAAAAATTCGAACACCGACATAGAGAGTATTAATTTTACAAATAGTATCGGGTGTGATGATGGTTGGTGATAGTTTAGTTTTAAATTGTTGTCTGTTAAGAATTAACCAATCCTGAACACCCTCAGCGAAGTCGATTTTTTACAAATAGTTTGGGTTCATGCGCTGCAACATCACTACAACGAAGTACTCACAACTAGTTTTAAAGGAAATACATTCTTTTTAGTATGTTTATTAAGATAGTAGAGAAAGTATGCTAAAACGTTTTGTTTTTTTTGTTCGACTTGCAGATAGAGTGTGTGAAGAAGCAAGATCAGCTTCTAAAAGTGATGCAGGTTCTAACATGAGGCTATCATGAAAATTGATTCGGTTGGTGCACATGGAGTACTTTTTATGATGGTCTGACTATTGAGGGTGTCAAGCAAAGCCTTGAGAGGTAAATCTCATACCTTTATTATTACGGTTGCAAATTTTTAATGGTCCAATTCTTTAATTAAACTTACTAATCTATGCTACAGCTGTAGCCGACATACCCTTGGGGGTCTCAACCTTTGGCTATCGGCAAACAAAAAAGAACAACATATTCGATTTATGCCTTTTACCGACGTCGTGGTGTATTTGGGTTTTATGGCGAACATTTCAACGTCGTCTTGACGCCTGTCTTACGGTGCCGCTGCAAGTATGTGGTTTTTTAAGGTATAATCGAATATTTTTTTAACAATAGTTGTTTTTAAAAAACAAGTTCCATTCGCTGATTATATGACTTCATGTTAATACCCTTTTGATGTTACCTGTAATTTTATAGGTGCGATTGGGTTTCGTTTTTTCAAACTGCTTATCTGAGTATTTGTATATCATACTTTAGGGACTTACTAAACGTGGTGTCAAGAAACAAAATTTGCAGTTGTATCATTAATGACTGAAGTTCAATGGTCCCATCAGAGTGAATTTTTGGATATACGTGGCACACGTTGTCTTTGTGACTATCATGCTTTTAATCCAGGTAAATCAGTATCTTCCCAATACATCTATATTTATCATACCTCGGTCATGAGTTTTATGTGGTTTCATTTTATGTTGTTAGATTGGGCAAGCAATTGATGTGGTTTTGATGATACGTTTAGTGTTCACAAAGATCAGTTATGTTTCCGGGTCCATCCGAATGATAGATAAAAATATATTGAATGCAGGTGAGGTTAGTCTTAACTCTTAAAATAGTTTTTTTTTGGGTAAAAAAACTCTTAAAATAGTTATATGTTTGTAAAATGAAGTCAAAATATGTATTAGTTATTTCTTTTTGCAACCCCGAATAGATTTATTACATCTATGTTGTAATATACACAACCCTGAAAGCGACTGATGGTGTGTTTTTTTTAGTTCAGGACACTTGAAAAGTAACAGAGGCACAATAAATAATGATGATTCAGATACATCAAAGCGTTTTCAAGTATATACTGCTAAAAGGTACTACCAACACACTTTACAATCCACAACTGATTTTTGATAATCCAGCTTTGCTTATTTTTTAGCCTCATATATTCTTTAGTTACAGGTTATATGGATTACAGGTTATATAGATTACTGACGCAAGGTGGGGAATTCATATGTAATATATTAGCTACTGGTTACTATTTCTACTGTTATTATATTTCTACATGCTCAGAATTTCAGGCTCGAGGTATTTATGCATTGACAGATACACATGTCGGGGTGGAGATTGCAAGTGCTATTGTGGATAGGCAGACGCCCATGTATAGAAAGGCTTCAATAATATGTATTAGTGAATCCGGTAAAACATATTATAGTTATACATTGAATGACATTGAATATGTGCTAGATAATGATGCTTTTTTGTAACAACTACAAATACCATAGGTTGTACTATTGCGCGGAATAAAAAATGTGATGTAAATATAAATGTTGGTATCAAGACTTGTTTACATCTTAACTTTATAACATGTGTCTCAATGTTGTGTTAGGAATGGATATCTATGTTTCTAATGATATTGAGAAAGTTCATATGTTACCGGTACAGTGAAGTTCAAGGCAATTTATTTTCTTATTTACGAAAACTACCTATCTATCCTTTTCTAAAGTCTTCATTTGAGCTTCTCCCTCCTTTTGAAACATTATGCACCTACATATGCATTAAGATAAACTATAAATCTGATTATGTTCTACGTTCAGGGAAGTTTATTTACTTATAAATACACTAAAGTTGATTAAGGTTTTAAGTTGCATATGAGGTGTTTGATAAAATGTTTTAATGACATATTACAGAATGGTTGTATAAATTTAAAATTTAATTTTGCAGGTTCAAAGTGGAACATTGGTATTGTGTTCTTAGAAGTTCTTTTGACTACTAAGCAGATTTATTAAAACTGTTTTGGTCATTCCTCATAAATCCGGTATACTGTTTTTTTATTTTCAATTATTTGGTGTCGAATTTAAATAAAGTTGATTTATTTATATGCTTTTTTGTGTCGATTTCTTTTTTATTAAGGTTCAAGATTAGTAGTTTATGAGTTTAGATTAGTAGTTTTTGAGTTTAGATTGAATTTGGTCTGATAATGTTTTTGTGACCAACATGTTTATAATGTATAAATGAAGTTTTGTCCAAATTTAGAAATTAGTGATACAGGATTAAGGGTGCGATTGTGTTAGCTTAGATGTTGGGTTTATGATCTTAAGTGATTGTTGAAAAACTAGTAAGCTGAAAATAGGTCATAATCAAATTGTTTTGATTTGTATACGAAGCTTAATAAGGCTACAGGTCTGTATTTATTGTTTTGATTTGCAGACGAAGCGAAGAGGTGCCTGAAAGCTACAGGGTATCGGCAAATATTCTAAAGGGATGTGTGATTACCACTATTATACCAAAAAGTGATAGGTACACAACATATAAGTCTTTTTTATTAGTATTGACTTCTTCATATTGTAATAGACCGCACCACTATTGTACTACAATAGTGATTTTAATGAAAAAAGACCACTTACGTGAACGAAAGTACTCAATAGTGGAGGACTTTCTTACCGGATGAAATCGGATAGGGGGTATTGACTGCCTTTCTTACCTGATTGAGAGCACCATTATTTTCACTGTCGCACGTTGCAGTTACGGAAAGAAAGGCAGTTAAATAGCGGAGAACTTTCTAACGAAAAGTACTCAAATTCACACGTTGCAGTTACGGAAAGAAAGACAGTCAAATAGCTCTTGACGCTGCAAAATAATGGTGCTCTCAATTAGGTACATGTTAATTTTCACTCGAAATAATGAAAGAATAAATTAGTACATATCTATAGGGTGTTTGGGATTGCTTATTTAACTGTAACCATATAGGCAGTTACTGTTTTAATAGACCCACTATTTTATAATTTCACTCTAACATAAGCATGATGGAATTAGACAATTTCAGAGTAGATAAGCACCTTAAAATAAGAAATTGGAAACACACCGTTGATTTTTAATAATATAAAATAGCCATCAGTTAAAATACAGGTTTAGTATACAAGCTGCTTTAATAAGTTGTTTAGACGAGACTTTATTAGCAATGCTAAGTTATTAAATTTCAGAACGAATCGACCTCATGTTTTTTTGTTTGATCAATTTCAGGGAAAAGTGGTGGCAACAGTAAGGTTCCATAAGGATGACCCAAATGTGAAGGTCCATGGTTTTAGCATTCACCACAAACGTCATTTAATATTGGTGATTTCTACTGATTTTGTTATGGAGTCGAAACAGTCGTGTGGTTCTTGCTGCTGCAAACATCTCTTTCCAGGCCTGAATGTGAAGCAACCAGTAAAATCCAGTTTTATAATTAGATTAATCTTGGTCTGAAGATGCAAAGAGAGCGAGTGTCTTTGGAACTTTGTTGGTACATGATAATTCTTTAAAAATGCTTAGTTTGACATTGTTTAAGTTGTTCGCAACTTTGTATTGCTTTATAAGTGTAATCACAAATTGATTGGTTAATGTTATCAATAATTTGATCACAAATCTGGACTACAATTTCATTAACAACTTGAATTTTGAACAAAGAGTAATAGCTTTATGAGTACAAATTCTAAGATATGTGCATTATGTACATATGTTATCGTATAATATAAATCCGAAAGTTAGAAATTAAAGCAACTTATAGTCTATGTGTTTGTTGTGATTTGTGAATGACTACAGCTCATCAAGAAACATTGAAGGTAGAAATAGAAATCAAACTTTCGTGCTTCAACGTTGTCAACATAATGACCCAAAACAAAAACTCAATATAATATATTCAAAAGACACTCGTATTTTCACATATTGCCAAAATACATTGACAATAAACTACTATACTAACCATTGCACCTAAATAAACATTACCACAATTATTATGTACACCAATACATCATTTTCGCAGCAATGCACGGGAAAACCCGCTCGTTAGAGACTAATTTAGAATGGTGGTTCAATTCAATAACGGTGCAATAGATAGAAGTTTAATGAATGGCTTTCTTTTTGTTTAATTGGGGTTAAAGGTTAGAAAAGTAAAAGAACTTCTAAATTAATATTTAGATAATACTTTTCAAGTTTAAAATCATTTAATTAGATTATATTGCTTACTTGGATTTAATTAGATTATATTGCTTACTTTGATATATTTGAGTAATTACAAGTTTTGAAAGGACATTGACGTAATTATCATTTTTATAAGGATATTGATGTAATTTCAATGTTTTTGAAGAATATTAAGTACACATCTTTCACCGGTACCAACTTTTTTTTTTTTTGATTTTTTTTTATTTAATAATAGAACTTTGACGTTTAAATCAATGTTGCAAAAATCGGTCAACTCGGCCGATTAATCGTTAATCGGCCAAGTACCTTGTCGATTTTTGAAAATCGGTCAAAAAATCGGCCTAAGAAAAAAATCGACACTAAGCAGTCAAAAAATCGGCCAAATCGGCCGATTAATCGGTCGAATCGGTCAAAAATTGGCCAAATCGGTAAAAAATCGGCTGAATCGGCCAAATCGGGAATTTTAAAAATAAAAATAATTTAGGCATTCTACTTAATTTGGGGATCGTATATTTCACTTATAACGGACAATGGGCATCATAATCAGAATTGGAGCCTTTTATTGAGGTTTGGAAACATAGCACGCTTGGAATCGGTTAAGATTTTTAGTTTGGTCTCCAAAAATACCAAAAAATTGCAGGAAATGCCAATCCGATTAATCACTGATTAATCCCGACTTGACCGATTACTCGCTGCAGGGTGGTCGATCGCCCGACTACCGATTCACGATTTTTGCAACATTGGTTTAAATATTATATTAATTTAAAAAATATAGAAAATAAAATTTTATTTTATTTTTATCTCTCCTTATTATTTTGGGAAAATGTTGCCTAATAGTAACGAAGTTTGATAACTGTTCCAATTAAGTCACTCAAACTTTAAATTAACTGCAAAAATCATCAAGTTTCAATACTGTTTCATTGTTGTGTAAATGTTCAATAAAACTATGTTTAAGATATTTATATGTGCATTATTTTGTTGTACCTTTATAATAAATACACACCCTTTGAATTTCATTAATCTCAACCAACTTATTGTACAACCAAGTTATGCATACATGAGTGACTAAATTGGAACAAAATTCAAAGTTGATTACTATTTTATGATCAAAAGAAAGTTTGAGTGACTAAATCAGAACAAAGTTCAAAATTGATTACTATTTTATGATAAAAAAAAAAAAAAAAAAAAAAAAGTTTGAGTGACTAAATTGAAATAAAGTTCAAAGTTTCATGATTTTCTCCCTATCATTTTTTAAAACATGCACCAAATACAAATCCAATTCTAACCAGACCACAAACCAAACGCAGCCTAAATTAACAGTTGTAGACTTGTAACAATCATTATTAATCAATTTACTTCCAGATGTGGCAATTTAAAACTCAATGGTTAAATTTAGGTTTAGTTGGATAAATTTTTTTAATGAGATGAGTCTAAATGGGGTTTATTTATTTTAATAGATGGGTCTAGATGGGTTTATTTAATTTTAATTAATTAATATTGATGGGTTTAGTTGGGTCTAATAATATACCCACATGGGTCAAATACAATATTCACATGGTTAAAGTTGGTTGTTAACTAAAATTATAAAAATCACTCACAGTCAATTTTTATACGTTTTCTTACGTTTCCATACATTTTTATCATTTTCGTCCGTTTTTATACGTTTACATCCGATTTCTTACGTTTTTATCCGTTTTTGTTTGTTTTTATACGTTTTCGTCCGTTTTAACCGTTTTTACACGTTTTAGTCCTTTTTTTACGTTTTTGTCCGTTTTCCCATGTTTTTTTACATTTCCACCCGTTTTTTCATATTTTAGTCCGCTTTTCTACGTTTTATCCGTT
Source organism: Chrysanthemum seticuspe (assembly GCA_019973895.1). Classification (NCBI taxonomy): domain Eukaryota; kingdom Viridiplantae; phylum Streptophyta; class Magnoliopsida; order Asterales; family Asteraceae; genus Chrysanthemum; species Chrysanthemum seticuspe. The sequence continues at coordinate 151,540,447 of BPTQ01000007.1, forward strand.
TTTACACGTTTTCGTCTGTTTTTTACGTTTTCGTCCGTTTTTTACACTTTTTTTTTACGTTTTTGTCCGTTTTTGCACGTTTTCGTCAAGTTATTTTTTTTACGTTTTTGTCCGTTTTACACATTTTCATCCGGTTTTTTATGTTTTATCACTTTTTACACGTTTTCGTCTGTTTTTAGGTTTTTGTCCGTTTGTACACGTTTTCGTCCGAATTTTTGCGTTTTTGTCCATTTTCACACGTTTTCGTCTTTTTTTTACGTTTTCCCCCGTTTTTGTCCGTTTTTACACGTTTTCATCTTTATTTTTACGTTTTCGTCCATTCTTATACGTTTTTGCACGTTTTCGTCCGGTTTTTTACGTTTTTACACGTTTACGTCCGTTTTTCTACGTTTTCGCCCGTTTTTCACGTTTTCGTCCGCTTTTTTATGTTTTTCTCCGTTTTACACGTTTTCGTCTGTTTTTTTACGTTTTCGTTTGTTTTTTGACGTTTTTTACGTTTTAATCCTTTTTACACGTTTTCGTCCAGTTTATTTTATGTTTTTATCCGTTTTTTACATGTTTTCGTCCACTTTTATACGTTTTTGTCAGCTTTTAAACGTTTCTGTCTATTTCTTTTTAAGTTTTTGTACGTTTTCATCCGCTTTTTATGTTTTCGTCCGTTTTTACACGTTTTCGTCTGTTTTTTATGTTTTTTAAGACGAAAAGCGATGAAAACGTAAAAAAACTGACGAAGACGTACTAAAACGGACAAAAACGTATAAAAACGGCCAAGAACAAATGATAACGTATAAAAACGGACGAAAACGTAAAAAACGGACAAAAACATAAAAAAAGGACGAAAACGTATTAAAACAGACGAAAACGACTAAAAACGAATGAAAGCGTATAAAAACGGATGAAAGTGTATAAAAACGGACGAAAATGTGTAAAAACGGACGAAAACGTATGAAAACGAACATAAATGTAAAAAAACGGACGAAAACGGCTAAAATTGGATGAAAACGTACGAAAACGAATAAAAACCGCCGAAAACATATAAAAAGGGATGAAACCGTGTAAAAATAGACGAAAACGTATTAAAACTAACTAAAAAGTAAAAAACGGACAAAAACGTATAAAACTGATGAAAACGTATAAAAACAGATGAAAACGTATAAAAGCTGACGAATACGTATAAAAACGTATGAATACTGACGAAAACGTATGAAAACTGACAAAAACGTATAAAATGATGAAAACGTAAAAAAATGAATGAAAACGTATAAAAACAAACGAAAACATATAAAAATGGACGAAAATGTATAAAAACAAACGAAATCATTTTAAAACGGACAAAAACGTAAAAAAAAAAACAGACGAAAACGTATAAAATTGACGAAAACATATAAAAACGGATGAAAACGTGTAAAACGGACGAAAAACGTATCATAATTGACAAAAACGTATAAAACTGATGAAAACGTATAAAAACCGATGAAAACTTATAAAAATCGATGAAAACGTATAAAAACGGACGAAATCGTATAAAAACGGACGAAAATGTATAAAAACGTAAAAAGCAGATGAAACCAGACAAAAACGGATTAAAACGGATGAAAACATATAAAAACGTAAAAATACATACGAAAACGTATAAAAACTGACGAAAACGTAAAAAAAATGATATTAAATACTTTTTGTCTTTGTTTACAGTAATTAATTCATATGTTCCATGAAAATAAAAACAAAAAAAACTAGCAAAACCCAAAAAAAAAAAACCCGACCCGACTCATACTCATTTAGACTCATACACATCTAGATTCATCCTTCCAAGTGACCCATCTAGACCCATACCCATATAGACCCATACGCATCTAAGACCCAAGACGAGGGACGGAGCTTGAACAAATTAATCGGGGGGGCCAAAATCATTCAAACACAAAATATATTTCTAGTGTATTTTGCATTTTGTACATCTCTAAAATTTGGGAGGTGCCAACATGTAACTTAACATATTAAAATCTCATACTTTCACAAATATAGCATGAAACTAGTACTACAAGTCAAACTTTTGGGAGGGGCCACAACCCCATCCTGCCCCTTAAATCCTCTGTCCATGCCCAAGACTCAACCCAACGCAACCTAACCATTTTGCCACCTCTACTTCCTATCTATTGAGAAATAAGTTTGCAAGAATACAACAGTTCAAATGGAGGGCTTTTTGTGAAAGCCGGACTAGGGTTGTCCGTTGGACCAATCTTTTGTGAAATATACTCCAGCAACGACAAAATGGTTTAAAAAAATATACATGCACTTATAAAGTTTTAAAGACGAACAAAGTCACGAAGCCCAGTAGTCCAGAACCCTTAACCTTATGGTATGAAAGTGGGCCTAACTTTGGATGGACACTCTACGCCAGACCAAAGCCCTTTAGTCTTTTCGTTGATGCAAATCTTTAAAGCCCCATGTTATGGTCATCGTAACATTCACTACTTTCACCAAATTAACTACGAAACATTAGTTTTTTTTTTTTTTTTTTTTTTTAACGGAACTACCTAACAACAGTGATTATCGAACCACACATATAAATACCTCACTAAATCTATCTTATATAATAAAAGTATAAAACACACTTTTTAAATGACAAATAATTATTTTTCAAACATATCTTGCATCCCTTCCATTCGACAAGTATTACCTAAAAAAATTTAAAAACAAAATTGTGAACCCTATGAATTTTGTTTAAGCTGAGTTTAATTAACAATGTTTCTAAAATAAACTCATCATTTTCATAAAATCATTATTTTAACACATACGATTAAGGTAAGTGAGTTTTAAAATAGTATATATTAATATCAAGTTAATCAAATTTGGAAATGTTTTTTAATTACGATAAGTTTAAACGACATATATTGGGTTGTTGCTAGCCATTCTAATGTGTTTCTTATTTTTATTGATATAATTCACATTCAAGATTTGTTTTTATTTATGTTTATCCTTTTCTAAAATAATTTAATTTTTTTTTCCACACACATATAGGTATGGTATTTTCAGTTGACGACATATTATAAAACAAAATGGAGTTCAAAGGTCTAAAAATTTCTCTACTTTACATTCGTCAAGTCCGTATTACATGAAATTTAAAACTTTTGTAGATACAAGATTTTATATTACAAATTAAGAATATTAATTTGTTTTCATATAGAATTCCATGAGTAATGTCACATGAAAATTCATAGGGATATCGGATTTTTTTTCATCTCATTGATTTGCATTATAAATAACTTAAGGTCCGATTGGTTAACATTAGTGATGAGGTATGTCCTCTTACGGATACTTCGGAGGAGACAATCACAATTAACTCCAAATATTTCTAAGACATAACCACCCTGCTCAGAAAGCATGTCTACTCAGGAGGCATTGTCTACTCAGGAGAGCATTTCTACTCAGGCGGCAATGTCTACTCAGGAAGCATGTCTACTCAGGAGGCAATGTCTACTCAGGAAGCATTGTCTGCTTAGGAGAATGTGTCTGCTCAGGAGGCAATGTCTACTCAGGAAGCATTGTCTGCTTAGGAGAATGTGTCTGCTCAGGAGGTAGAACATTATCTCCATCAGAACTAGTACGCTGACAACTGACACACAATGTACGACGATGTACGAATAGCACAGGCGTCTGGTCCACAAAAAGCATGAAGACAACTTTGACCCCGAAGACCAAGCCTGGTGCTCATCAGCGCCTTATGTGCTTCCCCTAGAAGACAACTTAGCTTCCACAAGAGATATGTCGTAGAGCTAATCTCAGGTAGTATAAAAGGAATGGTTCACACACATGAACAAGGACCTTTTTCCCCACACACACTCCGATATAGACTTCTCTCCATCCTTACTTCACTTGCTACTTACACTTATTACTCACTTATACCAAGTACTTACTCTCACGCCGGAGCTTGCTCTCGGACTAAAAACCCGGGGCGAGCTGACGGTGTTCTCTCTTATTGCCTACAAGAAGAAGGAGTTTCCGCGGAGTCTCCTGTAGCTTAGGTTTGAAAAGCATCTACGAACTTTTGTTCAAACAATTAGGTTGTTCAAACTTTTTTTATTTACGGGTAACATTAGCGTTTGGTACTCTCATTTCCTTTATGTTATAGATTATAATTGTATAGAGTTAGGATCAAATAAGAAGAAAAATTAAAAGAAGAAAGATAAGAAGAAACTACAACCAAACTTTTCAGATGCACTTACAAATATTGATGCATCTCCCCTTAAAAATCTCACTCCAATTTGAATTTTGTGGCCACAAATTCTTCGTATTCTTCTCATTTGAAATCTTTCTTATTACCGAATCCCTTCCCTATAATTATTTATTAAATTGTACTTTTGGTAGCCTAAGACTATTTTGAAGGATAGTTTACTTGCTTCATGGGATTAACTTGTATTCCGGCCGGGAGCTTCTCAAGAGATGCAAGGTGGTAGGAAATCTTAAGGATATACTATGTTATGTGTTATCTTATATACTAAAAGATTCAGTGTCAAAATTGAATGCAAAGTCATCATGATTAATGTGGGTAGTGTTAGGGAACTTTTCTTTATGCCTCAACAAATGCGAAGTGAATGCAACCATCAATGGGGGATTTCTACAGGTTTTCAGTTAATCATCTTAATTAATTTACGCATTATTGTGCAATTACAACGCAGGCATGGGAATTTTTGGAGTCCACATTAGTCATACATAATTACATCAAAATCCCAGGATGGGTCGGAGGTGTATAAATATTGTGTTCATAGCCCAGGCTGCAGGCATCCCCACCTCCATTTGCTCTTCTTTATAATTGAATCGCTTCTGAATATATGGCAGACAGGTCCAGCTAGGCAGCTAAAGGTAAGACCATTAGGTCAGACATGCCAATTGAGGGAAATAAGCAACTTTTATTTTCATTGATGAACTGCAAGTTGGTGTATCTGGCACTATTGTTATCATGTTGTGCGGAAAATGGGATGTGAATGCTAAAACCGGCCGTTATTTGAGTACGGATTTCATTGTGTCTGATGGCAAGGCAACGTGCACCTTTGTTTTCCTGCAAGTTATTCAAATTGCCAGGCTGCAATATGCTTTTGTCAAATATGATTCACTAAATAGCTTTTTTTCTTTTGCAGGGTAATATTATGCATTGCACCTCAAAAGCTACGGTTTCTCATAGTTTTGTAGGCAAGTTACACAATGGCATGATTTACTCCATAAAAGATTTTACCGTGATACAAAATAAGGAATAGTACAGGGTTATCAAAGATGCTCAATACATGATTAAATTTGATGGGTCCACGGCGGTAAGGAAAGTTGTGATCAAGGCAGATGGTTTTGTCAGGAATCCATCTCAATTGGTCCCTTTTGAGAGCACTGAACCAACCAACAATAAATTTATGATTGGTAAAGACATTTTGCTAGAATATTTAGTTTTGATATTGAAATTATACATACTGTTCTTACTATGGTACACTATACAGATGTTGTAGGTTACATCACCAATGTTGGCAGGTTAACTTATCAGAAATAGAAATCTTGATTTCTGTCTTGCCAATCAAAGGTATGTTTAATTGTGTATGGTTGGTCCAACTAGTCAAATATGCCTAACCACATGTTTTGCATTGTGTTCCGTCACCGGTGGACAATCATTTAAGGTGACCCTATGGGCGAGGCTTTGCGATGTGTTGGTTGAAAAAAAGGCGAAACATACAGGATTGTGTGTCGTGATCCTAACTGCGGTCAATGCTAAACACTATAATAGTAATTGTCCAACCCACCTAATGTTTTCATAATGTTTAAACCATACAAGAATTGACTTGGTATTCGTATTTACCTTTCAGATAAGCTCTATTTGTCAAGTAGTTCGTCTACGCAGATTTTGGAAGATGATGACATTCCAGCCCTAAGAGAATTCAAAAGAGGCGTGAGGTATGCACAGTTACATTTTTCATGCACATTTAATAATTTGTCACACGGTATCGATTATCATTAATGGTGCATGCAGTGGTATGAATCAAAGGAAGGAGACTATACCTGTTGATCACTCTGTACCAAAGCCAGGGACACTTGAGAATGTGCTGATGTGGGCAAGGAATAGGAGAAATGGTGTAGTTATCTTCCAGTCTCATACTTAGTGAATATAATTATTGTCCCGCTTCTTCTATTAATATCCTTCGTTCCTTTTCAGACATCAACCTTCCATTGCAAGGTAAGGATCAATAATGTGATAACCAGGAAGGGGTGGAATTATCCATCATGCGGGGGTGAGAAATGCAAAAAAGGCCTGACCAGGCAAGACGGACAATTTTGGTGTGAATCCTGCAATCGAGCCACCGGTTACCCGGTTATAAGGTTGTGCAAGTTTTATGTTTGTAAAAACTAGGTCGTAATAACAGTTGCAATGAATTAATTCTTACCTTTTATGTGTAATACCGGTTGCGTAGGTACATGTTAGAGCTTGGTATCTCGGATGAGACGAAACAGACGGTTGTTGTCCTCTTTGACAAGACATGAACTGAATTGGTTAAGCATCCAGCGGATTCACTTTTTGGGACAGATGATGAGGTACATTAATATTCATTCAGATAAATTCAATTATTATGTCAAACTTATTCCTCTCTGTGCAGGATTCAGTTGATCAAGCTATGCTTCAACGTGCTATTGCCAATATTGTGGTACTACACACACATTGGAGATAAAGACTCATACTTACTATGAACATGGGAGTTACGAGAGCTTCACATGTTATGGGATTTGCAAGGACGAAGATACAGCTGAAAGTGCAACCTCCACCACAGTGGAAAACAGTTCTCCAGTAGAAGCTCCTACCCCGACATCGGTTTCTGAAAACAACAAAAAAGAGTAAGGAAACTAACCTACTGTTCATGTGCACAAATATTTTACGATAGGTTGTCTAACCTGTCATTGTCGTCTGTATAATTTAAGGGATCTACCCGATATGCCGGAAACTAAAATAGAAGAGGTGAATGTGGCCGAAACTATTTCTACTGAAAAGCGCCACTTGAAGAAATTATCTAATGATTCATGTCTCTCTACTCCATCAAAGCCAGCTGAGGAAAAACCACATGAAAGGTTAGGCAATGATGTATCTATTTACATTTAACGAAAGTTTATAAGTTAATCAATCAAATCTCATTAATGGTTGGCTGTTAAAGGGGTGAACTTGAGGATTCAGAAACTAAAATAGATGAGCCGAAGAAAACACGAAGGTTTGTATGGCAGAAATTTGTTTTGCAATTGAAGTATAACCTAGCATGACAAGTAATGTTTTTGTATTTTAGGTATGTTATTCAGGATTCAGGGTCGGATAAAGAAGAGATAGAACATACCAAAGATGGGGCAGTTGTTAAAAAGAATATCAAGAAACGGAATATTCGAAATTGTAACATATGAATTTCTTAACTGCTATGTTTCTGTTGTAATTAATGCGTGTTTTACGGACGTAGGCTCTTTATTGACGTGCCGGAACACCCCACAGAGGAGCAAACTGAAGACATCAAAGGGAGATCTTCTAGGAGAAGGGTTAAGAAGAAGTGGGTACCTAGATTAAATTTACCCATTGCTTTGCTATTGTGTTACATCTTGACTGGTGATTTTTTCCAATGATTTGTCAGGGATACTGATCCGGCACTGGCTGCAACGTAAACATCAAACAAATAAGGCCTTTGTAGCAGTAAGCAAAAACTAGGACGTATGAAGTGAAGGATTTCATTAATAATCAGTTGTAATAAAATGGCTCATTATAGTTGATATGATCTTGAAATTGTGTTTTTTTCAGTATAGGTCGTATTCAGTTAATGGTTGCCAATTGCTTGAATGGAGCACGTTAATTTCAAATTCATTGTCTGCACGATATGAGAAACTTTGCCATATTTGAAAATGTTGATACTTTACACAAACAAATCTACCAAAATACCACAAGTATTTATTATTACTGAAATATAAACCTAATAAAGTTTACCAGACAACAACTACACATACAGCTGCCCAAATTACTACATTTTTGTTTGTTGGAATCACCCATAAACTATATTTCAAGTGTTTGTAAACAATATGTAATAGTTTGCTTAATTAGGCTTTTATGTTTGTATTAAAGGCAAGGTCTATGTAGAAAGCCCATAAGCCTTGGCCCAAGCCCAATAAGGAAGGAAAGGAACATGTAGTGTTGCCCTAGTCCCTTCCCCTATAAAAGCACTTGTAAACCTTCACTTGAAGGTTGGTTGTTCACGTTACAATATCATCTACGCATAAACTTTCTTTCATTTCTATACGTGTGTGTTTGTTAAGTGTTCATCCGATCACCTTATCTATATTTCTTACATATTGATGCTTGTGTTACAATATGGTGACCTAACAGTGGTATCATTCGTCATCTAGTTGGGTGAAACACTTTTGTTTTGAAGTTTTTTATCTATACGCGTGGGTTTTGTGTACTAAACTTTCATACGCATAAAAGCTCAAATTTTTACACTTAAAACTCAAGATTCTTGTGGTTTTAGGTTTATTTGGTGTTAAAGTTTTTGTTTTTTGCATCAAGTTTGAAACTTTACGTGTGTAGAATTGTTTTTGGGCTTGTTTTTGTACGTGTGGTACTGTCTACGCGTAAGGGCGAAAGTGGATTTGGATCATCAAGTTTCAAACTTTATTATTATTTTGGTGATATTGAAGCTATTTCATCATTAAAATCAGGTTACAAAACATTTTTGAGCATAAAATCAGTTTTGGTGCATTTTTGGTACTTTCTACTCGTAACAAAACCCTAGTTTTACTCGTAAGCTCAAGGTCTACGCGTAAGCAGCAGTCTACGCGTAAGAAATTCATCATTTGATCTTCAGTGCTGTTGGTTTACTCAGTGTTTTCTTGCTTGGATAAGCCTGAAAACACTTCGACTTTGGATATCTTTTACACTGGTATAAGTGTAAAGGATTTTTGGGCCAAACCCTAGTTTTACGCCTAAGCTTAAACACTTACGCGTAGCATCTTTCTTTGCCTAAGCATTTTCTTACGCCTAAGCAAATCTTACGCTTAAGGATTCTACTACTAAGTCTTTGGTTTACGCCTAAGCTAAGTTTTCCTCAAGTTTACGCTTAAGCTTTTACTACGCGTAAGTTATCTTTTACGCGTAAGTTGGGTTTTACGCATAAGGTACTTTCTACACCTAAGCTGGTTTCTACGCATAAGGTTACTTCATCAACATTATTTCATTCGACTACAAAGATCCATCATCAACACAAGTTTCAAGATGTCTCAACCACCATACTCTAGCTACTTTCCTCATGAGTATCCTCAACAACAACAACAACAATTTTATCAACAATATCCTCCACCATCTCCACAACAATTGCAACAATTTCAACAACAATTTCATCACTTTCCTCAAGGAGCAAACCCTCTTCCACCACAAATGGTTCCACCAAACCCTCGTCAACAAGCACAACATTACACATACTTTCAAAATCAGTATCCCGCCAAGTATGCTATGAATGTTACTACACCAAAGGAATAGTCTTAGTTTGCAAAGATGTGTGAAGCTTTAAGTAGCCAACAATCCATTCATGAAGTTGGATCCCTTGACAGACCTCCAATGCTCACTCCCGGAAACTACGATCAATGGGTGATAAGGTTCTTTAGGTTTTGTGATCTAAAGAAGCCACATGAAAAGTTCTTGAAGAAGGTCATCCTTGAAGGTCCTTTTCAGATGCCTACTCTCATTGTACCCGGAGATCCGAATGCTAATCCACCAAGAGATGATATTACCAACGTTGTTGGTCTTGATCAACTTACCACTGATCAACTTCTTCACTTAGAAGTTGTTGAACTTGCAATGCAATATATCCTTTTGGGATTACCCAATCCGATACTTCGTAGTGTTTGTAGGATCGATATATTTATTGTGTTTGATGATTCGGGTGGTATTGGATGATCAAAATACATGTTAAACATTTTAGAGAGAGAAAGTAGAGAGAGAGAGAGAGGGTGTTCTTGCTAGAGGTTTACACAAAGGAAAGGTTAGATTGAATGAGAAGCACCACCCCTTCCATGGATGGAAGGGGTATTTATAGTTACAAATACACGACCTCCTATCGGCCTGTGGATCAGGCATACAGTGGGTAAAGACCCGTCCTTCCTCCACGGTGTTACACTACGCTAAACTAAACTAATAACTAACTAATAAACTGATAAATAACGTAACTAACGATATGTCTACGAGCTAACTTATGCTAGATAATATTTGGGGTGACCGACACTTTACTTATGGAATTTCCAATTCCTAACAATCTCCCCCTAAGGGAGGTCACCCCATGTTTTACATTTCGAATCCTAGCATTCTGTTCTTGACTTTGTTCTTGAGCTGTAGACTTCAATTCTTCAATTCCGCAATCTTTGTGCTTTAGCAGTGATTCTTCAAAGTCCGCACTGATTTGTACTTTTAGTAGAGGCCTTTAACTGATCCACATCTTTGATGCTCTTCGAGCTTTCTTTGAGATCATCAGCCACAGTAAATCTATGGATCACCCTTTATTGTGTTGCCATCTTGTGAAGTTGTGACTTTTGGACCAACATGCTCACACTTTTGAATCATGACATCTTTCCATCAGAGTAGTGGAAGCTTTACTGGCTCATGATATTTGCAGCAGCGTAGCAGAAACATAGTATAAAAATATCAGAGCCAGGTTTTGTAGATATGCACCAGTCATGATTTCTTCAATTAAGTGTGGATGCTGTGAGCATGTGGCTTTGGATTGACTCCTCAATTCTGATCAGCTGCAACCGTCCAAATGTACCTGCAAACAACAGTTAGCAATAAAACACACGAAAGTGTCGTTGATCACTTTCGTTGAATTGAGGTACACGGCCCACGATTCCCCGTTGATCAGTACAAGTACTGCCTGTGATCAGGTAGAGTTCCGAAGAACCTCCTTGACAGGGTTTCGCAGCTGTTCTAGCTGTTCTCAAACCGGAACGTCTCAAAGAAGACAACACGGAGTGAGTGAACCGGCGAATTGAGATTCACTGATTGATGAAAAATGATTTGAAAAACAATCGCGTATTGCTTAGAAGAAAGAGTTTTGCAATACGACGAATGTTTTATGAGAAAGATCAATTTTCAATCAGAAATACTTTTTGTATTTGAAAATAGTACACATTCAATGTGCTAGAGAAAAGAAGAGATTCGCACATCGAATGGTTTTTCCAAAAGTACTTTTTCAATCAGAGATACTTTTTGTATTTGAAATATGAATACACATTCGACGTGCTAGAGAAAAGAAGATTTGCACATCGAATGGTTTTTCCAAAAGCATTCGTCAATTCCATTCTTGGACCAAGGTTGATTCAAGATTGAATCTCCCCATCGTTTCTATCCAGTTGTCACAAGCTTGATCTTACGAGAAGATCTCACATGTCACCCACCAAGAGCTTGTTTGATGTTGGCTCTAGAAGGATTTCCATCTTCATTGTGAATATTTATGCATATCACTCAGATGTTCTGGCAATACCACAAGGATAATGCGTAGGACTCATAAGATATAATCTCTCTTTCCACATAGTGTGAAATAGAGAGTCTTCATTGAAAGTGTCCTAAAGAGATTTATAAGATGATCTCGTGGCTCTAGACTCAATTGTGCATATTTGGTTCCTATGCCGGAGACTAGGGAGAGGGTCTCCTTCTTCAATATCAACAATCTCTAAGAGAAAGTCGATAGATAATGTGTAACGCCCCGACCCCACAAGGGTAAAGGAATCACAAGTAATGGTGTCATATCAAAGCAAACATATAAACCAAAAGAAATCTTCAACATAAATATGGAAATAATCCAAGTCAAAAGACTTCAATACATAGGTCCCAGCGGAAAATAAACTCCAAATGAAATGTCTAAAACATAAAGTCTAAATGGCATCATAAGATCAAAGCTAAATCTCTAAGGTAAGTCCACTCAGCACTCATCCCAAAGCAATACCCAGCTCCAATGCTTAGATACCTGCCGCGGAAGAAAAGAAAAGTGCGGCTGAGCTTCAGAAGCCCAGTGAACAGATATACAAGCAAAACGAATACGAAACGAGAACGAATACAAAATAAAGTGAAAGAAAACAGTGAAGTCATATTCATTTCAAAAGATAATTCAGAATATACGAATAAGTTTTATAGCTAACTACCTCGAACCCAGACACATATGCCATATCAGAAACATATCATAATCACATAAGGCAACAATTGTAGGGGAGACCTACCAGAGTTATGAAGGACGTGCATGCACGCAGCATCAATCATCAGATAACATATAACAGATAACAGATAATATATGGCATATAACAGATCTAGGATGCATCCATACGCCCCACAGACAGATATTAATAATATAATTCAAATTGAGCTCATACAGATAACAGATAAGGGACGTGGCAGAACATCACTCTACTGCCCTAGAGTCATGTCAGAAGTGCATTTGCTGACACGGACATGGAACCCCCATGACTAGTTAATAATTGGCTCGGGTGTCAAACTATCAGAGGTCAAATAAGAATGTCATAACTGACATAGATCATATTTTATCAAATGTTTAATCATGTTTTCAAAATCAAAGTCTTCATATCATATAGTTCAAAATCAAATGGTTTATGATTCAAAAATCAAAGTTCAGATAAGCAACAGCTCAAATAGACACATTAGGGTTCATAGCAAAGGCTTAGGAAATCCTAATATGAAAACGAAAAGAAAACGTATACGAAACCTTTACTGAAAAGGTCAGAATATCCGTACCTTATTCGAAAACAAAAGATCACAAGTCGAAACAGAGAAACAAAGAATTACTCCTTCTTCACAGAACCTATATACATTAATGTCGTATATTATTAATGATTCCATAATCGTCAAAATGATCCTTTAATATTTTAGGGTTTCCATAATTAAATGAGACTTAAATGTTTTAATATTAATATCGTAAATTAGGGTTTATATATCTTTTATTAAAGTTTAGGGTTTCTCATTCTTTAATGTCTCATTAATATGCATTAACTTACATGTTACATCTTTTAATGACTAGCTACTTAACCTAACACGTCACATAATACTCTTTCCTTTTTATGTTTCACCATACACGTTTATGATTTTATGTGATATATAAGTTACTTATTACTCATATTACTTACGCATTTACTCTATTAGGGTTTAGCATAACTTACTAAATTAACATGTCAAAACTAGGGTTTACGTTAATATAACCTTTACTTAATTAATGTATCTTCAAATCTTATATGTAACTCGATTCCAATTAGGGTTTAACACTAGTCTTAGCTCATCTTCTTACTTTACATATTCAAGTTATTAAGTTATATTCATTATTCGAAAACTAAACATGGTTCGGTCCAAAACTCATATGGTTCGGCCATTATTAAAACGACACAAACATAACTCGATTCATTATTACATCTTACATATCCAACTCTTAATTAGTCACTAGGTTAACTTAGTTAGGGTTTCTCTTGTTTCGGTTCACACCTCTCGGCCACAAAAGAAAAGAAACAAAACGTGACGAAACAAAATATAACTTGACATATACATGCAAAGTACGTTAAAGGAAGACAAATAAACGATATACCTTCACTTGATTGAGCAAAATCGACACCAAGGGTGTTTGTCTATGCTCGGCCGAATAGGGAGAAAAAGAAAAAGAAGAGCAAAATAACTAGGGTTCCAAACTTATGATTATGTATGGTATATATAGTTGTAGTATTTGAGTTAAACTAGGAAAGTAATTGGGTTTGGGTTTTGGGTCCAACCGAATCACCATCACCACGCCACCATTGGGCTTCGGCCCTTGGCTCACGAACACAAAAATCACGGCCCAAATCATTTACGAAACTTTAATTCTTCGTCGTACCAAAATCAATTACGTAATATATTTTAGTTAGGGTTTTTAAATATTCGCAAGTTAATCTTTTAATTTCTTTAAGTGTTATTAATATATTTTACGTATTTTATAATTTTTTTTTAATTCCAAGGGTATTTTAGTCTTTATTTGGATTTTAAATTTTCAGGTTTTACAATTCTTCCCCTCTAAAGAAAAATTTTCGTCCTCGAAAATTGAATGAAACGAAATGAAAAAGAAAACGAAAACGAACTGAGAACATACCAAACTATTCAAAGAAATGAGGGTAACTAGCACGCATCGACTCCTTGGTTTCCCAAGTAGCCTCACGTCCAGGATGATTTTTCCACAAAATCTTAACGAATGGAATAACTTTATTCCTCATAACTCTTTCTTGTCTTTCCAGAATAGCTTCTGGTTCTTCAGATAAAGACATATCGGATTGAATTTGATAAAACGGATAAGAAGCAACGTGTAACGGATGATAGTTGTATCCCCTTAGGAGTGATACATGGAAAACGTCATGAACATGCGATAACTGAGGCGGAAGTGCTAAACGATACGAAACTTCTCCTATTCGTTCTAGAATCTCAAATGGTCCAATAAATCGAGGACTAAGCTTGCCCTTGATTCCAAAGCGTTTCACACCTCTAAACGGCGAAACTTTCAAAAACACACGATCTCCAACCCGAAATTCTAAATCACGACGATGCTTATCAGCATAACTTTTCTGACGAGACCTAGCTTCCTTCAATTTCTCTCTAGCCACAGCTACTTTCTCATTAGTGATCTCGATCATTTCCGGTCCTTCAATCAAACGCTCACCTACTTCATCCCAACAAATAGGTGCTCTACATTTCCTTCCATAAAGAAGTTCAAACGGCGCCGCCTTAATGCTAGCATGCCAACTGTTGTTATAAGCAAACTCTACTAAACACAAATATTCATCCCAACTGCCAGTCCATTCTAAAGCACAAGCCCTTAGCATATCCTCTAAGGTCTGTATAGTCCTCTCTGACTGACCATCTGTTTGAGGATGAAATGCCGTACTAAAGTTAAGTCGAGTACCCCAAGCTTTCTGCAAACCCTTCCAGAAACGAGAAGTAAAACGCGGATCTCTATCGGACACAATAGATGTCGGAGTACCATGAAGTCTAACGATCTCTTGCTGAAAAATCTCCGCCAATTTACCAATACCATAATCCTTCCTGATTGGCAAGAAATGAGCAGACTTGGTTAGCCGATCAACAACCACCCAAATCGCATCATGTTTCTTCCTAGTAAGAGGTAATCCAGTCACAAAATCCATAGATATCTTATCCCACTTCCATGTTGGAATATCCAATGGCTGTAACAATCCACTAGCCTTCTGATGTTCAATCTTAACCTGCTGACAAATCATACACTTCGACACAAACGTCGCCACATCCTGCTTCATGTCGTTCCACCAAAAGTACTGTTTCAAATCCCTATACATCTTGGTAGAACCAGGATGAATAGTGAAAGGAGAACTATGAGCTTCAGTCATAACTTTCTCACGAAGTACCTGATCATTGGGAACACAAAGCCTATCTCCATACCATACAATACCGTCATTATCAACCTTAAACTCCGTCTGCTTACCTTCTTCAACATTTTGCACCACGGCCCACAGCTCACCGTCATCTTTCTGAGCTTCTTTAATTTGCAGTATAAGGTTCGACTCCACCTTCATACTAGCCCAGTATCCATCAAAACCTCGTACACACATCTCAACATCCAAAATCTCTAAGTCACGCAAAATCCTAGGCTCAATCTTGATACTCGCAAGAATGCCTGATTTCCGGCTAAGTGCGTCAGCAACTACGTTAGCCTTACCTGGATGGTACTGAATGTTGGTGTCATAATCCTTAAGAAGTTCTAACCATCTTCTTTGTCTCATGTTAAGTTCCTTCTGAGTGAAAATATACTTGAGACTCTTATGATCAGTGAATATATCACACGTCTCTCCATACAAGTAATGTCTCCAGATCTTCAACGCAAACACCACCGCAGCTAACTCAAGATCATGAGTTGGGTAATTCTCCTCATAAGGTTTTAGCTGCCTCGAAGCATAAGCTATTACCTTCCCATGTTGCATCAAAACACAGCCTAATCCTTTCTTAGATGCATCGCTGTAGATTTGAAATCCTCCTGAACCAGTTGGAAGAGTCAAAATAGGAGCCGACACCAATCTCCGCTTCAACTCTTCAAAACTCTTCTCTCGTTCATCCGTCCATACAAACTTTTCACCTTTTCTCATCAGTTGGGTTAGGGGTAGAGCTAAGCGAGAGAAACCTTCAACAAAACGTCTATAGTAACCAGCAAATCCAAGAAAACTCCTGACCTCAGTTACTGTCGTAGGTCTTGGCCATTTAGTGATAGCCTCAACTTTAGACTGATCCATGGTTATACCATCAGCTGATACGATATGACCAAGGAAAGCAACTTGTCTCAACCAAAATTCGCACTTCGAAAATTTGGCGTACAACTTCTTCTTCCTCAAAATCTCCAAAACTATACGGAGATGTTCTTCATGCTCTTCTTCAGACTTAGAGTAAACCAAAATGTCATCGATGAAAACAATAACGAACTTGTCGAGAAACTCATGGAAAACACGATTCATCAGGTCCATAAACACAGCAGGCGCATTGGTCAAACCAAAAGGCATAACTAGAAATTCGTAATGACCATATCTGGTACGAAACGCGGTCTTAGGAACATCTTGCTCCTTCACACGTAACTGATGGTAGCCAGACCTCAGGTCGATCTTCGAAAAGAACTTAGCTCCTTGCAGTTGATCAAACAAATCGTCTATACGCGGCAAAGGATAACGGTTACGAATAGTAATACGATTGAGTTCACGATAGTCGATACATAGACGCATGCTTCCATCCTTCTTCTTCACAAACAAGACAGGTGCACCCCATGGAGAAACACTGGGGCGAATAAATCCACTTTCTATCATCTCTTGCAGCTGTTCCTTCAACTCCTTCAGTTCTACAGGTGCCATATGATACGGAGCCTTCGAAATCGGTTCAGCACCAGGAATTAACTCAATGCTAAACTCAACTTCTCGAGCTGGGGGAAGTCCAGGGAGTTCATCCGGAAAAACGTCAGCAAATTCGCAAACAACCGAAAGACTATCAATGTTTGGACTCTCCAAAGATGTGTCCTTAACAGATGCTAGAAAACCTTGGCATCCATGAGCAATCATGATCCGTGCCTTCATAGCGGAAATGAGCTTAACAGATTTAAGGGGTTGAGAACCATGATAAACGAATTCAGGATGTTTTACGTCTCCAAAGATCACCGTTCTAGCATGGCAGTCGATTGAAGCTCTATGGTAAGCCAACCAATCCATGCCTAGAATGATATCAAAGTCGACCATATTGAGAGGATACAGATTTGCAAAGCGAATACGATCATCAAAACGAAGAGGACACTTAACATATTTACGATCAATGATCACATGATTTTTCATAGGCGTAGAAATCGATAAGTGATTTGTTAACGGTTTGGGCTTCATATTAAGTTTCTTAGCAGATGTGATAGATATAATGGAGTGTGTGGCGCCAGTATCAAATAAAACGAAGACAGCAAAATCATCAATGAAAAGAGTGCCCGTAATGGTACCTGAAGTTCGCTCCGCCTGGTTACGAGTAGTAGCATAAACACGTCCAGTAGTAGTCGGCGGCTTGATGTAGTTTCCAGGAACTGCCAGATTCTTCTTAGGGCAATCCTTAATCTTGTGAGTAGTGGAACCACAACCAAAACATCCACCAGTGGCCTTGAAACACTGCCCTGGATGAGCCTTTCCACAAGTAGTACAAATAGGTGGGGGTGGCAAAACCTCAGCTGTCCTCTGCTGACTAGAAGATCCTAACGCACGACCCTGATTTGTTCCTCTAGCTGGCTGATCCCTGTTATAACGCTGGTTATTGTTACCTTGGTTCTGACGATCACTTCCATTCCTACCAGCATTTCTATTATCTTGACCCCTCGTCTCAGAACGTCCAGTGTCAACATTCCTTCCCGACTGACCCCGCTGATCATAACTCCTATCCACTTGACCTCTCGAATCATAACTCCTACCAGAGTTTCCCTTATAGTCATTACCTTGAGTCCTACCTTGAATCCGATCACCATCGCGATTACGCTTGTTAGAACCCGAAACCTCATGAAAGATCTCAATGTTACGAGCTGCGTCATTGCAGGCCGACACATTTTCATACTCAATATTAAGCAATCGGTCCAACACCCACTTCTTCAGTCCCCACTTGAAGTGCTTAGCTTGACGCCTACCATCTCCAACAATCACTCCAACAAAACTCACCAACCTCATAAACCTACTCATGTACTCATTAGAGTTCTCATGATCAAACTGGTAGATCGCCTGATAATCCCTCTCATACCTTTGCTGCTCAGCATCAGGGAAGTAACGGTTATAGAAGATAGTCCGAAACTCAGTCCAAGTACAAGTCACAGCAAAAGCGTCTCCTCCTCTTGCTTGTTTGAGCGCCTTCCACCAACTCAAAGCATCACCTTCCAATTTGAATGAAGCCAAACGAGTCTTAAACTCGTCTCCACAACCCAGTACTTCAAACAGCTTCTCAATATGAGTGATCCAGTCCTCGGCCTCAGTAGGAGTAGCAGCAGTGCTAAACGAAAGAGGCTTCAGCTTACCGAAATGCTCGAGCCAAGTATGAATACCGACGGGTTGATTTCCTCCACCACTACCCGAAGCACCATTCTGATTACGAATGTTGTTGATCACCTGCTCCATCATCTCAGGTGTAGTCAAACCAGGGAAAAGAGAGTTGAGAGCATTCGCAATCGCAGCATCCATGTTAACAGCATCATCGTCTCCATCCGCGCCACCAGTAGTACGAGTTCGAACCATCTAAACGATTAGCAAAATGAACAAAGGTAAGATACGAAATGGAAGTACGAAAGAATCCTAAAGTCTACCCAAATCCTCACAGGTCAAATCCTAAACTCTAAGGTCTCGAAACCTAGGCTCCATATGTCACAGGTCCTGACTACAAGTCATAAACCTGGGCTCTGATGCCATAAATTGTAACGCCCCGACCCCACAAGGGTAAAGGAATCACAAGTAATGGTGTCATATCAAAGCAAACATATAAACCAAAAGAAATCTTCAACATAAATATGGAAATAATCCAAGTCAAAAGACTTCAATACATAGGTCCCAGCGGAAAATAAACTCCAAATGAAATGTCTAAAACATAAAGTCTAAATGGCATCATAAGATCAAAGCTAAATCTCTAAGGTAAGTCCACTCAGCACTCATCCCAAAGCAATACCCAGCTCCAATGCTTAGATACCTGCCGCGGAAGAAAAGAAAAGTGCGGCTGAGCTTCAGAAGCCCAGTGAACAGATATACAAGCAAAACGAATACGAAACGAGAACGAATACAAAATAAAGTGAAAGAAAACAGTGAAGTCATATTCATTTCAAAAGATAATTCAGAATATACGAATAAGTTTTATAGCTAACTACCTCGAACCCAGACACATATGCCATATCAGAAACATATCATAATCACATAAGGCAACAATTGTAGGGGAGACCTACCAGAGTTATGAAGGACGTGCATGCACGCAGCATCAATCATCAGATAACATATAACAGATAACAGATAATATATGGCATATAACAGATCTAGGATGCATCCATACGCCCCACAGACAGATATTAATAATATAATTCAAATTGAGCTCATACAGATAACAGATAAGGGACGTGGCAGAACATCACTCTACTGCCCTAGAGTCATGTCAGAAGTGCATTTGCTGACACGGACATGGAACCCCCATGACTAGTTAATAATTGGCTCGGGTGTCAAACTATCAGAGGTCAAATAAGAATGTCATAACTGACATAGATCATATTTTATCAAATGTTTAATCATGTTTTCAAAATCAAAGTCTTCATATCATATAGTTCAAAATCAAATGGTTTATGATTCAAAAATCAAAGTTCAGATAAGCAACAGCTCAAATAGACACATTAGGGTTCATAGCAAAGGCTTAGGAAATCCTAATATGAACACGAAAAGAAAACGTATACGAAACCTTTACTGAAAAGGTCAGAATATCCGTACCTTATTCGAAAACAAAAGATCACAAGTCGAAACAGAGAAACAAAGAATTACTCCTTCTTCACAGAACCTATATACATTAATGTCGTATATTATTAATGATTCCATAATCGTCAAAATGATCCTTTAATATTTTAGGGTTTCCATAATTAAATGAGACTTAAATGTTTTAATATTAATATCGTAAATTAGGGTTTATATATCTTTTATTAAAGTTTAGGGTTTCTCATTCTTTAATGTCTCATTAATATGCATTAACTTACATGTTACGTCTTTTAATGACTAGCTACTTAACCTAACACGTCACATAATACTCTTTCCTTTTTATGTTTCACCATACACGTTTATGATTTTATGTGACATATAAGTTACTTATTACTCATATTACTTACGCATTTACTCTATTAGGGTTTAGCATAACTTACTAAATTAACATGTCAAAACTAGGGTTTACGTTAATATAACCTTTACTTAATTAATGTATCTTCAAATCTTATATGTAACTCGATTCCAATTAGGGTTTAACACTAGTCTTAGCTCATCTTCTTACTTTACATATTCAAGTTATTAAGTTATATTCATTATTCGAAAACTAAACATGGTTCGGTCCAAAACTCATATGGTTCGGCCATTATTAAAACGACACAAACATAACTCGATTCATTATTACATCTTACATATCCAACTCTTAATTAGTCACTAGGTTAACTTAGTTAGGGTTTCTCTTGTTTCGGTTCACACCTCTCGGCCACAAAAGAAAAGAAACAAAACGCGACGAAACAAAATATAACTTGACATATACATGCAAAGTACGTTAAAGGAAGACAAATAAACGATATACCTTCACTTGATTGAGCAAAATCGACACCAAGGGTGTTTGTCTATGCTCGGCCGAATAGGGAGAAAAAGAAAAAGAAGAGCAAAATAACTAGGGTTCCAAACTTATGATTATGTATGGTATATATAGTTGTAGTATTTGAGTTAAACTAGGAAAGTAATTGGGTTTGGGTTTTGGGTCCAACCGAATCACCATCACCACGCCACCATTGGGCTTCGGCCCTTGGCTCACGAACACAAAAATCACGGCCCAAATCATTTACGAAACTTTAATTCTTCGTCGTACCAAAATCAATTACGTAATATATTTTAGTTAGGGTTTTTAAATATTCGCAAGTTAATCTTTTAATTTCTTTAAGTGTTATTAATATATTTTACGTATTTTATAATTTTTTTTTAATTCCAAGGGTATTTTAGTCTTTATTTGGATTTTAAATTTTCAGGTTTTACATAATGTCAGTTCTCCGTGAGAATGAAAAAGCCCTTTTAAGAGGAACTTGAGTAGCTTGGGAAGGTTTAGTGCAGTGCGTCACTGGGTCCATGACGTCTTGTCTTCAATACCAGTGTTACCTTAGTAACCACCAGTAGCATATGTATTGAACCCGGTTACTGCCCTAAGGTTGAATTATTGGAGGGCAATTTTTTTCACCCTTTTTCACATTCAGTTCTTTTTCATTCTTCAACCCCTTCAGTGCTTACCGAGACTTCATAACTAGAACCTTGTTGGGTTTATTCCAGTACTAGCTCTGTCTCAGTCCGCACTCTTACCATTTCTCATTTTTCTCCTTTTTTCATCATACCTAAGGACTTCTACACTGTCTAGTGAATTGTCCCTGGGTAGATCCCTCCGGCTTTGGCGGGATCGTGGGAACAAATACCTAACCTCACCATCCTTATAACTCCATACATAAAGTAAAATGGTCGGTCTTTTGGTACAGTTCATTCTTCCTTGAAACCAATTGAAAAATCATTTGGAAAAACAATCAAGGTACTTGTGATACGAGATCAAAGCATTTTGTACCTTAATAGTTTTGATCATTTAGAAAACCTCCCCCTCAACATGTGCACATGATTTAGAAATTGTTTATCACATGGAGGCAAGAGGACTTTGAAATATTTTCTTTGATCATAATTTTCATAGAAAAAGCCATTTGATTTTCTTGGTAAATTCTCCCCCTCAATATGTGCATAGGATAAGAGAAATCATTTTAACACATAAAGGCAAGAGTTCTTTTGAAGCACATCCACGAACACAAAAGCCATTTAAGAAACCATTCGCTCCCCCTCAATATGTGCTTCGAGATTCGAAAGCGTTTAGCACATATGAGAGAGCAGCCTGCACAATTGAATCAAAATGATCACTTTTTATCAAATTTCATTATTAAATCACAAATTCTCCCCCGATCAAAAATATCAAACCCTTTGAGATTTTGGATCCCAAGTGATTTAATAAGGTTTAGAAAACATGGGAGAATATGTGGCTAGGTTTAAATACTCATCTTGTTTTTGGATAAATCCTCCTCCTCAACATGTGCATTGTATATATGAAATCGTTTGGCACATGGAGGCAGGAGTGCCTATAAAGGACTAAAACCAATTCCATTTAAACAGATAAGAGATTTAAATCACTATCTCTCCCCCGATCAAAATTTTCAAACCAATTGAGATTTGTGATCCCAAAAGATTTAAATCATTTAGAAAGTTTTAGGGGAAAGACGTGGCAAGATTTAATTTTTGAAATTGACTGAGATGAACCAACTCTAGACATAAAAGATTGTTAGTGTAAGATATTGGATTTCACATACACATCAAACCATAACACAAAGTAGGCGTACAAGAGTTTTTAGAGAGAGAAAGTTAGAGGTTTAGGGAACTTTAGTGAGAGAAAGAAAAATCTTATTATGAGCTCCAACTCTCTACCTTGGAAGGTAGAGAGTATTTATAGTCTTACAATAAAACGCCACACAACGGGCTGTGGATTAGGCATACAGTGGGTAAAGACCCGTCCGTCCTCCACGGTGTTACTTAACTAAATACTACTTAGCTTAAAATAACTACGACTACGAGCTTTCTAACGATTACATATACTTGAGGTGACCGACTCTTTAATACCTGGAATTTCTAATTCCTAACAATCTCCCCCTAAGGGAGGTCACCTCAAACATAGACTAAAATTACATTGAATACAAACAGATATTACATTAACAATTGTTCTTGCATTCTTGATGTAGTACATTGCTCCGAAGCTCGTAGTCATTGATTTTTCTCATTGCATGTTTGGTTAATTCAAGTGGAGGTCTTTTACTGATCCACGTGATAATAATTTTGAGCCAGCTTTTGAGATCATCAGCTAACAAAAATCTCTGAGACATCCATTGTGGTGATGGTATTATGTGATATTGTGACTTTCGGACCGACATGCTCACATTCAGGATCATGATATCTTCTCATCAGAGTAGCGGAAGCTTTCGTTGATTCATGATATTGGTAGCAGCGTAGCAGAAGCATGGGGTGAAAATATCAGAGTCATTGATGCACTTATCATGATTTCTTGAGAAATGAATGTATTGTGTGAGCATGCGGCTATGGATTGACCGCTTCATTCTGATCAACTGCAAACGTCGGGTGTACCTGCATACAACAGTTTGGAATAAAGCGCACGAAAGTGTCTTTGATCACTTTCGTTGAATTGAGGTACACGGCCCACGGTTCCCCGTTGATCAGTAAAAGTACTGTCTGTGATCAGGTATAATTCCGAAGAATTTCCTTGACAGGGTTTCGCAGCTGCTCTAGCTGTTCTCAAACCGGAACGTCTCAAAGAAGACAACACGGAGTGAGTGAACCAGCGAATAGAGATTCACTGATTGATGAAAAGATATTTGAAAAACAATCGTGTATTGCTCAATAGAAATTGTTTTTGCAATACAACGAAGGTTTTAATGAAAATCAATTATCAATCATAAAACACCTTTTGATTTGAAATATTCGCACACGGTCGATGTGCTAAAGAAAAGGGTTTTTTAAGCACAATGACCGGTTTTTCAAAGGTATCCGTCAATCCATAACCTGAACCAGGATTGATTCAAAAGATTGAATCGCCCCATTGTTTCTGTTCAGTTGTCACATGGTTGATCTATTTGATAGATCTAAAATGCCACCCACCAGGAGCTTGTTTGATGTTGGCTCCAGAAGGCTTTCCATCTTCATTGTGAATATGTTTGCATATCACTCAGATGTTCTGGCAATACCACAAGGATAATGCGTAGAACTCAAGATATAATCTCTCTTTCCACATTGTGTGAAAAAGAGAGTCTTCATTGAAAGTGTCCTAATGAGATTTATAGATGATCTCGTGGCTCTAGACTCAATTTGTGCATATTTGGATCCTGTATCGGAGACTAGGGAGAGGGTCTCCTTCTTCAATATCAACAATCTCTAAGAGAAAGTCGATAGATAATGTAGGTTCCCCGTAAGAATGAAATAAGCCCTTTTAAGAGGAACTAGAGTGGTTTGGGAAGTTGTAGTGCAGAGCGTCACTGGGTCCATGACGTCTTGTCTTCAATACCGATGTTACCATCAGTAGCATATGAATTGTACCCGGTTTCTGCCCTATGGTTGAATAAATGGAGGGCTATTTCTTTTCACCCTTTTCTCATTCAATTCTTTTTCATTCTTCAACCCCTTCAGTGCTTACCGAGACTTCATAGCTAGAACCTTGTTGGGTTTATTCCAGTACTAGCTCTGTCTCAGTCCGCACTCTTCCCATATCTCATTTTTCTCCTTTTATGATCATACCCAAGGACTTCTACACTAACTAGTGGATTGTCCCTGGGTAGATCCCTCCGGTTCTGGCGGATCATGGGAACAAATACCTAACCTTATCATCCTTATATCACCGTACATAAAGTAAATTTGGTCGGTCTATTTGGTATTGTTCATCTGCCATTTGAACCAATTGAAAACCATTTGAAAATCAATCCAGATACTTGTGATATATTATCAAAGCATTTTGTACCTGAATTGTTTTTGATATTTTTAGAACAAGAGCTCCCCCTCAACATGTACATCAAGTGTTTGAAATCGTTTTGCACATGGAGGCAAGAGAAAGAGTTAACTTCTTTGAATTCCATTTTCTAAAAGATATCAACATCACTTCCCTAATCAAATCAAGTAGATAAAGCATTTTGGGGAAGGATGAGGTTTTCAAAGTTTTGCTCCCCCTCAATATGTGCCTCGAGGTTTGAAAAGAGTTTTGCACATACTAGAGGGAACCTGCACATTGAGATAAATGATCACATTTCAAATCATTGTGGTTTAAGATAGATGCTCCCCCTCAACATGTGCATGGAAAATTTGAAATCTTTTGGCACATGTGGGAAGGAGAGGTTGTACAACCTTATAAAACCATTTAATGAATTATCAGTTTAAATCCAATTTGAATCACAAATTCTCCCCCGATCACAAATATCAAATCATTGAGATTTGTGATCTCTGTAGATTTAAATTGATTTTGAAAGCTTTTAAGGAGAATTGTGACTAGTTTATGACAACGTTTTAACTGATAAGGATCGAATTTTGAGACTTTAAACTCCATTGATTAAACATGCATGAATATCTTTTGAAAACAATTGAATGACAAATAACTTTTTAATTTAATTTAAATCATTCTCCCCCTCAATCAATGACAAAGGTTGTTGATTGTGAGATAGATATTTTAACAAATAAGTCGAGATGATTATCAAAAATAGAGTACTAGTTATTTTTCAAAGCAGTTAGTTTTCAGCAGATAAATGTTTATAGAATCAGAGCATGGAATTTTGAAAACATGATAAATGTTTATAGATAAATGTTTCTCTTTCTCTCATAATTTTTTTTTAAAGAATTCGAACAACATCTAAAATCCCGTATTATTCTTTGAATGACAGCACAAAGACCGTAGATATTATCGAACCGAGAAAAACATGACAAATTGACAATATTTTTTGAAGATTTTTCGAATTTTTCCGATTTTTATGGATTTTGAAAGTTTTATAATTTTCTATTTGATTTTTGAGGGTTTTATAATTTTGTATTTTGTTTTTCGAATAAATATTTACAAGAGATAGATGAAGATAGACCTTTACTCCTCGTCTTTCTCCTGAAGACGTTTGAGTGTTTCTGGTTGAAGGCTTTTCAAGCCAAGACGTGGAAGAATAAACTCAAAATGTTCTCTTGGAAGAGCTTTGGTGAAGATGTCTGCTAACTGATAATTAGTCCTCACAAAATAGAGTTCCACCACACCTTTTTCCACTTGTTCCCTGATGAAATGATGTCGAATGTCGATATGCTTATCTCTTGAGTGTTGAACGTTATTGCATGAAAGAGCAATAACACTTTTATTATCACAGTACAGAGGGATTTTGTTGAATACAAAGCCATAGTCAGTTAATTGAGATCTCATCCAAAGGATTTGAGCACAACAAGATGACATAGCTATGTATTCTGCCTCTATAGAGGAAATAGAAGTACTCATTTGCTTCTTTGAAGACCAGCTCACAAGCTTATCACCCAAAAACTGAGCACCTCCAGACGTACTTCTACGAGTATCTTGACATCCTGCATGATCAGCATCTGCATAGGCTGTTAGTGACATACCGGTGTCCTTCGGGTACCAAAGTCCCATATTGATGGTTCCTTGGAGATACCGAAAGACCCGTTTAACCGCTTCAAGGTGCTTTTTAGTAGGCTTAGCCAGGTATCTAGCACACATGCAAACAACGAACAAGATGTCTGGTCTACTAGCTGTGAGGTACATCAGGGATCCAATCATACTACGATATTTTGTTTAGTCTACCATGATCCCTGAGTGGTCCTCATCTAGTTTAGTTCGTTCAATCATGGGAGTGTCAACAAGGCCACTTGAATCAAATCCAAATTTCTTTAAAATCTCATTTGCATATTTAGATTGATTTATGAAGATGCTTCCGGGACTTTGTGAAATTTGTAATCCCAAGAAAAATGACATTTGTCCCATCATTGACATTTAAAATTCTAAACCCATTTCATTTGAAAAACGGTCACACTCATTGGGGTCAGTCGAGGCAAAGATGATATCATCAACATAAATTTGAACGTGAATTAAATGTTTGCCTGACTTCCTGGTGAACAATGTTGGATCAACTGCTCCTTTGCTAAATCCGGTAGATAGAAGAAACTTTGATAGTGTATCATACCATGCCCTTGGAGCTTGCTTTAAACCGTAAAGAGCCTTCTTCAAACGATAAACGTGAGAAGGATGCTTTTGATTCACAAATCCTTCAGGTTGGCTGACGTAGACGACTTCTTTAAGATCTCCGTTCAGAAATGCCGTCTTTACATCCATTTGATAGACTACCATGTTCTTACTAGCAGCATTAGCCAAAAAGATTCTGATTGCCTCGATTCGAGCAACAGGAGCAAAAGATTCTTCAAAGTCAATACCCTCCTCTTGACGGTATCCTTTAGCAACTAATCGAGCCTTGTTCTTCAACACATCACCATGCTCATCAAGTTTCACTTTGAAGATCCATTTTAGAGCAATAATCATGGCACAATCTGGAGCAGGTACTAACTCCCATACATCAAGTCGATCAAATTCATGAATTTCTTCTTGCATGGAATTGAACCAGCTATCTTCATTCATGGCGGTTTTAACATCTTTTAGTTCGATCTTAGAGAGTACGGAGTTGAAGAAGCACCATAAGGCATCGGTTGCAAGTTGTTTCCGTGTGGATACTGGACGAGAGGGATTTCCAATGATGTTGTCTAAGGGATGATCGTGAGTCCATTTTCTAAGGTGTTCATGTGGAAGTTGTTGAGGAACTGAGGTAGCAGAGTCGATGTCTCCTGAAGAAGATGGTTCTGATGATGATTCAGGAGCAAATATGTTTTCAAATGGAGCATCTTCAGGAGTAGCAAAGGGATTAACTTCATCATTGATGCCAGAAATAGTTCCATGATGTACATTCGAAGATTGATGATTTGTTGATGAGACTGAGTTATCAGCAACAGGTGCTTCTTGACTTAATGATTTTGAGACTGAAGGATTGACTTCATTCTCAGGCATATGAGCAGCCTCTGTTGTGGGAATTGTCAGTTCAATAGCACTTGGCTCATAGAGTTCATCAAACATCGGATCAAACAATTTCTTCAAATCATCTTCAGTTGGAGGTACATATGGAATAGCTGGAGAGGAGTTTGGTACAAG
This sequence comes from Chrysanthemum seticuspe, assembly GCA_019973895.1. Taxonomy (NCBI): domain Eukaryota; kingdom Viridiplantae; phylum Streptophyta; class Magnoliopsida; order Asterales; family Asteraceae; genus Chrysanthemum; species Chrysanthemum seticuspe. The sequence goes on from BPTQ01000007.1 coordinate 151,568,543, forward strand.
GGATGGACCAATGGGTCTGTTTTGAAGTGCGGGTCCTGAACTTGATTGTCGAGGAGCCATTTGACCTGTCAGCTCATCAAACGTGACGTGAATTGTTTCCATGATATTTCGGGTTCTCTTGTTGTAGATTCGGTATCCTTTTCTGTTTGGTGCATAACCTACAAATACTCCAATGTCTGCTTTAGCTTTAAGTTTGCCTAAATCTTGGCCCTCATTAGTTGGATAACACAATGCACCGAACACACGAAGGAATGAAATATTAGGTTTTCTGTTGTGGACAAGTTCATATGGAGGTTTTTCATGAGCAGTGTGAATCAGGGATCGATTTTGGGTGTAGCATGCAGTGGCGATGGCTTCACCCCAGAGAAATATTGGAACTTTTGAGTAAATCAGCATTGTCCTTGCGGCTTCCACAAGAGTTCGATTTCGTCTTTCAACTACACCGTTCTGTTGAGGAGTTCGAGGAACACTTCTTTGATGACTGATTCCAATACTTTCATAAAACTCACTAAGTTGTTTGTTAACAAACTCAGTTCCATTGTCTGTTCGGATGATTCTGACTGTTTTGTTAAGACGAACCTGCAGCTGTTTGATGAGTTTGATTATGATATCTGGAGTTTCATCCTTTGTCTTTAAGAACTTTACCCAGGTGAATCTAGAGAAATCATCAACCACAACTAACACATATTTCTTCCCAAAGATATTATGCACTCTCATGGGTCCACATAAGTCCATGTGAATTGTATGAAGAACTTCTGTGACAGAGTTAGTAGGCTTGGGTTTATGGGCATACTTCTTGCTTTTTCCCAATTAGCATGCTGAACAAAGATGATCCTTTTCATACTTAAGTCTAGGTAAACCTACAACTAAGTCCTTTCTGGAGAGATCATTGATGGCGCCGAAGTTAAAGTGATTGAGACGACGATGCCATAACCATGACTTTGTTTTAGAAGCCTTTGACAACAATCAAATTGGAGAAGACTTCATCATATCTTCGATAGAGATGGTGTATAGATTTGAACCACGTGAACCTCTCAAAAGTTCCTTACCATCAAGTTCTCTAACGAAACAAGTATGTTTTCTGAAGGCTACTTCTAGATCAGAATCGCAGAATTGACCAACAGAGAACAGGTTATGACCAAGACCTTCTACATAATATACCCTGGAGATAACACTTTTACCAACAACATAATCTCCATAACCCATAATTGCACCGAAATGATCATTCCCGAACCTAACTGTCCTGATGAATTTGCTCATGAAGTTCATGAGCCGCGACCGGTCGCCAGTCATATGCTTGGAACAGCCTGAGTCCACGTACCACAGAACGATTTGAATGATCTGCAGTTGAACATAGACAAGAATGGATAACTGGATAATTGGGATCCCCATGCAAGAATGGGTTCCATTTGGTTAGTAACAATGGTTGGAACTCCCACATCAGAAATAGAGGCATTCATATCAGAAATTGATGCAATGGGATCATTATGAATAGATGCAGTACTAGTGTCTGTATTGTCCCTATTCAAAGTGTGCTCACTTCTTAAAGGAATAGTTCTACCAGTAGGCATCCATTTTTTAGTGGGCGTTGCCTGATTAACCTTATGGCTCACAGGTATCCATTGATAACCTATCTTACTAAATGTTATTCCTGTGGGTTTCCACTGTTTTCTAACTCTCTTTTGCCTTTGCCTTTTAGCCTTTTAACATGATTGTTTTCAATAGTAATGTTAACTGGGGGTATGCCAGCATTAGACAAAACATTCACACCACATTCATGATTAGAAACAGAATTCAAGCAGACATCATTACAAGGTTTGCAAATAGTATCAGAATTCGAATTAATTACAGTACGCCTATGGCTAATACTAGAATCAACACAATTCGTTTTATTCGGCTCAAACTTAAAGTTCCTAGATTGGTCTTATACTCTCTTCCAATGCACATTCTTAGCTTGCGAGGTCCTGTCATTTCGTGTATTGTCTTGAGACTTTGACCTGCTCGCTTTAATGTCACTGATTACTCCTGTAGATGGAATGGGAACATTAGTTGGTTTTGCTACTCTTTGCTTCTACTGTTTAGATGTGCTGGGATCTGAACTACATGCAGGCACACTAAGGTTCACTTTCTTAACACTAGACGTGCTGGGATTTGTACTTCTGGAAGGCAGACTAGAGTTCGCTTTCTTAGCATTAATAGATCTGGAATCTGAACTACTTGAAGGCACACTACGGATCACATTCAAAACATCGGGCATCGAATGAATATCATACTTGGCACTAGGCATAGAACATGGAATCAAAGGATTAACTCTCTCACCTAAGGACTTTGGGCATATTGTAATTTAAGCATTCTAGAATTTCTTGAGATCGTTTGGCATATAAGCATGCATGCCCAATTGCATTGTCAAGTGGTTTCTCTAATTTATCCTCTTCAACAATCTCACGTAGACATTCTAGACAATCCTTAAGGGATGAGAAATATGTTTGAATAGCAAGTTTGTTATTCCTGAGATGAGGGGGAACATATTTCACAGACAAAGCATATTTATTACAAGAGTGTACCTTTGATACACCATTCTCCCCATTGGTCATTGGCATTTTCCCCTTTACCTGGCTCTTCAGATTCTCAATTTCCTTTTGCAATGAAGCTATTTGTTCGTTGTTTTCGTTACGAGTGACCTTTATTGATTCAAATAACTCATTGAAATGACGTTTAACCTTTTCATTTTCTTCTAGAAAACTTTCGTTTTCCTTTTGTAATACATTTACTAAGTTTTGAAGATGAAACGTTTGAGAATTCTGAGAATCTAACGGAGGAGGCATTTGGGAGCCAGTCAAATTGTTCTTTTCACCCTTTAATTGAGAGATTTGGGCTTTCAATTTTCTGACCGTGTTACAATGAGCATGAATCTGTTCATCACGTTTGTTTATTTGAAAAACTGCATCAAACTCTGGAGCATCTGAGGATGTCTTGATATTTGAAGTTTTTACATTTTCTTTAAGATGTTGATATTTTAGTTGTAGATTAAAATGTTCAACCTCTAATTTAGAAAAATGTTTAACCACATTGTCGTGATCATCCAGTTCAATTTTCTCAGTTAGTTTAGAATTAGTCTTTTCAAGCTCAATGACACGATCATGGGAGACTTTCAGGGCAACAGATAATTCATGAAATTGAGAAGCGTTAATGGAACAATTTGTAGCAGTGAAAAACACATCTTGAGCAACACATTCAGTAATAAGAGTTTCATTCAATGTATGCAAGTTCTTCCTCTCAATCTCATTATATTTTAGTGCACGCTCATAATCACTAACCTCAACTATCATTGCATCAAATTCCTTTTCCATTTCTTTAATGTCTAAATTCATTCCCTTTTTAAGACCTTCAAAATGATCTTTTAGTTGTTTAAAGAAAGGCATGACTTCAGTTAAATAACATTCTTTTGTTTGCTCAAAACCCCTTTCCCATTCAGTAATACCAGTGGGTGTGATCCTTTTCTTGCAAGTTTTCTCAAAATCAACAAATAGTTGAAAGATAACGTATTGACTGATTAAGGTCTTGCTTTTAGTGGCAATAGTTCTAGGAACTAGATGCATTGGTGTATTGGGAGGATACACAGTCGCTTTAGGCATTTTCCTAAGGGGAGGGTTTGTTTCAACAATATTTTCCGCTTTCTGCTTATCTAAGTCCATTTTCCAGAACACTTGTTCGGAAGTCAACAATGTTTGAGGCTTAAACATGTTCATGGAGATCCAATTCTCCTTTTTGTAGTCATGGGGTGTGATAATTATTTTCTTCTCTTTACATTTAGGATCATCTAGTTTCTTGTTCATCTTCTCCCTAGTGACTTCATCTGATTTCTTATCTTCCTCTGTGCACTTAACGCAACTAGGTTTTTGTCTAGGTTTAAGAATCTCATTGCCATCATAGATTACACTTTGAGCTGCTTTTGCAATCTTCCCGTACTCAGGGTTGGGTTTATCTATAATGGGAACACTATGCTTATCGCTTAAAACTCTATGCTTAGTGATTAAATGAGCAGTCTGAATGGTATTTCCTTGTACGTACAACTTATTTTCAAGCTTGTTTTTTAAGGTTTTTAGATTAGAAAAATCATTCAAAAGTTTTGATTCCTTAGCACTGAATTCTTGCTTAAGCATTTTAACATTTTCATGAAGTTCTTGTTTTTGCTTAGCAGTTTTAGAAAGCTTTTCTTGTAAGGAGTTTAACTCTTGTTTTAATACTTCTTCTCTAAACCTACTTTTTCTAATAGTTGTACGCATTTGGTCATCCATTTCCTGCTCACGGGTGGTCAACTCAAATTTTGTACGTTGTTCATAAATAGCAACACGTTCTTTATAGGCATTCAGTTCAGAGATGACAGAATCATCAGGGGCACATGCAGTGAATTCATCAAAAACATAATCATTATTGACTGCAGAAGATGCATCACTTGGTACAATCTCACTTTCACTTTGTTTCACATATTGATCATATAGGACAACATTGATATTACCCATATTTTCAATATCTGATTCAATAAATATAGTTGATTGTACTTCGTTATGTATCTTTTGCTCATCAACTTCATCGTATAATTTTAATACCTCAGAGATGAGTTTGTCTTTGGATGGACCAGCTTGTGGTGATGAAGAGACTTTAGGAGAGACCATTGGAGAAATGCTAGCCATGAAGATGGTTTGTGTAGTGGGTTCTTCATCAACATCAGAGTCGTATGCATCACAATCAGCTACTTGAAAGGCATTCTGATGATTATTGCATATCTCCTGAATTGGTTGCTCATCCACATCTGCATCATATGTCTTAGCATTTCCCTCAGCCAAGAACAACAACTCCTCTTCATCCAAAGCTGCACCATTATCCTGAGCTTGCACAAGCAACATCTTATCCCTGAAGTACTCTGCATTCTGAGGGCGTTTTGGCGATGTGCAGTTCCTTGCAATGTGTCCCTCACCTCTACAATTGTAACATTTGATTGGCTTTGCTTGACCCTGATTTCCATTCCTTCCTCTATTCTGATTTTCCACATACCCTCCTCCTACTACACCTCTTTTTTGTTCATATTGTCTTCCTTGAGCTGGTTGTATTGTAATCTTTCCATCTCTGACCAAAGCATGGTTGTGTAGATTGGATGCAATCCTGATTTCATTGTTAGTGTGAAGTTTGTTGGTATGTGGAGAGAAGGTTAAGTTTTGTTTAACCATATAAGCCAGCTTATTGATAAAGTGTTCCATGACATCATTGGCATCAGGCTGTTTGAAGTGTGGATCTTGAATGACTTGAGATGTTTTGGAAGTGGTTCCATCATTGGTGAAAAATGTAGTTGAATCATTTGAAGAATTTGTTTCTCCCTGATTGGTTTTGAACTGCTCCAGAATTCTTTTTTCAAACATAGCATGTCTCTCATTCTGGAGAAGGAAGGCATAGAGTTGCTCATAGTTTGTATTCTTCAATCATTTGGTTAGCTTCACAGAGGTGACAAACTTGTGCCATTCGGGATTCATGTTGTTCACAAACTTTGAGTTCAGCTGAATGTTTGGCATAGTCATTTTGATGTTCCTCATGTCATTCACAAGCTTATGGAATCTCACATAGTACTCATAGACACTCTCATCTGGTTTCATCTTGAAGTGTTCAAATTCGTCATAGAGTTGTGATTCTCTGTCTTCCATAGTTAATTCAGAACCTGAGAGAAGCATCTTGACATTATCCCACACTGCCTTTGCTTCGGTGTTGTGATTGATCAGCTTGTAGATATCTTTTGGAAGACCTTGAGTACGATGTTAGAAGCCCTGATATCAGCATCGAATCTCTTTTTCTCCTTATCATCGAGTTCATCATATGTCTTTGGTCTGTCAATTCAATAGATCATTGTTCCATCTTCAGCTGTATCAATTAAGTCTCTAGTAGTCTCAACCCGATATGGTCCTTCATCAATGGATTTGAGAATGTTGACTCCATTTTCCTTTCCAAGACAGTACAGTCTGATTCGTTGAGCCCAAGAGTCGTAGTCAGTTCTGTCAAGCATGGGTGGACGAGTATCTGAACCAGCTGCTTGAACATCCTCGGCAACAGTGGAGATGATTGTAGGAACGTTGGTAGACATGATGACAGATTAAACGGGATTTTATAACTCTATGATTAAACCGGGAAATAGATTCTTTCATGGGATTTTCCTAAATCAAGAGAAAACCGTATTCAAAGGATATCACCCAAGTCGCTAGGAAACCTTAAACCAAGTCGCTAAGTGCCCAGTCGCTATATAACAACTCGCTACAATCCAAGTCGCTAGAAATTTTGACAGCAATTCGCTAAGCACCAAGTCGCTAATTTGTCAAGTCGCTAAATAGCAACTCGCTAGGTACCAACTCGCTAACACCAAGTCGCTAACAATATAAAGTACAAGTCGCTAACTTACACCAAGTCGCTACGTGTAGTGGAGAATCCACTATGTGTACTTTTTGTCGGCTTGTCTCTGTAGACAAGTCGCTAGCTCAACTCGCTAAGACCTTAAACAACAACTCGCTACCAAATAACAAAGCAAATCGCTACCAAGATAAACTATCCGTGGCTCAAGTCGCTAGCTAGAAAATCACAAAAACACCACTTTTCAATCCAAAAACAACCCAACCACGATGATTCAAGCCTTCAAAATCAAAACATAAACACTTGTGATGATTCTAAACACAAAAGTACTATCAAAATTCAAACTTTAACACTAGAAATCACCCAAATGATGCAAAAACCACTAACTTTTTCAAACTCAAAAACCACCTAAAAACTACTAGAAATCCAAATATATGTAAGAGATGATCTAACCATGGCTCTTGATACCAATTGTAAGATATTGGATTTCACATACACATCAAACCATAACACAAAGTAGGCGTACAAGAGTTTTTAGAGAGAGAAAGTTAGAGGTTTAGGGAACTTTAGTGAGAGAAAGAAAAATCTTATTATGAGCTCCAACTCTCTACCTTGGAAGGTAGAGAGTATTTATAGTCTTACAATAAAACGCCACACAACGGGCTGTGGATCAGGCATACAGTGGGTAAAGACCCGTCCGTCCTCCACGGTGTTACTTAACTAAATACTACTTAGCTTAAAATAACTACGACTACGAGCTTTCTAACGATTACATATACTTGAGGTGACCGACTCTTTAATACCTGGAATTTCTAATTCCTAACAGTTAGTGTCAGGTATGATAGTTTTTAAACGATCTTTAAGTAAAATAAAACAATTTCACAATCAAACAAGAACAGAAAAATTTTTATTTTTTAAGATCTTTGAGTTTTAAAGAAAATCATACCATGACATAACATTAAATCTTTAGATCACCACTTATTTCGTACAAACGGACTTGATATATGAAATATCGTTTGAAAATATTTAATTTGAAATCACTTGAGATTTGACAAAATAAAGTCCGGTTGATTTCAAAACTTTGAATCCGATTTATTTTCAAAACAACATTTTTTCATTTTCAAAAACAATATATTTCAAAGTTTTTAGAAAAATGGTATTACCACTATTTATCCTGCACAAAGATACATTAGTGGTTGAGAAGCTTTTGTTGTTGTTGCTAAGGGTTGGAAGAAAAATCGTCTGCAAATGCAGTTAGACTTCTTACGTTGCATTTTAATGCCAACTGAGATCAAATTAAGCTCCGTTCACACCTTTTCTCCCCCTCAAGAATTGCATACGGAGTTGCCATTCTTGATTAAATAAGTGAAAATCATCAGAATGTTCTATTCACACTTCTCTCCCGCAAAATCAGCACATGATGTCGCCATCTTCATTATAATCGAGCAAGTGGAATGAGAAAACAATCAGTGGTAACCCGGTTCACTTGATGACTGAAGCGCATGGAAAAAGTATGAAGCATGTTGATGAGAATGGTCATAATAAGAAGATTTCTCTTCTTCAGAAGATAAAGCGCACTGAAGCGTACACTTTTCTTTTCTTTAGAGAACGAGGCATGAACTGTTGTGTTCATACGTCATTATGTTGAAGTACGAGGCCTGAACTGATGTGAACAGACGTCATAATCTCTCTCTATTCAGCTCTCTTGGCAAAACATGTAATCAACCCCATTATCATTCAGTAGGCTCTTTGTAGTGACAGCTGATGGAGAAAACCCAGTATGATGAATTTGACCCTGAAGTAAACTAACCCGAACTCGTGACTTAAACTTGCACATATGAAACAAAGAGCGGTGCCGATTTCCATTAGCATCTCTAAGTACTCTCTATGTACTCTATACTCTTCAACCAACCAACCATCAAGTATAAGACGTACATCACCTCTTGAAAATCCACAATTGAATGTGACACTGAGCACTACAACGTAACTCCTTAAAGTGATAGTTATTTTGTGGTGGTATGAGCCCAATTCCCCCAAGTGGTAAAATAAAAGGTAAAAGACACCCAACAATAACTAGATTTCCAAGTCTTAGTTTTTGATAATAAGCTCGAACAAGGATCTTGAAGAATCTTCATCCAACCATCCCCAATACCTTTAGATACTAAGTACACTCGCCCGTGATATTTCACTTCAACCTCAAATAGATAATAAAGAATTAACGCCGTTGTCACATCTTCTGATTAAAAGCTCACATCTAGCCTCCTTTGACGTTTTAAATAAACTATGATAATGGTTTTCATCCCGACCATGGTTAAAAGCACATAACCCCATAAAACCAAGTAATAACCAAACTGCCATGACGGATATCCAAACACACATCCAATTTATGAAGTACACCCTTTTATCCCTTCTTCGAAGCAGAAACCGTAGCACCATCATCAGAAGATTCCAAAATACGCTTTCCTTTCTCCAGGATGGTTCCATCATTACGGGATTTTACAACTCTATGGTTTAAACCGAGAAATAGTCTTTTTTCGCGGGATTTTACAAAACCAAGAATAAACAGTATGATAGATCCGGAAATGCACTTTACAATTACTAGGATGTTTCCATTGTCACGGGATTTTACATGTCTATGATTTAAACCGAGAAATAGATTCTTTCACGGGATTTTACAAAATCAAGACAAAACCGTAAACAATGTCAGCTTGATTGTGTTAAGACAACTTTGGTTTCGGTGAATATCTGTTTCATGGGAACATGTAGCAGTATATCAGTGGTTCATTATCCAACATCATCAACATCATCAACTATCCAATAAATACTTTGGTAAACACATCATTCACGCATTCTGTGGGCAGTTGTTGTGACCACTTGGTGAAGTAAACCCGATTTGTCAAACTCGATCATGAAGTGAACTTCCTCAGATTCGTTACTTAAACTTGTACTAATCCTTGTGAAGAAGAAACGGTGTACCCAATGTACAAAACCTCTTGACGTATTCTCAACTGCTTGAGACACCGAAAGTGTAGCTACTTTGTGGGTTAAGAGAGAAATAATCACAACCGTAACTAAATAGCCAAGTCTTTATCACACTCAATAAATGCCCAAACAAGTCATCTTCGCGAAAGGTTAGAAAGAAAGAAGACGAAATAAGTAAACGCCTCCTGAAAAACCTCACTTCAAATCCAAATGAGATATATCGTCCAAACAACCCCGTGGTCAACTTTGTTCAACCATTAATTTAAGCCGTGAAACAGTATTTTCCGTGAAAGTGTATAAACCATAGTGACAAACCTCATAACATAATGACTCATTAACAAATCTCAACAAATCTCATCATCACCAAATCTCATAACCCAAAACTCATAATCAACTCTCATGATTAGATCTCCTAAACTCCAAATTTCATAGGTTCGCAAGACTTATTATCAAACCATATCGGCCCACTTCAATCATCCAATTCAAAATAATCAAATTATCATCCAATCAAAAATCCATTAGTTCAGACCAATTTATCATTTTAATCCATATTCCCAAGACAGATCACGGGTCCAAGTCCATCAGAAATCGTTAGTCCATATTAGCAATATCACCCATTGCCAATATGAAATGTGTGCCCTCAATATTTAGTGATAAGAAAACGGGTAACACATTTTATCCGTGATATCTAATACATCATATATATCATTTAAACGTATATATATCATCACGTCACATTCCATTCACATTTTGAATTTTAGCCCATACTGAGGTGATACCAAGTCCATGTTTCGAATCAAACTTGCAGCCCATGTACGTGCCCTACACATGATCAGCCCAAACAAATAGTCACCCAATACATAATCCGGCCCATTGATGAAACATACCACACACAACTCGCCCTAAAATCGCGGGTATTTAACACAAGTATTACACCACTTGTAACCCTAATATATCACACATATGTGTGCAGCCAAGTAAAACATAACCAAACCCTAAATAATCTCTCAAAAATCCGCCCCCACAAGTCAGCTAACTACAAACGCATACCAGAAAAAAACGCTACTCTCCTCTCATTATTCTTCCCTGATTAAAGCACATTCAATCCTTAAAACGATTCAAGCACATCTATACCTTGCCACAGGGATGGCGAATGGTTATGACTTGATATTAAGAGCTTTCGATGAGAAACAGGTAGGCTCTTTATCAATTTTTGATATGAATAGTCTATACGAGCTCATGAAAAATGTATTGACATCAATTATTAACGATGTTTCATGATTCGTACACTTTTACTTTGATTTTCGTTTTACTTGACCGAAAGAAAAGTGGACTAAACAAATTTGTTTAAGTCAATCTTTTAAATCTTTTGAAAAGAATTTGAATAGTCAATGAAGGCTTGAGACTTTGTAACACCAAACGAAAAGAAAGGAAGAAATCATAACAGAATAGTTATGGTTTCATCTGGGTTTTTCGGATATGATGAAACAAGGGTTTGGAAAATGGTCCATGATGATTTGTATACGTGTGATTGTTCTTTGAGTTGCTTGAAGCTTAGGTGAACACATGGTACATACAAACTGAGATCCACAATTGTTTTCCATTAGTTTAATTTGTTTCTGAGATTTGTATGGTTGAGTCTGTGAAGGTTATGTTGTGATTAAATCGAAAGAGATCTATGATGATGAGTTCGAGATAAGTGACCCTCGAGGTCATGAAGAATCATGTATTCGAACATATCTGAGATCAGTTGATGAGTGTGTAAATACTCATCATTTTTGATTAAATCTGAACTGCAAAACGTTTAAAAATGCTCAGAAATGCATCAAAATACTGAAAATATTCCAAAATTGCATTTTATATGTTTCAGATGCAAAATGTTCAAAATCAGATGAAAAATGAGCTAAGTTTGTATAATTGGCAGTTTCAGTCCCCCAAGTTTCAAAAGTTGTCAGAAATAGTCCATGAGCACATAATTTCAAAAGAAAAATCACCAAAGGTCCTTTTAAAATCATAAGTTGTCAAAATTAGTCCTTTGGTGAAAAATATCAAAAGTTTTGAGAAATTACAAGTTTGGTCCTCCAAGTTTAAAAATTGGCAATAATGGCCCTTGGAATTTTGAAAATGTCAAGTTTGGTCCTTGTACTATTGGAGCTTGTCACTTTTAGTCCCTTGGAGCAACTTTGAGATAATGGCAGCAGTGGTCCTTGTATTTTCAGAAAATGGCAAAACAAGTCCTTATTAATACCCTTTAAGCCATTGGACCCTTGTCAAAACCCCAAGTGAACCCCTGCCTTTTCCATTGTGACCCCCTGTCAAATACATTTTTTGACCCCCTTTAATATTAAAACCCAGTCAAACCCCTTTTGACTCTCTTTTTCCCTCCCAGTCACGGGTCTCTCTTCCCTCCTCCATCATCACACCCCTGCAACACCTGCTAACACTCAACCTCCCTCCATCATCATCACTACTACCCTCCACCTCACCCCAAGCCAAGATGCATTAATACCTCTTTCTACCTAACACTCAACCCCCCAACTGGCTTATACAATTTTGGCGCCAATTTTCAATCCAATGGCCAAGATCAATTCTAGCTATCCAATGGTTCAGATTATTGCTGGGAAGCACTCAGAGGAGAGAGATAAGCTGTTTGGAGTATAAATAAAGGAAGAAAGAGGCAAGAGAGAGTAGCACTTAGTTTTATTTCCAAAATGTATGTCGTTTTTCAAATTCTTAGTCTTAATATTGCATATACAAACTATCAAAGTCAAAATCCACTTGAAACTGTCCTATTAGCTTAACTGTTAGAGTTTTTGAAAATCAAAATCTTGTTTTGTGTTTAAAATTCTTAGATATTGCTTGCATTGTGTTTGTTTTATCATATTACATTAACATCAGTCCTCAAATTGGATTCAAAGATCAAATAAGTCAACTTTGCAAAATTGTATCAAAAGTCAAAAAGTTGAAAAACCTGTTTTGAGCCCAACTGAAAGAATTTTTCATGAGCTCATTTCTGAGCCAATCTAAGTGAAATTGTGGGTTCATAAACTTCAGCTGGTCTCATTTCTTATTAGCATTTTTGTAGATTTTTATCAAATTTCTAAAAGCTCCATATGAGCTTGTCTTTTGGGCCTTACTTCCCATGTGCACAAGCTCAGTATTAACTGAGTGTGCACAGGTCATTTGCAGATCTTGCACAGAGCTCATAAGAGCTTGTGTAGGTCCCATCTTTGGTTTGTAAGTAGCCACCCAGGTCTACTTTAGGTTCCTTCTTTTATTTTTGAGTTTAGCTTATTTGGGTGGCTTGTGCTTAAGCTGCAAAGTAGCCCCATAATCTGTTTTTTAGCACTTAATCTCAAATCCTCAAATCTGTTAAGCTGGAAATCCAGAGGTTAAGGCTTGTTGTTTTTAGTTGATTTTAAGTACTTTTAGCTTATTTAAGCTTTTGTATCAGTTTGGTGCTTGTTTGGTACTTTTGGCTTTTCTCAAAGTGCTTATTTATAAGCAGTTTCCACTGCAGCCTCTTATTCCTTCACACAAGCACCTGTTTTTATATTTTTCCTAAAATCATAATATTATTTTAGACTTTCCCTGAATTTTTCATATTTTTCCAAGTCAGTTTGCTATTTTTCCCTATTTAAATTAGTTTTTAAGTCTTTTTAAATAGCTTTTAATACAAATAATTCAGAAAAGTTTCAAAAAAATAATTTTTCATTTTTCTTAGGTTAAGATAAATATAAAAAGACAAAAAAATATTTTTTCAGATTTTTCTTAGTTAAATTTGTATTTTTAAGCAATTTAAGTAGTTTTAAATAGTTTTTAAATTATAGAAAATACAAAAATAATCAGAAAAATATAAAAATAGTTTTGAAAATTCTATTTTGTTATTTTAGATTTTTCCAAGTCATAATTTTATTTTTCTAGCTTTATTTCATATTTTCTTGTATTTTAGGCTATTATTAAATAAGTAAAAATAGTTTTTAATTAATAATAATTAGTTAAATAGTTATAAAAATAATTTTCTTTTTCTATAAATTTTCTTTTATCATTAGGTTTGTAAAAATATCATTTTCATATTTTTAGGATTAATATTGCTTCATTTTCACATTTTCTCTTGTACGTTACGTAGTTTTAATTTTAAGTTTTATAAAAACATAAAATCATCATTTTGCAAATAGTGATAGCGTTTATTTAATATTTTTTTATCTTTTTAATTCTCTTTAATTTGCATTTAAGCCTTTGTAATTATAGGCTTTTTCTGTAGTTATAATAATTCAAATCCCTTTTTCCGTTCAAATCTCTCGATCACTATTCGTTTGGTGATTCATCGCATAGCTCGCTGGGACATAACGACCCGGGGAAACACTATACTCCCCAGATCTTCATTGCATTGGTGCTTGAACTGTTTTAAGTTCCTTACGGTCGGCCATTCACAAGTGGTCGGCTTGAGTGAGAAAACTTGACTGTTCAGCACGAATCAAATTTTTGGCGCCGCTGCCGGGGAGCTGTGCTGATTATCTTCCGTTTAGCAGATTAGTAGTTTGAATACTCACTCTTTGTTCATATCATCCATCTCTATCTATATATATATATTTTCTTATAAAAAATCCAAAAACCCAAAAACATCCAAAAACGTATAAAACACAAAAATATTTTCCTTTTGTTTCTATATATGTATCAAAAATAAAAATACAAAAAGATTTGTCGTTTTCTTTGTTTAATAATAACAACATAAAAGATTACCACCGCAAACCAAGGCAGTGTACTACCTAACTGGGGGTACGACCATAATAAGTTCCCGAACCAATGATTTAAAACTTGCCTTTGTGTCCTTGTGATTGGTGTACCTTTTTCAAAGAAGCCATTCATCTTGTGATTATTGGTTAAGTTCACTGTTGTTTTGCCTCGATTTTGTTTTAATTGATTTTGTTGTTATATATACTTGTCAGAACCAGAAAACCTAAAAAGATTCTTCTCAACCCATTTTCATAATTCATCTTCATAATTCCCATTCCTCTCCTTAACTCTGAGATTCCTTAGAGTTAACTCTAGTGTATGCGCACTCGCTCTTCTAGATCTGTGAGCCCATTTCGTGAGCTTGTCAAGATTCCAAGAAGGCGTGTCCGTAGACTTTCTGCTCCTTCAGTCGGATCTGAGATCCGGACTGCTCACACTACTTCCGTTATTATGGCGGAAGAACGTCCTATGTGTGAGCTTCTCCAGGCACCCATCGACGGGTATGGAGATGCTATTGTGATCCCAGCCATTGTGGCTGAAAACTTTGAACTCAAGACCGGGTTACTGAATCTTGTAACCTCAAGTCAGTTCTATGGTTTTGAGCGGGATGATCCTCATGCTCACATTCGATGGTTTAACAAGATTGCATCTACCATCAAATACAATAATGTCCCTACTGATGCTGTTAAGCTTCTTCTGTTCCCATTTTCTCTTGAGGGACAAGCCCGGATTTTGCTTGAAAAACAACCCCCTCAGTCAATTGAGACATGGGAAGACCTGGTGAAGAAATTTGTGAATGAATTTTATCCACCTTCCAAAACCACGAGTCTTAAAAATGAAATCATCAAGTTTACACAAAAGTTTGATGAATCCTTCAGTGAATCGTGGGATCGTTTCAAGGAATTGCTTCGCAAATGTCCTCACCACGGTTTCTCCGAGTTAATGCAACTCGATACTTTCTATAATGGAGTGAGTCAATCTGATCAAGATTCTCTCAATTCCTCCGCTGGAGGAAATTTCTTAAGCAAAACTGTCAAAGAAGCTTTAGCGATCATTGAAAACAAGTCTAAAGTCCGCACTGCACGAAGCAAGCCGGTTGTTTCCCAAGTCAGTGTTGGTCCTTCTTCTTCATCGCCCGTGAGTCAATCTAGCACCGATGCTAAGATTGACAAACTCACGGAAGCCATTCAAGCTTTGGTTCTCTCCAACCAAAAGAAAGTCTCTTTTCCACAAACTTCACCTCCTGCTGAAGTTAAGAAAGTGGAAGTCTGTGTTACTTGTGGTGGCCCCCATGCCTACTATAACTGTATGGCCACCGATGGTAACCCTTTTGAAGCTAATGCTGTGGACGGGATTTCTAATCAAGGAGGCAACCAATATCGTGCTCCTATAGACCCGAACCACCATCCTAACCACTACCCTGGACCTCCCGGCTTCAACCAAAACCGTAATCAAAATCAAAACAGACCAAACCAAGGTTTTCAAAACCAAGGTAATTTTAGTCCAAACAACGGTTTTCAAAATCAGAATCAAAATTTCCAACACCAAGGAAGTTTCAATAGAAACCCAGGTCAGGGAAATTTCAACCCAGGGTACTTTCATGGCAATAATCAAGGAAATTTTCAAAATCAAGGTCCTAATCCTAACAATAGAGGCCAGAATTTTCCTGTGCAAAATCAAGCCATTGTTCCAACTGGACCATCATCTGATGAGTTGTTGAAACAATTCATGAAATCCCAAGAGGAAATGAATCGGTTGTTGGTCAGCCAGATTTCTGACATTAAGAAGTCTTTAAATGATCGACCCTCGGGCTCAGGTACTTTACCTAGCAACACGATCGCTAATCCGAGGGGCGATGCAAAGGCGATCACAACCAGAAGTGGTGCTTCATATCATGGACCCGCTATTCCTACTACCTCTTCTTCTTCTCTCCCGAAGGTAGTGGAAAGTGAACCTGAGGCGATAAAGGACAAGGAACTTCCTACTAATAACGGAAGTACCAGCAATGTCCATCCTCAGGTTGTCCCGAAAACCAAACCTAGAGTTGTTTTTGAACCTTCAATTGGTAACCCTAAATCCAAAACATCTATTCCTTACCCCTCACGTTTACATGAGCAAAAGCTCCGCGAAAAAGCCAGTCATCAAATGGAAAAATTCTTTCAAATTTTCCAAGAGATACATTTTGACATAAGCTTTGCGGATGCTATCATGTTGATGCCCAAGTTTGCATCAACTCTCAAACACATGTTGAGCAATAAGGAAAAGCTGTTTGAAATGGCCAAAACTCCTTTGAACGAGAATTGCTCTGCAGTTCTGTTAAAGAAGCTTCCCGAGAAGCTAGGAGATCCCGGAAAATTTCTTCTTCCTTGTGTTTTTCCTGGGATGATTGAATGCTTTGCCCTTGCCGATCTTGGTGCAAGCATCAATCTGATGCCTTATTCAGTATGGAAGAAACTTTCTCTTCCGGAACTTATTCCTACCTGCATGACTCTTGAGCTTGCAGATCGTTCTATATCGCGTCCTCTTGGCATCACCGAGGATGTATTCGTGAAAGTAGGAAAGTTCCATTTTCCAGCTGACTTTGTGGTTGTTGATTTCGATGCCGATCCTCGAGTTCCCCTCATTGTTGGACGAGGATTCCTGAGAACGGGCCGTGCTCTTATTGATGTATTTGAGCAAGAAATCACGTTACGTGTGGGGAATGAAGCTGTTACCTTTAACCTTGATCAAACTTCGAGGTACTCCTCAAATTATGATACTGAATCAGTTAATCGAGTCGATTTAATTGATATTGCTTCAGAGGAGTACTCTCAAGAGTTTCTCGGTTATCTTCATAATTCTGTGAGTGGGGATTCCACCACATCTTCTAAACCTATCATTGCCGACTCTTCCCCCTCTCTCACTCCGTTTGAGGGAGGTGACTTCCTTCTGGAAGAGATCGATGAATTTCTTGCTACTGATGAATCAATTCCGCCTGGAATTGATGGTGTTTATGATTCGGAGGGGGATATTCTTTATCTTGAGCAATTGCTAAATGAAGATCCATTACCTTCACTCCCTCCGAAAGAGATCACGATTGAGGAAATCAAATCAGTACAAACATCTACTGAAGAATTTCCCGAGGTTGAACTTAAGGACCTACCTCCTCATCTCGAGTATGCATTCTTGGAGGGTGATGATAAATTACCCGTCATAATTGCTAAAGACTTAACTGAGGAGGAGAAAACTGCTCTCATAAAGGTCTTGAAGTCACACAAGCAAGCAATTGCTTGGAAACTCTCCGACATTAAGGGTATCAACCCTGAGTTTTGTACTCACAAAATCTTAATGGAGGATGACTTCAAACCAGCAGTCCAACATCAGAGAAGGGTGAATCCTAAGATTCATGAGGTTATCAAACAAGAGGTTCTCAAACTTCTTGATGCCGGTTTAATTTACCTGATCTCTGATAGTCCTTGGGTTAGCCCAATTCATTGCGTTCCAAAAAAGGGTGGCATAACTGTTGTCACAAATGAAGAAAACGAGTTGATTCCAACTCGATTGGTTACAGGATGGCGTGTGTGTATTGACTATCACAAGTTAAACGAAGCCACCCGTAAAGACCATTTTCCTCTACCCTTCATGGACCAGATGCTTGAGAGATTAGCAGGGAACGAATACTATTGTTTCCTTGATGGTTTCTCAGGTTACTTTCAGATCCCCATTGATCCGTTGGATCAAGAAAAGACCACATTCACCTGCCCATACGGGACGTTTGCCTACAGACGTATGCCTTTTGGCCTATGCAATGCTCCTGGCACGTTCCAATGATGTATGATGGAAATTTTCCACGACATGATCGGGGAAACAATGGAGGTGTTTATGGATGACTTCTCGGTCATTGGGGACTCGTTTCATACATGTCTGATGAGTGTCTAAATACTCATCATTTTTGTACCATTTAAACTGCAAAAACATCTGAAAACACTCAGAAATGTATCAAAATGATAAAAATATCACAAATAAGTGTTTTATGTGTTTTAAATGCAAAAATATCAAAATCTGGCGAAAAACGTATAAAGTTTGCATAATTGGCAGTTTTAGTCCCCCAAGTTTCAAAAGTTGTCAAAAACAGTCCCTGGTAAAACAAAATAAAGAAAAATGTTATTCAAGGTCCTTGAATTATTCTAAATTGTCAAAAATGGTCCTTGAATAAATCTTTTGTTAAATGGCAGAAAAGGTCCCTGAACTTTCATGAAATGTCAAGTTTGGTCCCTGGAAAATTTGAAAATGTCAAAACTAGTCCTTGTACTATTAGAACTTGTCAGTTTTGGTCCTTGTCACAACTTTGGAATAATGGCAGAATTGGTCCTTCAAGATTTACCACCCTTTTGGTCAACCCTCCCTTTTGATAAACCCAACTGACCAAAACTGGTTTCCCAGTTTTTCCCCTCCAGTTTTCCAACCACTGTCCCCCAGGTTTTTCACTTTACCGTCCCCAGTTACCGTCAAAACTGTTCCGTACCCAAAATTCGAATTAACTGTTCCTGATTTGTACATTAACGACTTTAGAACTTCCTGGTTAAGACGGTAATAAGGTTTCAACACTGTTCCTGGTTTTGACTGTTCAAGATTATCATGTTCCTGATCAAAACTGTAAAAGTTTAAAAGGTCCCTGGTTTGAACTGTAAAGTACTTTCAAGTCCCTGGAAAAGACGGTAAATTGTTTTCTAAATAAGTTCCTGGTAAAAACTGTTAAATCTTATTAAGTTCCTGGAACTTATTGTAAAAAGAAATAAAACAAAATGGTCCCTGACAAAAACTGTTGAAAACTTTGAACCCCCTGATTTTGACGGTTAATACGTTTGAAATATGCAAAAAGCGGTCTAAAACTATAAAAACGTAAATTTTGTGTATTTTGTGAATAAACACTATAAAAATAGTAAAACTATGTAAAGACTCACAAAAGTCTACAAAAACGTCAAATTTACCATGTTTTTACTACTCATAAATCTGTGAGTAGTTAGG